>JAYKAV010000999.1:391114-449752 GCA_035582835.1 Phoebastria nigripes | reverse complement strand
CTGAACAGCTATGAAATACTAAAGGATCTAAACTAAGTTTGTTTTCACAAGTTCTTACTCATTTAGGTAGCTTTTTTAAGCTTTTATAAGGATTCAGTTTTGCACTGTAAAAAAACCTCCAAGCATGATAAAAATCTGCAGACCCAAAGCCCTCTTTCTGTGTAAGACCACCTATAAAGTGAGGGAATGTGTGTGATTTGCAGGATACCTTTCAAAGGCAGGTAATAAATAAATGTACACGAGATGTAATTTTGCCTGCTAGAGAATTGTTAATGTTGAACCTGGATTTTGTGATATGATTAGATAGAAATGTAAAGAAGCATGCAGAAAGGCATACTTTACATTATATACTAGACTGTACTATACAGTCCAATGTATACATGTTAAATCCAGCAAAATTATATTTCTGGTATTCTTGAATTTCTCTGCTTATCTATGATAGCTTTCTATACTGTCATCTGTAATTTTTACATGAGAGTAGACAGTAGATATACACTGGTCTGCTTCAGAAAAAATTATTATTTTAGGCAGGTTTCTGTCTAACATACCCATGCAAAAAAGTAGGCATTTTTCACAGAAACATCTACATCAGACTGATTGTATTTTGAAATACTGAAAATATTAAACAATCCAAAATAACTTTCAATAAGCGTTGGTTTAACTTAATCTTTACACCATATGGTTAGATTGTTTCTTCCAAGTTTTGTTTCTCATCAAACCTACAAGTAACTGTGTTTTTAGCTTTAACTCCCAATACGGGTAGCAGAACAAAGTACAGAGTCTGATGAGAATACTGGATTCTAAATGAAAATGTACATTATCTGTACAGCTCATACCCAGAAATTCTGAAGTTGCATGTAATTTTGTTTTGATCAACAAGGTTTGTGACTCAATTTCTTGTTAATTAAAGAAAACTTTAAATGTTTATTGGAAAAATACATTGTACTTATTGCTYAAGTCTAGATAATATTCTACCAAGGGATATGCTCCTACAATTCTTTTACCTATGGTCTCTTTAAGCATCTAACTTCAGTTTTCTTGTGGGACTCACCGCTAATGTGCGTATCAAATGTGTTTCCAGAGCTTGACAGATCAGTGCCAAAACATCATCAACATTCATTACTATGACCCACAAGTACATGTTGGATTTAAATGTGGAACTGAATCACGATACTGTCAAGACACTAGAAAAGTATACAGTACATTTCAAAAACATCTAAAGGCATATTCCAATTTTGACCTCTTGCCTCCAAGCCCAAAGGAAGACTGCAAACTTTACATGCAAGATAAAATTCTCCTTGCATTTCACTGCTTATCTTGGAGCTGTTTAAAGGCTAAATTTTCTGCCAAGTTAATTCAAATATTTTGACAAGGTTATTCCATGACAGAACACGCCTTTATCTCTCCTGCGATATCATTTGATTGATGATCTGCCTATGTCACAGGAGAAGCTGATCAACACTGCAAAGCTCCATAACTTCCAGCTACAAGCAGGTCATCACCCCCAACATTCAAACTTGCACACAATATAAGTGTGCTCTACGCACATTTATGGAATGCAGTTTCACTTGCTGCAAATAAAATTTACTCCTCTGGCCCAATACAGCCATGGAGGCAATGACATCCTGAAAAAAAATACTGTAGATAGGGACATCCCTAAATTTCACCTACAATGAAATACCTGCAATGCCTACAGTATTGCATTTACTGATAATATATAAACACTGACTGCCATCTAGCACATATCATATACATGCCACTGCTGCACACCAGCATGCTGCAAATATGCACTAAAATATACTATGGCTTGTTTTTAGTTGGCAAAGTCTTGTACTTAATTAACAACGTCTACATTTAACTTTTGTTTTTTCTACTATATGTTCTTCTCCTAACCCACAGAGTATTTCATGCATAGCTGTTAAGTACACTACAGAAGTGGAGAAAAACACATGGGCAGTACTAAGGACATGCTCCATAACTGTGTTAATCCCACATTGTTTTTAAATGTGTGTTTTCACAGAAAACAAAGGAGTCTAAGACTTTCTCTATATGCTTTAAATTTGGGAAATGTTTGATTTCCCAAAAGCACAGTGCAATTCTCTCAGGAGGTCTCTACCAAATTTGAAAACAAACAAACATTCTTATGCACAAGTTTTGAATCATGATTTAAACATTATTTTTAAATTTAAACTACATTTCTGGTCTACTATTCATTCTGCTGACTGTGCATTTGACAGGATTTTGATGGCAGTCATTTCAGTATTTCTTTCTCCTTCAGAGGGCCTCTAAGTAACAGGAGATAAAAGATTTTTTTTAAACAGAGGGAAAAAATTAAAAAATACACAGAACAAGAAACACTTGAAGACAGGTCAATGCAGATGTGGTTCCTAGAGCTGCATTACACACTGGTACTTTCATTACATTGAAAATGGGTAGATTTCAAACTTAAGAGCCCATCTAAAAGGCACAAGTTGTCTGAAGGCTCAATATTACCTCAGGCTGTTTGAAAGGTATAAATCTTCAGGCGTTACAGGAATCAAATTTGCAAACATGCATTTAAGTATAATTTAAACCCTTTAATATTCTACATTTAGACTTTCAAATTCCACCTTGTAATAGCAAGCATTACTTCTCTAAAGTAGCAATGGCAAAGTCAAAGCAGTTCTGCAAATGTTGGCCATAAACCTGTCACAGCTGTTCCTGTGAGCAAACACTGCAGTCTAAACACCGCTCCTAAGATTTCTGTAGTGTGGTACTAAAATCTGTTTTATTTCCATCTAAAATGGTATTGCTGTATGGACAAGATTATAATTGCTAGCCTGTTAAATGAGACTTTGCATTTTTAAGATTATGGAAAAAAAGAGAAAAATATGCAATCGCCTGCAATGCACAATATTGAAGAGCTTTAAGAATATGGGGAGTGGTACTGTGGCATGCAAAAGAAATTTATCAAACAAGCACGAACACTGGTTGAATCCTGTTCACGCTGACGTCAGCTGGAATTTTACTATTGGCTTGAATGAAAAGACAACACTCAGTTCTCAAAAGTCTCACATGCTATCATTAATTTTACAAATGGAGCAAAAATAGCATCTGAACAATCATTTTATCTCCTCTTGTATAGAGATGAAAATATAGCATGCAACCACAAGAAAACTACTTGCATCATCGTGGCATATACACTGTGCAATCAGCTGGGTGGATTCAACACAGAACAGATCAAATCAAAATGATGGAACCAAGCATTTGATCCATCTGCTTGGAAAGCTTGTTTTAAATACAGACAAGACAATCTAGAAAATACTAAAAAAAATAAATATTTTATTTCCTTTTGCTATAAGGCAGCTTCCTAGCCATCATCTTTGTGTTTTTTAGTGCACAGCACTTCTTTGTAGCATATATTAATCAGGAAATTAACCTGATGTTATTCTGCCTCACTATCAGAGTTTGAAGTCATTTGCATTAAAACCATGTACAGTGTTGCTTAGCAACAGAGACAGTGGAATAAAGCCATAAATTGGGAGGAGGAAGATGAGGCAGGAGGAAATCATAGCAGCATAAAAACTTTTATTGGCACTTAAGCGTATTTTTCCCTGATTGAAGCAGAATTCATGAAACAATTACAACCCCATGACAAAGGCTGGTAACGATTAGCCCTTAAGAACTACTGTTATTTTCTGACAGTTCAGAAGCTGGTTTTGTTTATTTCAGGAAAGGAAACATCAAATCTTCTTTGGACTATCCAAAACCGAAGACACAGATTAGCACCAGCTAATTATCCAGTGCCAGCATTTCACTGAAGCTCCTCCTGTAGAATAGGAGACTTATGTAATAATTTATAATTGTAATTAATTCTTGTCACCCAATCAGAGTTTTTAAAGTAATAATACACACTTCAGTACCCAGTACTTACATTATGCTGCACAATAGTGGAAAATATACAATCCAATTATAGTGAAGGAATTATTGGAGAAAGAAAGAGTTGTGAAACAATTTTAATAAATTTAGTCAGAAATATTGACAGAAAGATAAAAGTTATAAAAAGAAAAATCAGTATTGTAATAAAGTCAAGTCTACACAAAGTCTTTCAAGCACTTCAGCAACATTTGTACCATGATGTAAACAAAGATACACCTTTCTCACTACTTCTACTCAGTCAAGGAATGTAAAAGGTTTTTCATTTTAAAGGTCATGCAAAAAGGCTTGCATAGAACAGAGAACTTTTACAATTCTTTATAGCAGGGACCCAAACAAGGCCCCGTCTTGGTATTCTCTAATGTTATTAGAATCTTGGCTTTGATTTAATCACATTATTTCAGTAATCTTTGAAAGGTCCAATCCTAACCCTATCATTTAAAAAAATTGCTCAAAGCTTTAGACAGACAACAGCATACTCCAAACACCACTTCAGAGCCCACCATCAGCATGTAACCATAAAGCAAGGTAAAAACGCAGCACTCCCCATCCTAACCAACCAAGCAGATACGTCTGTCAAACAGATAAGTACTGCAGGCCACTTTCTCTGTCCAGGAGAAGAGGGGACCACCTTCTTCCTGTGCTTATGCCACCAATTTCTAGAAGAAGCACAGTTTTCCTGTTCTGCTCTTCCAAGTGAGAGTGTAGAGTTGTATGGAGTTGATAGGGAGAGAGCCCCACCAGAGCAGAGAGCTCTGTGATTTCTCTGTCCTCTTCCAATTCACGTGTACCCTGTTTCCCCTGCTTTGTTGTTGACCTCCTTGTTATGTCTAATCTTAAAATGAAATGTTGTGCAGACAAGGGAGACAAGTCCATGCATTTGCTCTGTAACTTCATTTGTATATTTATGATGCTGGATAAACAACAATACAATAAGCTGACATTTACTTAAGAAACTCAGAAACAAGACAGTATGTATTTGAGCCATTAGAAAACTATATCTATAAAGAAAAAAGCTTCTTATTACAAAAATATCTGAGCTTACCTCAGAACCTGCCCAGTCATAACTTTGAAGTCTCTTTACAAAGACCCCACCACAGTTTAAATATCCTGTTTGATAGATAATAATTTTTAAACCTTTTCTGTCATCTCAAGAATAGGAGAGACAGAAGGGCTAAAACCACTTCTCTACAAGAATTGTCATATACTACATGAAACACGCATTTAGAAGCAAGGACAGAAAGTACTACAGAAATAAGAAGTATTAGAGAAGTACCAAGACTAGACTCAGGCTAACCCTGCTTCTGTTTATACATGTAGTCAGCCATTTGCTAGAATACATTTCCTCTCAGGCAGCTGTTTTAAGACTGAAAAAACATAATATAATCTTTTGACCACAGCCCTTTAAAATAGCTACTTCATTTACTACATCACACCCATCAACCCAGTATCAAGCGCATCCACAAAGTCGCAACAAATTTCATTTAAACTTTCATTGACAAATTGTTAAATACTCCCCAGTTTGCCGAATTTTCCAAGAAATACAAATCTCCATAAAAAAATGCTGCTGTGAAAGACAATTCTGTGCAAAGTTAGATACACAAATAAAAATAAATCAAGCTAAGACATCGCCCCATGTGATTTCCTGAGGGAGAATACCCCATAGGATTTCCCGAGCTGGGAACAAAACAATGAGAGACAATCTGTGAATTAATGCTCAAATCCAAACATAAGCACTTTATACACCAGAAAAATCACTTTTACCCCCTCTAAAACTTTTTAAAAAATGTAAGCACTGTTATTTATCAGCTCCCTAGTGAAAAATATTTGTGGTTTTCTTTTAAAAAATGATGAAGCAAAACAGATGCTGCAGTGCAGAGAGCACAGCAAAACAAGGAACAGTTGTTCGCTTGCTCCCCAGTGTGCCATCCACATTATTTGCAATCATGCAAGACCTCATTAGGCCATGTGCTGAGCCAGGATGCAGCCCTACTGCCTTGGGAGCTGCACACGTGCAATTGAGATCAGGATTTGGCCGCGTACTTTCTTTCCCAGCCCAACAAGCATAATCCTCGCCATATAAATTATTACAGATACGTGGACAAACCCGGCCACAGTGTAACTTCACTGCTGGCAGAGCTCACGTTCCCCACGTCGGACACAGCTCACAGATACCACGTTCGCGCTTTCATCAGGACACTAACCCATAAAACATAAAATGAGACTGTTCACTTCGTTTATCAGCTAGCACAAAGGGCAAGGAGCTCTTTGTAATTCTGTCAGTGTCAAAGCCCACCAAACCATCAGCTTACCCCAGAAGGCAGCACTGTCCTCTCGCTGTCAGGCGGCCAGTGGCCGGTGAGGCTGCGGCATTAGTCCTGTGGCCTGGCGCAAGCCCCCAGCTGAAGGGGAAGGCAGTTACACCAGTCTTTTGCTGCCCCCAGCACTAAGAGTTTGTCTTCCATCCAGCACAGGGCTCAGAGAGACCCCAGCCCGATCAGGGGTGCCCTGCCATAGAGGAGAGAGGCAGTCTGGGTGCTGCGCTCTCCCACACAGCTCCTGACAGGGCTCTGCCCCAGGGCATGCATCAGGCTGCAGCCTGGCTCCTGGGGGAGCAACCTCAGGGCCCTGAGGGCACTTATGGGCCTTAACGACCCTGACAAGCACCAGCTGAGACCTCTCCACCCTACCCTTGGCCCAGGACCCCATTTCAGCCCAGCCTGGGGCTGTCTGTCCCAGCCCCAGTGACACTGAAGGACACTGGTCTCCAGTCCTGCCCCAGCCCAGCCCGTCCCCATCTGCACAGCCCTGCCTGGCTGTCCTAGGCCATGTCTGTCCCTGGTGCCTCTCACCAGGCCCAATCCTGAAAGAAGAAAGCTGAGAGGTTTGAAATTAGTCTGGTAGTGGCCTCGGGCTGAGAGCTGACTGAAACGGAGACTGAGATATAGAAGTTTTCCACGCAAGCTTACCTAATACTAGCATTGCATCCTACGTAAATCACACTTCAAATTCATAACGAGGGAGTGCTTTGGTTGGAATTGCCAAAATAATTTCAGTCGTGTTTTAGCATCTAGCTGCTTTTTAAGACTCAGTCTGACCTGGGGGCAAGTCTGAGTTTAGTTGGAGATTTAAGGTGATTTAAGATAAACCAAAGGTTTCTCCCAAACCTAGACAGTCCACCTGAAAAGCATTAAAAAAACAAGCAGGGAAGAGATGCACAGCGCAGTCTGGCTTTGGCCTAGTGATAAAACTCCTTAGCAGGCAGGTCGAATGGGATATTTACAGCCCTGAACTTGTAGCTACACTCCTTTACCATTTTCTTCTTGGCTCGCTAGACTAGAAACCAGACCTGGTTTCCATGTTTCGAAGTTCAACCAATTTTATCTATTCATAAACACCTTTTTTCAAAATGTTATCATTTCTTTTTGCAACACCTGTGAGGGGAAAATTTGGCATCTGTAGCACTGGAAAATTTTAAGAACAGGTAGTTGGGACAGCTATCCAGAATGACAGAGGTTATCCAGCTTTGGGTCAAAGCAATGGACTCGCTAACTTGTGAGAAACTTTCTATCGGTTTAGAGGCTACTTCTGAGGCAGAGGGTAAACTGATGGAATAATTCACTTAGACATCAGCTTCAGATTTCTCAATTCTTGCTGCAGTTCGTAACAGCAGGCAAAATCACTGCCGTTCATTAGAAATAGTGTTGGCCTTGTGCTAAGGTCACAGTTCGTGATACTGACAACATTAATTTATAGCAGACAAATACAGCCTGTGATAAGCTTGGAACAATTAGAAAAGGCCTTGGCAGAGGTTCAGCACAATTTGAGATGTTTTTTGGCTTCTTGTCCCTTGGGATGGTATCCCTCTAGTAGGTGTTGTTTCACAGGAAATCATTAAGATCGGTACTCTTGAACTACCTTTGACTCTTTCAGAACTTGCAGTCTCTCCCACCAAACAGCTTACAAACTCTGATAGCAGGATATACAGTTCAAAGATGGCAAGAGAGACTCTGCTTTGTGCTGTTATTTGTACATTCTGAAAGAGGCATGAGTCATGGTGACTTATATTTATGATGAACCCTCTGTATTGTGAACACATGCTTTACAAGGTTCATCATTTTCCCTGCAGAGCTTGTAAAAGCTTGGAAACATTGATCCTAGAGACCTGCAAAAAGTATAAAATCCTTCAAACCTTGCAGATTTGCAATGAAGAATGTTCTTAGATTACAAAACCTATGAGTTATTTGACCCTGCATGTAAAATAAAACTCCCTTCTCTCCCCTAGCCTTAAAAATTTGGTCTAGCTGGCAAACAAGTCAGAAATTGCTCCTTTCAGGATCCGTACAAGAGTTAAAAACAACAATCTGAAAGAATTTAGTTCTGAATGATATTGAAACAAGACCTCAGAGGAGCTAAGACAAAAGAAGTAAATAAAAGGTTTCACTTCTGTTATTTAGAGAACTTCAATTTTTCTTTTTAAACAAACAAGTTTTTCTTTTTTCTCAGCACTGGGCTACTTCATAACAACATGATTACATTTTTCCTGAAAGGGCATAAACCTTAAACAGCTAGTTTATTAATGTGCAATTTGGGACAAATGTAAAAAACCACAAGTAAGTACCTTAAAAAAATCAACTCATAATATTATATAGCCCCCTGTAATGATCTGCAAAGAGCTCCATACAGTTGCATCCTTGTGAATGCATGGGATTGTGGCCTAAGTCAGCACTTCTCAAAATGTGGTCCCTAGGAAGCAGACTGTTTCCTCCAAGTTTCCAGATGCTAAACTGCATTAAAAGAAGTACAACATACATTAAACCCTTTTTCCATGTAAGTAATTGCTGCTGTAATGCTAGAAAATTATGAAAGGAACGAAGGTCAGCACAATTTCTAAATGGGCGGAAACAGACTACACAAGGCAATCTTTCTCTAACTATGTGGCCTAGCCCAGAAACAAGCTTAAGAACTCCTGATGCAAGTCTATTTGAAATGCAGATTTTTTTTTTTTTTTTTTTTTAATGCTTTGTGCTTGTCAGGTTGCTTATATATGCTTCCATAGTTTGTCTGCATTATTCCAGTCTCCTAGCCTTCTGCCTGACTGCAGTTCCTCAGGGCAGAGGGAATTATAAAAGAAAAATGGTATAAATCAAAAGTCCTTGTAGATTACACTGTGGGGAAAAAAATATACAGAAACATAATCCTCTTACCGCCTAACTCTCAATTATAGAAAAATAACATCAGTGAGAAAATTACTACTTTCATAATTACTCCTTTCAATAACTGTTTTTTGAAATCCCGTGAAAAGCTCTCAGAGTGCATTTTAAACTTTGAAGCAGTGAAGTAGATCAAAGTACATGTATGTTTATCCTCTCTTATTAAGGAAGCTGTACAGTATTTGACAGCTACAGGCAATGTGAATTGTGTGAAACTTGTAAGATCATAACAGCGATAAACTTGAAGCAGTATGTCTTGATAGATTTAAATACAAAATAAGAATGTAATGTTGCCAGTTAAATGGATTGTAGTGTTTTTCTCTCCTTCTCAGGCCAAGCATGCAGTGTTTTAGACAAGAAACAAAAAAAACCCCATGGTTAGAAAGGAAAATGATATTTCTTTTAGTCATGAAAAGTGTAGCTTTCCTGTGTTTTAACTAAACTGTATCTGGGGGAAAAGAATAATAATTTTAAAACAAAGTCTGAATTGAAGAGATAGGGGGTAGGACATGGTTAAATGGATTAGATCACCTCTGGAACACAGACTTTCAACAGGAGCATGTGTATTGCTACATACACAATCGCCAAATCTTCAATACAGAAATAATTCTATGGATAGGAATAAACCAGAGGCAGGATTAACAGACGACAGTATCTTCTTTAACAGAGAGAGCAATTGCAGAGAGATTAAGAACACCTTTTCTCTGTCATTCAGTGCCTTGAACAATGAGTCCATCAGCATATCTGTTTCTTATAAGGCATGGCTACATGTGCTAGAGCTATATCTGGAAAGAATGTGATCTCCTTGTGTCACTGGCCCAGCCTTTGCAATGAAAAACTCACAGAGAAGCAAAATATCGAGGAAGATGTTTTGCCTGAAAGCACAAGTTCATCCTCCAAAGCAACATCTATCCTTCGCTTTGTCAATTTTCCAACAACAGCTGCTAGTTATCTGTCATATTAATATGCTTTCAATATACTGTGCTTGAAGCAGCTGGACCAACTTGAAACCAATTTGAAAAACATGTTTACAGAGAAAGGCAAAGGAAATGACCTGTAACATTGTAGACACAATATGTTCCACATGAGAGCTCCATCAGTTGAGTTTTTACCAACTCAGTTGTTTTATTATCATTCAAGGTCTCCAGTTTTCACTGTGCTGCTGTTAGTAGGTCTGGGATGCCTCTGACTTCCAATCTGTCTTCCCAATATTTTCTGTGGTTCTTTGGTCCCAGAGAAGAAGCAGCAGTAAAACAGCAATTTAAGTGAACAGCTCCACCACACATTCCTGTGCATCTGCAGCAGAGTGCAATGACTAAACCAGGATTTGCTTACCTAGTAGGTGTGCGAGAAGAATGAGCAAGCAGGTATTTCCTTTCTTTTGCGGCTATGAAGAGATAAGAATGAGCTTCAAAGAATAAGTGCGACAAAATGGTTCAAAAGAAATGGTTTTTCTTCCAAGCAACTTCCCTGTAAAATGTGATGAATCTTCCTTGTAACAAAATTACCCACCTCCCACCCACCCACCACTCATTCCATCAGAATTTAGTGAAATACGACAGTTAGAAAGATCACACTTTTAACTATTTCGGATGTTAGGGTCACATCTTAGAATGTAATGAAGGAGAAAGTTGATGAAAAGATCATTCGCTCATCTTTCTTTCTGCATAGTGATCCAGAATTATTTCCAGTAAGCCAAACTAGTCACTCTTGTTTCATGAATTTTGAGGCTGAGAATGTAAATCTGAAAAAAAAAAAAAAACACCAAACCCACAAACAAACATTTTCCCTACAAGTACTATATTTTTTCCCATTTCATAAAGAAAATGCCTTTAAATAGGTATTTGATAAAGGAAGTACTGCAGGCCCATTGCTCTCACTTGGTACCGATAATTTTGAGTGTTTTGGTGTTTTTGCATTTAAATTCTCAAGCCTAAACCCAACATTTACAGGAAATCTCCTTTGTGTGTCCATGTGATTTTAAAATGGAAGTTATAAAGTGACCAGTGGCATTTTGAAGTAATGAGCTATGCAAAGTGTCAGTTAACTAGAGAAAAGATTAAAGTACAAGATTGACTAAAACACTCAGCCCAACATGTTCTCTATCAGCTGATCAAGATGCTGTTGCTCTGCAGAAACATGCTTGTTTCAGTTGTGCTCCAAAACAAGCTGATCATAAGCTCCTGAAGCAATGACATCATGGGAAAGCCATTGCAATGCTACAATGTGTGACGAAGTACTGTCAGGAGTTAGGAAAGCACTGATGCTATTAAGCAAAGTCTCTAGTGGTTCTTCCTCTGAAATGCTAGTTTGGTTAGCCACAGTTAGAAGCAAAAGTTGAGACTGAAACAGCACAGAGCAAGACAGTGAGGAATAGAGTGCATGCCTGTCTTAMAAAAAAAAAAAAAAAAAAGGCTWGWTTAATCCAGSAAATGCTTWGGTTTGTTTCWKYTAGCMMAMTAAAATCTAAGAGGAGGTAGGATTATTCCTCATAAATACGTCACAGAAAGGAAAATGAAGCTTTTCTGAAGCTAAGGGATAATGCTGGTACGTGAATAATTGAGTATCAGCTTATCATGAACAAATTAAGGTTATAAATTAAAAGGCAGTTTCCAACCATCAGAAGAGTGATGATCAGAAACAGTTTTCCAACAGGAGTAGTGGGAGCACCAGGCTAAACAGACCTAAGGTGGCATTTGATATGTTTGTGAACAGGATAACACAGTGTGATGCCTGAGCAAGCAAGGAGCAAACCTGGTTTTGAAGCACAAAGTTCCTGTTCCCCTGGCAAACCGCATTACACAGCTCCTGATTTTGATGCATTCATTAATCTGGAATATCAAGGGAAATAGATATAAGACCAAATTTTTGTGTACATTGAACATCCTGGAGGTCTGTAAATTACATTTTTTTCCTGCTTTTACTCTGTTCTGGCAGCTTAAGGGAGTATTTATTTAAATAATACTTAGACATACAGTAAGTAAACATGAGCAAACACACCTTGCAGGGTATCTGAGCATGCAAATATAAAGCCTTTACTAATGACAACCACTTTTTTTTAGACGGAACTGCATCCACTAATGAAATGAAAGTCTGCTGATAGTGCAGTAGAGACAGGATGAGACTTTTCTAATCTCAGTCTCCCTATCACCTCTTATTCTCAACCTGGTTTCCCACTTGTTATCATGCCTTCAAAATTTCTTATCTCTGTTTTACATCTGATCAGCCAGGGGACAAAGAAAATCCAGCTGGAACTCAGCAGCTTCAGTTTTTAAAAACTGTTTCTAACTTTTCTGTTCAGCGTGTTGGCTGAACTGCTTTGCCACCCAATTTGAACCATTGCTTTTCCATGAACCTGCTGACACCTTGATGCCAAATCTTACATAAAATGTTGGCTTTCACAAACAGCGTTTTTTCAGCTCAGATATCTTCATTTTACTGATAGGAAAACTCTAAGTCAGAGTAATTGTCTCACTTCTGCCAGACCGTACAATGGAAACGCAGAGCATATTACAGCAACCTTTAATGTATCAGTTTCAGCAGGCATGTTAACAGCTACCCTGAATCTGTAGAAAAACCTGCAGCAAGCTTGCATCAGGACTTAAGCTAGCAAATCTGCATTGCTTTGCCTGTGCCACATGGCCTCATGAGCTCAAGAGCCTGAAATATTAGGCAACGCTGCTCCGTCCTCCATTTATTAGTGCAGAGGGTTTGTATGGGTTTGGAAATGTCACCATCCTAACAGACCCCTATAAACACTACCAGGATAAAAGTATGAACAGCAACTCACCTTGAAGATATCTGAGGGCGCTCCATCTGTAGAAAGTCTTAGGAAGTCTATAAATCCACTCCTCCATAAAATATCACTGCAGGACCAATGAATCCTTATCGGATTTTTCATTCAAAATGGAAATCAGAGAACAGCAGTAGAATAAGGAGAAGCAGATTTTTTTAGGCCTAGGTATTCTTTCAGCAGTGCTGTTAGTCAAACCCCTCGCCTACAAATTCACTGCCACTGAGTATGTAGCAGCCCTTGCCTATATATCACAAGAACTGTGAATCTTAAACATAAATAAATAATTTTAAAAATTAAAATCCAAATATTGTATGTTCCATTAATAAATTATTTTCATGTGTTATTTACTAAAAGTATAATGAATCTCTCTAACAAATTCAACTCTGCACTTCCAAGTTTAAATCAAATGTTAACTGCCAGTAAAGCAAGTAATAAAAAAAATGACCTTTCCTTTAATCTTAAATACCTCTACATTTAACATAATTTGGAAGGTCCTTTTCATACAAGTTTAACAGAGAAGTGTCCAACGGCTTGGACATGAATTTCAGATAAATTCATGAAAGTGAGATTAGACTATGGCTACATGATGAAATTGTTTGCACTCTGTAGTTTTTCTTTGTTCAGTGAAGCTTTCTGTTTACCGAAAAAATAGCAAATTATTCATTTCTTGAGAAGTACAGTTTTATCTTTAGTTGTTGACTTCCTTCTATGAGTAAAAGGAACTTTTCACCTAGACAAAAATCCATACCTCTGTCAGATTTGGTTCCACACACTTCAGTAGCGTGAATTTGATTTCTTGTTATTTTTTCCCTGTGATGTCTCACAAATAGCTAATACACTTGCTTAAATCAGACAGGTTCTCCACTCAGTTTGAACTTTGTTTACTTACATGTTCACAGAGGAACAAAGAGTGCCAGGATTAATTCATTCAGCTTAATTTGCTACCCCATACTCTTATAATGAGTGAGCTCTCACTATGGTTTTTGCAATTAGTGTGTTTTAATAACGCTGTCCAAGTATAGATTATTAGTCCAATTAATTGCTTCGGGAAGAGTTTTATGAATACTTCTGATCAACTAAGAACCATGAGTCTTTTGAAAAGGAACATACTGTTACATGAACAAATTGATGTGCAGAATACCCAATTAATCTATTTGGATTTTTTGGTGTTTTTTACACGATTTTTTTGTTGTTTTTTCCTTTTTACAATATGACATATGAAATCTAACTCCAAACTCTGGTAGAAAGTAAGAAGGGAACTAATTTTAATGATGTTTTAATGTATATGTTTTGTTGCGGAGGAAGCCAGAGAATTAGCTGAAGTTCTACTTGATCATAGTGGAGTTCTACTTTCTCCTGCAGCTTGTGAATTTGGGTTACTTCAATAAATGCAAACTGAGAAAGTTGATTAATTTCTAAATGGTCTTGTTTTTCTGAAACGGTAGAACTCCCTGACCTTTGCCCAGGTATAACAGCAGTTGATACAACCTGCCTCGCAGCAAAGGGCACCACATTTCAAAATCATTCAGAGTGGAAGGTAACTATCCAAGCACTAAGCTTCAAACTTTATCAAGTCTACAGATGAAAAACAAGCTATACCGGAGAAGAAGAATGTTCATGATTTACATCATCCACGAAGGCCAACACAATCAAAAAGCAAAACAACAGTAAATTACCCAGCAATCTGTAAAAAGAAATTTCAGTTAGGCCTAAGTGTGGAATCAAGCTGCTCAGTCCACTCTCTTCCTTGAACCTTTCTTGCTGATGTTTTTTTATGCATCCTGGACTCTCCCATTATCTATCATCTGTCTTTACTCCCATTCATGGTGATCCTGCTGTGCTGTGTTAACTCCAATATAACATCACTATCTGGATCATATTTAGCTGGATGAAATGGAGATTCATCTGTCTGCCTAAATCCTTCTGTTAAAACTGGAGGTGGATGATTGCACACTGACAGCCTGATTTACCTTCAGCCCCTGCAGAGCCCAGAATGGGAACTAGGGGAATACTGAGAAAGACAACGTGCTAACAACCCATATTAGATATCCTGGAGAGGCCTCAACAGAGGGCAGATATTCCTGTATCTCATTACAGAATAGTTCTAGCACTGCCTCAGCAGCATCTGGTTCTGGCATTGCTGGAGACATTATATAGGTGTAAATGTTGTGCTGATCTACACCAGAAGAGAAACACCCACACCCATCAGATACTGCAAGAAGATGAGAGTTGAAAGTTTCAACTGGCTTCTATTAGTAAGAGTACTGAGTGTCTAGTTACTCGTGTACTTTTTTAGATTATGAACTTTTCACTGTAGGCGTGATCTCTCACTACATACCACATGCTGATCTCAGTGCCTTAAAAATTGTAAGGGGAAGGACCTTAAGCTGTTTTTATGTCTTTGAGCTGTCACTGAGTCCTGCCATGACCCTGCCAGCCTTACAGATGCCAGGGAATAGGCCTGAGTATGAGAACCCACCACACTCTTGTACATGACAGAAAGCCCATCCCAAGGACAAACTAATTAAGCAGAAGATGTCCATAACCCATGGGTGTGAGGTCACTCCTTCTCATTGCTTCATTAAATATCTTTTTTTTGTTTGGCACTAAACAGGTTCTTGGTGCTTGGTTTCTGGCAATTCTGGAACTGCCAAAACCTTTATTCACTGCTTCTATTTTAGTATATTTCACACTTTTTTTTCAAGCAAATAAGAATCTGAATGTATACGGTATATACAACAACTTCTACCTAGGGATATAAAATACTTTCTAAACACTAAGCAATCCGTGCATTGGTCATATAATGAAGCTGCAATACATTCAGACTTAATCCCGACTACTAGAGGTCAATAGTAAAAATAGGATATCTATTTCACAGGAGATACCTTGGCAAGAATCCACCGACCCTACAAAAGAACAGCTACCGTTTTGCTGTTTCTCACCTGATGAGTCAATAGCAGAAGTAGAAACACATCCCAAAGTCATGAGAGCTACCTTTTTTTGCTCCATAACCTAGATCTCATCACTTCCATTCTTTCCTTTCCTTATCCAGTTCCTGTTCACATGTTAAATAGCATCTGCAAATGTGAAAAAAAAAAAAAAATAAAAAGAAGATACCTACACGTAGCTACCAAAATGGTAGGATATGAGCATGTCCCAGGGCACTAAAGTTGGAAAGGCCCTTGATGAATTAAAAGATGCAATATTAATAATACATAAATACAGAGAAAGTACCAAGAAGGCTTGGCGCATATGCTGGATAGCAGATTCTGCTGATCCTGGCCTCTTCAAAGCACTCTCAAAGGTCTTCAGAATATATTCAATAGTATTACTCTTCAAAACTAAGGTTAGCACGTATTACCTTAACAAATAAATGATGATAAGAGGGTCCCCATAATTCAAACACATATGGCTGGTGTGGCACATGTTAGGATTTTGCTACATTACATACATAAGCAGTGTTAAGATTTGGTCATTGAGGAGTTTCTCACTGATCTTTTGGAACATAATAAATATCAAACAATATTAAGAAGATAAATTTGTCAATCAAGGATTATAAGAACTGACAGTATTTTGTGCCTAAAAGATAGCAGACTTTTAAAAATATAGCTCAACAAACTATCTGATTCAGGAAATCTGTATCTACTGAAACTCCTAGAAAAAGAGACATTATTTATCCTCAGACTTTTGGACTTGGTTTGATAACAAATGGGATGAAAGGCTTCATAGGATAAAGGGTGCTTCTGAAATGCTAACAATATGATGTGTATTTTTTCCTTTTCTCAGTCTGCAGTTAGCCTTTATAAGCCTTTCAAAGTGGAGTACCAGAGTATTTCTATTCCTAAAACTGAAATAAGAAATTGCTACAAAAATTAATTTCACCTGGAACATAGCCAATTATTAGCATCAAAACTTTTTACAGCTCATGTCACTAAACACAGGGAATACTCTTTGTGAGTGACATCATAGAAGGCTTTATTTTTAATCATCAAAAAAGCAAAACAACTGCAACAAAATTGCAATAGCTGACACTTTTTTTCAGCTGTGCGCACCTTAAGTATAAGACAAAATACATGTCCTGAAGGAAATTACTACACACTCTCCTTTTGGGATTCAGCTGCTTTTGTTACTTTCTTGATTAAAAAATTAAATCTTCCTTCTGAATCTTTTCAAAGATATAGATAATACTAGCCTCTGCACTCGGTGTTAAGTAGTAAAGGCCAAGGTTTACTCAGCCATGGCCAACTGATGTGCTGTTGGCTTGTAATGAGACACTAAAAAGAACAGAAGGCTTAATCAAATTTAATTTGCTATTTTATTTATCCTTATGCTGCCCCTTTATCATACAAATATTAAACATTTATATTATACAGTTAGAAAAACAAGACAATGTTTAGAGATATTTTATGAGCTAATCTAACAAATAACCGTCAATCCTGAGATGCAAAATAAATCACTTAAGTAGGATTCCGGGTCATTGTTTTTTTCTGACCTAGTCTGGGATGGAAACAACAAAGACTGCCATTAGAAATTATAGCATTCAGTAATGCTTGCCAACGCAGTAGTTGATGGCAGTAATGCTGTGTCAGTGATTGTTTGGAGAGAAAAAAAACATAGAACAAAAAAAACCCCATCATCTCCAACTGCATGAAAAAGCAAAGAATTTCTTAAAAGTAAACTCAAGCATAGAAATCTGGCAGTCTTCTATTTCCAAGATGCTTCTCAGTGCTCAACAGGGAGTGATGACATCTGCAATTTGTTTGATTACTTCTTGTGATCATTTATTCATTGCAAGATCTGGGCTTGATCATCTCCACATTATTGTCTTAGCAGTGTTCATGGGATCAGACCATTTTATCTGATACCGTAGATCTTCATAAAATTAAAACTTCTGAAGACTTTGCAGTATTGTTTTGGCACTGTCAGAATAACTCCTGCTGTCATCCTTCTTAGGAGACTTGACTCTAAGTAAGATTATTGCTGGGCAAGAACCTGCAGTGCTACAAATTAGGTCATCAATTGTAAAGTAAGTTCAAACCCTATGATTTGGCAAAGACAGTTTTGGATAAATAGGCTCAGTGCAGTTTTGGAGTCTCCTTTTAGGAACATATTCATGATGGGTCATATTGTTAAGCATAAACTGCTGCATTTTTGGTACATTGATTTTGAAAATATATTTCTAGGTATTCTGTATATAAGGCTGCTGCAACTTTACTGAGTTGACTCCAGAGAACCTCATGAAAAATTAGGTGCAGAGTCTGATGCCACATTCATTCTTAAAATGGTCATTGACAATCAAAATATCTGCACTTTGAAACTGTAATTATGTCTTTTAATCTGAGATGAATATATATTAATTTTCTAATAAATTTTCACATATTATATGATTTGCATATATGTAGTTTTCTGCAAAATAGCAGACATGGAGTCAAAGAACAGCTTCAAGATTATCTGTGTCTGAACCCCTTTAATTTGTCTGATCACTTAGGCATAACAGAAGACAGAACTGAGCTCATAAATTCCATTCTTTATTATTTATATACTGATTCATTTAGAGGCTCCCTGTTGAAAACATCAGTCACTTCAGGACACAGCATCAACAGACAATTAATGTTACATTTAATGCCAAGTACTTGTTAATGAAAACTAAACAGATGCAAGTGCAGTGATGCAAACACACTATTGTTTCTCAGATAGTTTAGGCACAACATGAAAGGTAAAGCTAAAAATGCTTTTGGATGACTACATTTCATTTGATCTTCTTGGCCTACATGTAATGCCCACAGTAGTGCTTAACTTAAAAGATATTTAGCTCTGATCCTTACATGATTAAATTAGAGAATATGCAAGAATCAATGAATGTATTATGTGGAGTATATGTACAACTCTGCTGCAACTAGAAATTTCTACACTCTCAGTTCTGCAGTCACCTGACTTACTCATAAGTTTCAGTGAAGTGACTGAGCAAAGAACAAGTTCAGTACTTTTTCTTCTCTGTTGGGAAAAAAAAAGATAATTGGTACATCCCAACTGTTTCCTCTTCCTTTGTCAGTCAGCCCCATATTATTCAGGAAGAGGGACAATGCTGTTTGATTAAGACCAGTCACACTGCAACAACATCTGATAGACATCTACCATTACATAAAGTAACAACAAAGTATTATAAAGTTTGTAATCCAGCAACCAAATTATTGAAAAAAAAAAAAATTAATCAAAATTCACATACAACAGACAAGAACAAAGTAAATTAAATTCACTTTCTCATGTCAAGAGTTTATCCAGCTCAAGTAGCAAGATTCTTTAGCTAGCCCACCTTGAGACTTTCAGCTGTTTTCACAAGTGTGGAGTAAAACACACATTATAAATAGTATGCAAATAAACCAAGGCCAACGGACTAATCTATCAGTTGATAAATGGGTTGTTCTGGTGTATAATTGATAAAAAGCAGGACAAAACATGTTATAAAAGCAGCACAGAAGGACTGAAAACCTGGGGTTTTTTCTTTAAAAAAAATGTGGGCACTCTTGGTTCTCATAGGTGCTGCAGCTGTTTCTGCTCACCTGCAGGATCTCGCCTTTGATGGGTAAGAACAGATATCAAGTTTTATATTTGCACAATTTCTTCTGTATGAGCAAAAGCCTTTCAATTGACTTACCTGTTTCAAATCCAATCTTTTTCTCCCCTTTCAGGCAGAAAGTGTTTCGTGTGATTCCGCAGAATGATAAGCAGGTGGAAATCATCAATTCCCTTGCCAGCAACATGCAGGTAAAGAACTTGGGGAAGGGGCTATGTTGCATTTGAAAGGAACATTTCTCCTTTTGTTCAACTAACATATACCTTAAAAAAAAAATCATGCTACTGAATTAAAGACCTAATCGATTCCATTCAAGTCAGCTGGAGTGCTTCTTCAGAAGGAACAGGACAAGGTAATAAAGCTAGAGCTATGCAAATACATTCCAATACCTTCCTAGAAAGTCTGGTTAACCCAGTCTAAATATCAAAGTGCCCACCAGAATTTATTAATAGAATAAGTTAATCGGAAATGCTGTATTCAGTGTGCGGTGCTTTCAAGAATGTATTAGATAAAACATGGAAATTCCAACTACCAGAACTTTTACCATTATAGGCAAAATATTTTGCTCATGTAAATAATCTAAAAATCCATACTCCCAACAAATTGAACTTTTCTTTGGCCTCTAGTCTCTCATGTCATCTTTTCTTCTCTGACTTTCCTTTAAAGCTTCCTTTCTATCCAACCAGTCTGCATGTTTCTTACTGACCTTGATGTAGATATATGATGACACAATGACATGAAAAAAACAATAAAGACAGCAAATGTGTTTTCAATATTTCTCTTCAGCTTTGATGTTGTAAAATAGCTGTTGGTGAAAAAGAAACCATTATCTGTAGGATGAAAGGATGGCATTTTTAATGAAGTACAGATGTGGAGAACTATCATCAACAGGCTAGTATAGCATGCTGGAACAGTATTCTGTAGAAGACTATACTATTGGAATGGTGCTGCCAATATTAAGAAAATTAATATACCATGCTTGCTTTTAAGTGTGTAGTGTAAAGGGATTGTTTGTTTTCTTCTTCTTTTAAGCAAAGAAAATATCCCTGGACTACCATTGTTATACAAAGCAATCAGTCAGGACTGATGCAGTAGTATATCCTGGAATAGTCATCTCACTTGAAGACACATAGTTCATGAATATGCCCACCAGCCCCAATTTCCTTTACATTCACGAGATGAAAGGCTGAAAAGGCATTAGGTTGGCAAACCAGCTTTGCTTTCATTGGCCTTTAATAGGGTGCTAAATTCAGAGGTCTGGAAGCTGACCAGCAAAAATACATGAAATAGTAATAGCACTGTTGTTCACCCTGAACTAAACATCTTCCGAAGGCACAGGTTCCTCATACCAACTTTAGTGAACTGAGTCTTAAAGGCACTCATACAGACAACAGTCTTTCCCAGCTGATTTATCTAATGTATTCACGTAGCATCCCTCTACTACTGAGTCTGGAGTCCATTTCTGTCTAACACTTACAGGCAAAAACCCCCAATGAAATCTGTACAAAGAATGAAAGAAGTTGTAAAGGTAGTTATAATATTCACAAGTCAGTATGCACTCAGATGCTGTAGAATACTTGGCATTTATGAAACTGTCACTGTCATCTCCAGAATTCTGCCATATAAATTGCAGGACCTAATAAAATCTTCTTAATCAATTCCCAGTTAAAATTTATGTTGATACTTTTAGCAAGCAAGGTCGGGTCAGTGTAATAGGATAGGAATGAAATTAATCATTAATTATTAATTATTATTAATTATTAATCACAATCAACATCACCATAATACATACACCCACCTAAAAATCACAGCCATATGTATGTATTTACTTGTTTATGTATTCATTTGGCCTTCTTTCAGGTTGACTTTTGGCAGCCAGACTCTGTCACACTGGTAAGGCCAAAAATGCAAGTTGATTTCCGAGTTGAAGCTGACAAGTCTGTTGAGGTTGAAGATCTTTTGAAAGAAAGTGGAGTGGGGTATAGGTAATTTGTTCTCACTACTGTATTTTGAATAGAAGGAGATTAAATACTGGGGAAAATGTGTTTGATCTTTTCATATCGGTCAGTTGATCTTCCTGTCACAAACTTCATCCCTCCTGTGGATGCTTCTACTGGGTTCAGCTTTCCTATGGCAGTTCAAATGGACTGTAGCTGCTCTGCATTAAAGGCGTGAGGTGAAATGTTGATAGAGGTAAGAGACAGGAAGCAAAGACTTACTACCAGGAATTTCCCCAAGGTGAAAGCTCACTGCAGTACACAAGGCTGGAGTATGGAGGGGACAAGAAAGATTTCCCACTAAAGACAATATGCAGCAAAGGTCTAGAAGGAGCCAGAAAGTACACCAGATGGGTTTGCATGATAGTATCAGGGAACTGAAGCAAGAAAATGGTGACCTCCAAGCGCCACCATGAGGGGCTCCCCACTGAGTTCTCTAAGCTGCAGAACGGTAGCTAGGGGGGCAAAAAAACCCAACTAGTGACAAAGAGAAGACAGTTGCCAAGTGAAGGGCCAAGGGAGTGGGGAGAACAGATTCCCAGGACAGCCTTGGGGTTACTCAAGTCACACAGCAGATCCATGGCAAGGATTTCTCCAAAGAGAGAGCTCTTAATTGGCTTAAATATTTTGTAAGTGTATTACTCAGAAGTAAAAAAGCCCTGAGTTTCTATGACCGAATACAACTGCAGCATAAGTGTAGGGAATAGACCACTCTGCCACATTACACATGCCTGAGAACGGAAGCATTGTCGTGAGTAGCATTCAGGGGAGGATAAGGAGAAAAGAGCAGGACCAGGCAACGGCTTATACTTCATATCTTCCAGTCACTGTGCAAGTATTAATTGAGGATGAGAAGTTGACTTTGGGCCAGAGTGGAACGGGGCTGTCTGTCTTTAGCTCCACCTGAGCTTTGCAAATTGGCTTGTCCCAGCTTGATTATCAGGCTTCTTCGATGTGTAATGGATATTCTGTCAACATCATGTACTCAGACACTGAAAGTCAGTGTTACTTGATCAAGTTCTCACAACTTCATCTGGCTGAGTGGAGAGTTTTTGTCTCTCATTGTTGCCATGAGATCAAACTCCTTCATTGGACACCACACAGTTCTCATTAAACATAACTTTTATGATCTGCTAAATCCAAGGGTAATCCATCCCTAAACTTACTGGCCTCATGTTAACCATGTCTGATTTGGATGCCACTGGGGGAACAGAATCTAAAAACATTCTAGAAGAAATAATTTTCAGAAATGCCACAGCCCACATACAGCACAGGAATCCAATTCCAGTGGAATTTCCTCTTTGGCAAAGGAGGAGTTACTCTACATGTGTTAGTTTTTCCCATAATATTCATGAACTCCCTCAGGTCCATGCACAAATCTTTTGATTACAACAAAGGCCATAATGTCTGGAAGGCGTCCCTGACAAACTTGAGTGGAGTGTCCTTGTGACAACCCAAGCCGTTACAATTCTTTTGAAGTGCAGCTGCAGTGCCGTGACATCATGTCAATGTAGTCATTTGCACTGTTTGTTCTGAAGGCTGGTGGCGCCTCACAAACTGGCCTCCTGCTCTTCTATCCAAATCACAAATGATCAAGGACATATCCTGGATGAGTAAGATTTGTAAGAATGTTAAGACAAGCACTGGAAAAACAAGAGGACTTCATGTTTTGATAGCCAAGGTTGAAATATAAGCAAAAGGTCCTCAAGAGTATGCTCAACGATGAGCTGTGCCTTTGTGTCAGCCCCAGGGAACAGGAGACATCCAACCAATCCAGACAGGATGCTGGGGTTTTCTTGCTATTGTGTGTTCTACTTTAATAGCCCACCTCACATGCAGGAAAGTAGCTTCAGGTGTATAATGCCACCTGCAATAGAGCCGTCAAACCACACCTAGACTTTGGAAGCTTGGTTTGACAAAGAATTTCATCAGGCAAACATCTCTGGGTTGCTGCATGGGAGTGTTATGTTGCTGCAGTCTAACTGTCCTCCAGGGCCATAAGTTCAAGAGAGGGCCCTTTTCCTATTGAGGCAGAGGCAATCTGGCAACATGAGGTCAGTCCAGAGCTCATTTTCTACACACACTCTGTCTCAGCATTGCCATTCTTCCTAAAGCAAACTGTTGCCATCTTGGAGTTTTGTTAGTATGGGAGTAAGAGGCAGGTGCTAATTAGGAGGAAGCTATTGCTCCCTGATCATTCTTGCGTCAAGGTTGATGCAGGAAGTAGGTTGAAACTTGAACTTAATATATCTCATTTTCAAACACATAAATCAACCTCCCCACATTTCACTTCACAATCCATGTGGCCTTAATTCCAGGAAGACCCTGAAATGTCTACATGGTGCTTAGTTATTACATAGCAAATTGTATGTTTCTCTTTACACTTTTCATGGTGCCTTATTGCAGAGTTCTGATTGACAACCTGCAGGCTGCACTGGATGCCCAGTTTGACAGCAAAGCTCGTACCGCCAGACACAGCTATGAAAAGTACAACTGGGAAACGGTAAAGTCTAGAAGTTTGCCACTTTATTAGCTCGGTACCTTAGCCTCTGTAGTCAAAATGGCTTCTGATATGCTTCCAGCCTTCTTCCCTTTTCCTCTGCTGTTCCATCCATTAATATGATAACTCCTTCTCCAAACTCTCCTTCCTCTTCTCCTTTATTGCTCATTACCAAGTTAATCTGTATAACCCATACCCCTACACCTATCTCCTCTACTTCTGCTCCCAGTGCTGCAGAGAAACTCTGGCAGAAATCCAATGACCAGGCTGACATGCTTCACTACTAGTTTGCTCTTTCCTTTTCACTCCTTCTCCCATGTCCTCCGCTAAAAAACTTGATTCCATTCCTTGCCCCAGTTCTAACTCTTCATCTTCCACCATAAGCTCTCCCCTCCTCCCTCCTTTTTTCACAGCCATGCTCATTTTTCCTGACACGTAATCTTGACCATGTCACTCTTCACATCTTTGCAGTGGCTCCTTATCATCCATTGCATCACCGTTCTTATACTTAAAAGTATGACAATCTCCCTTTCATGTCTTTCCTTGCAAAAATCTTTCATTTTTGTGCCGATCATTGCCCACTAAGCACCTGTTACATTTTCAAACAAGAAAACTTGTATTTCCTCTCCAAGTGGTATCTATAATTAATACACAGAACTAATTAATTTTCTCCCACCAGAACTCTCCTAAAAAAAAAAAAATCTCCTTTTACAAGGCTATTTAAAAATAAGAACAAAAGCTCCTCTGACTCTGCAAAGGTTATTGGCATGCAAAAACCCACCAACATCCATAATGTCAACCATTATTTCTAGTACTCTCTTGCCAGTTTGTCTAATCTGCCTGCTGTTTCCGGTCTTTTTCTTAGTTCATAGATAGATCTTTGGGCATGAAATGCTTTTTTCTGTGGATGTGACAGCTTTTTTGTGAGCTTCTGAAGGCACCTGTAACAAAGGGAATCTGCTCCAATATTAAGATAATAAAGGCTGTTATTAATTCCCTTAAATAATAAATAGAATGAAGGAGATTTTCTTTCTTTTGTATCTGGCATTGGTGGACTGTTCCTACAAATCCCTGTCCAGCACTTCTGTCAGTAATTCAAGAATGATGATGAATAAAAGCCATGAAACTGAAAAACATTACAACATGTAGAAGATTTAAGGCATTCAATCTACTTTTAGCTTAACAAGAAACACAGTTTTCTTTTGTTAAGAGAGTTTAAGGGTTTACAAGGTCATAACTATATAGGGTTAGCATTCAAAGGGTTTTGTAATTCACCAGCCATACTCCAATGACGGGTTTAGATAAATTCATACTAGAAAATCTTAATTCATACATATAGCTCTAGTACAAGTAGGAATTAAGTCTTGGAAATCTACAAACAGTATTAAATATTAGGTCAAGTTAGATGCTTAGAAGGACTGTTCCGGCTTGAAGTCTGTGAATTAATTACTCTGGACTTGAGGACAGAGACATCAGTAAATTTAACCTCCTTATTAAACAGATAGCTGCTTGGACTGCTGATATTGCTGCTTAGAACCCAGACCTTGTCTCTCGCAGTGTAATTGGGGAAACGTATGAAGGACGGCCAATGTACCTTCTCAAAGTAAGTACTTTGATTTCTTTGTGCCAGACTTTTCCTCTATTAACCTCCACAAGATTATGATGTCTATTAAAACACCAATGATGCTAAGATAGTAGTACATGTTTTGCAGAAAATCTAATTGTCCTGGTTTCGGCTGGGATAGAGTTAATTTTCTTCCTAGTGCTGTGTTTTGGATTTAGTATGAAAAGAATGTTGATGTTTTTAGTTGTTGCTAAGTAGTCTGCTAGTCAAGGACTTTTCAGCTTCCCATGCTCTGCCAGGTGCACAAGAAGCTGGGAGGGAGCATAGCCGGGACAGCTAGCCCAACTGGCCAAYGGGGTATTCCATACCATRTGACRTCATGCTCAATATRTAAATRGGAGGCGTGGTCCAGGAAGTAGGGATYGCTGCTTGGGTATCGCCCAGCAGGTGGTGAGCAATTGCATTGTGCATCACTCATTTTGTATATTCTATCATTATTATTATTATTATCATCATCATCATTATTTTCCCTTCCTTTTCTGGTTTTTTAAACTGTCTTTATCTCAATCCACAAATTTTACTTTTTTTTTTTCGATTCTCTCCCCCATCCCACTGAGGGGAGGGGGGAGTGAGCGAGCGGCTGTGTGGTGTTTGACTGCCTGCCGGGTTAAACCACAACACTAATACATTTTGTTCACTACTACTAGGATTTTTTCACCTTTTAAGATTTTTTTTTAAAAAGGGGCATAATGAATTATTAGAAGTTCAGACATATAAATTTAACCACACTCCTGAGAGCTATTTGAATGATCATCTACCTTTATGTTCTCTCCATCTGTTGTTTGTAAACCCATTTACTCTAAAAGGATCTATAAATGTCAGTCTCTCTAGCAATAGGCAACAAATTTGTTTGTATCTTCATCATATATAATTTTTTTGCATAACTCTTATGAATAAATAAGATAAGATGACTCAAATAAAGGTGAAAGGATAAAGATTACTTACCCAAAAATTGCATAAGCATTTACAATAATATATCAGTCAAACAAACAAGATCAACTCTTAGAGACATTACAGGAAATAAATCAACAGTGCAGAATAATCAAATAATTGGGGAGGGGGGAGCTTATCTACATTAATAAAAATAAAATTATTAAGAGTCTATTGTTTTAGCTTGAATATCATGGTCAGCTACAGCTGAGAGCACTCCATAGATTTCCATTTTATCAAGGAATGCTATATTTGTATAAAGTTTGACTTTTTAGGTCAGCAAGCTGACTGACTTGTTCTGCGTACAAATTGTTCAGTTCAAGACCTGGGGTTTTTGTTGTTTTTCTTCCTAGATGGGAAAAAGTGGTCCAAATAAGAAGGCCATCTTTATGGATTGTGGTTTCCATGCAAGAGAGTGGATCTCCCCTGCTTTCTGCCAGTGGTTTGTGAAAGAAGTCAGTAAGCTTAGTGATGAAAAAATATTTTACAAAATGCAACTATGTTTAAGAAAATTTTAAGTGAGCAGCAAGAGTTGAGGCCACTGCAGATTGCCTTTTTACCTCTAAATACCTGTCCGCACATCCCTTCTCTCACCTCAGATTGTTAGGGTGTAACTACTTAAACCAGATCTTAATGGTTGGACCTGTAATCTTTCAGCAGCTTAAGACTACCTAAAAGCATGTGTAAGAGGGACTGACAACTACAAGGGTTACTTACACAGTCTATAAATTAGTTTTTGCACCTGTAGTAAGAGACAGGTGAGAGACAAGCAAACAGGTCTAGTAACACTATAAACATAGTCATGTTCTTTACATAGTCATAAGGAGTAGGGAATAAGGAAATTCAAAGGCACATCAGAAGGCATCTGAATGCACGCCAGAACAGCCGTCTTCCTACAGCATCAGGTGCTGTATTCCCTGCAACCAGCTTTACTCAGTAAGGCAACAGAAAGGGTAGGAACCTACCCTCAGCTAAGCACAGAGTGCACAGAGGAAATGTACCCAAGAGAGGAGGAAGACTATAGATGAAGCTCCCTAAACTCCACTCAGGAAGAGGGAAATGCATATACATTCCTTTGAGCTGCCACTTCAAGTTGTAGAGACTGGTTTCTAAAACATGAAACCATATTCAGGAAAGAGCTGCAAAGGTGAAATTAGCTTCACTTCAGGCTGGGATACTTTAGGCCTTGAATTAAACAATTTTATCTCCTTTGTCTTTTCCTTCTCACCACCACCAATACAAAGCAGGCGGGAGTTATCAAATGCTGCACAGTCTTCTCTACAGAGAAGAGGTATATTCCCCCTCAGCGAGGGGAGATCAATCAGCTTAGCAGAACAACTCACTGATTGAATCTCAAATTTTGTAAGAATTCCTGCTTGAAGATTAAAAAAAAAAGAAATGCAGAAGCAGCAGCTGGGATTTAAAACCCAAGTAAAGGAAAGTCAAAGTACGTGAGTGAGCCATGCTGGCAGAGGCCTTGGTGGCAAGTATAATCTCAGTCTTATCAGACAGCCATGCGGTTTTGTGTAGGGAGCAGTGGAAATTGAAAGTGACATCTCAGTGGAGTCAATGGGAATGTGATTTCATTATCTCCTAATAAGGCTGCAGACAGTATGTGCTACCATTTTTCTCTTAGCAATTCACGTCACTACAGCTGTCATTTTCACTGTCTGGTCACTTAATTCATGGGTGTACCTGACACCAGCAGTGGCTCTGCTCAGTGGATCCAAGTGTGGATAGGCAGAAGTGCTTTAAAAGTGCAGCCCTCTGAGCATCATCAGCAGTTCACTTGGGATTGCTTCTAGACAGAAAAGAAAAAAAAAACTAGAGAAAAACATGAGCAAGGTGGATTGTTATATGTATCTCAAAAAACCCCAAGCATAAAAAAACAAAACAGGAAAAAGTAAGTTCTAGTGATCTGAAACTGCTTTTCTAGATTCTACATCCAACCTTCCCACTTGCTAGTTACATGACAATACATGCCTTTCTCCATTGCATTGCTCCATGTGTTGTCCTTTATGTCTGTGTAAAGGAAACATGGGTGCAACACACTTAGAGCAAATTTCCATGATCATTGCATGCTCCCTCGACACTGATATAAATCTGTGAACAAGCATACAAAGTGCCAGGCCATGAACAATCAGGATATACAGGTTTATGGCAGGAGTTCTTATGCTTGTTATTCGATGTATGTGTCTGGAAAAGTGCAGGGAAAAATCTGCCTCCCTATGAATATGTGCATACACAGTGTTATCACTGGAAATGTGTAAGGATGTTCTTTGGAAATATTCTCTATTATTTTGGTTATTGATGAAATTTCTCTGCACAACACATAAAAAATGGGAATAATGATTTTTCCTTCTCACATAAAATAAACCCAAACCTTTAAGGTGACAGGATGTAGGGAGAATATATGGACAGGAACTTTGCTCTGTCTTTAAACAAGAAGCTAGTAGATGGAAATCTCTTTCCAGTGATTTATTATCCTGTTCAAAATCAACATTGCTTTGCCATATAATTTATTTACCAGAATGAGATGGCTTTCTAACAGCAGTGTGGTTTGAGTCAGTGTAAATCCTCTAAGTATATGTAATATCAAAGAGCTGCCATCTCACATGGTGGAGTGACCTGGATGACTTTGCCCACCACATTCATTAATTCCTGATCCAGACAGAGGCCTTTAAATACACACAGGAGATACAGATATATGAAGGCATCAGCAGCTTTTTATCCTTTTCTCCAACTAGGCTGTTGAGACCTATGGAAAAGATACTGTCATGACCACACTTCTCAACAGCTTGGACTTCTATGTTTTGCCTGTTGTTAATATTGATGGTTACATTTACACTTGGACAAATGTAAGTACATTCTTATTTCTCAAGAAGAGTATTGCTGGAAAAGCCAACTCTTAGAACTTTCTCTTAGTTTTGATCTATGCTTCACCATTCTATTTCAGGACCACATGTGGAGAAAGACGTGCTCTAAAAATGCTGGTAGCCGTTGCATTGGTACAGATCCCAACAGGAATTTTAATGCTGGCTGGTGCAGTAAGTGTCTCCTAACAATAGCTGCAAGTGATCATACAGAGATGCAATAGCCAAGATGCTTAATTATGGATTTTCCCTACCTGATGGTTGGTCCAGCTCAAGCTTGAGTGAAGACTGCCAGTATAGCATCGTGGAGTAGCTTGTGTTCAATTTTTGGGGCAGTTTTGGGCAAAAAACAGACTTTGGTTACTAGTGTCATCAGTATGGCTACTTCTGTGAACATATATATATACACACACACGTGCATATATATACACACATATATACACTTACACAGACATATACACACACACACTTCTATGAGTTCGAACGAGTTTTCTTTTGGTTGGTTTCACTCAGTGGAGAGGGGTCTCTTTTGAGTGGTTTCCACTTGGCTGTTTCCTGGAAGCATCCTAGAAATGGGGGAGATACGCAAGGAGAGGACTGTTAAGTACTGAAGCAAATCAATATCCCAAATCACTTATATAATATAGGGCTTTACATCAATACTCATGTTCTTCCAACTATGCACACTGTACAGGGCATATTTATTTAATGCTACGTCATGTTGCCCAGTGTCTTAACTATGCAATAAAATATTCTCTCCTCTGATATGGCATGAGTGTCAGTAGGATTTCCAAGGCTTATCTACAAAAGTGGTGTAACATGACTCTCCTAACAACCAACTCTTTTCATTAAATACTCATTAAATTCACCTTCCTTCCCAGCTCTTGGGGCCTCAAAAAGCCCCTGTGATTCCACTTACTGTGGCTCTGCACCTGAGTCTGGAAAGGAGACCAAGGCTTTGGCTGATTTTATTCGTGAACATTGGAGAGCAAGTCTTACGAGGAGCGGCTGAGGGAACTGGGACTGTTTAGTCTGGAGAAGAGGAGGCTCAGGGGAGACCTTATTGCCCTCTACAACTACCTGAAAGGAGGTTGCAGCGAGGTGGGTGTTGGTCTCTTCTGCCAAGCAACTAGCGATAGGACGAGAGGAAATGGCCTCAAGTTGCGCCAGGGGAGGTTTAGATTGGACATTAAGAAAAATTTCTTTACTGAAAGAGTGGTTAAACATTGGAACAGGCTGCCCAGGGAAGTGGTGGAGTCACCATCCCTGGAAGTATTTAAAAGACGTGTAGATGAGGCACTTAGGGACATGGTTTAGTGGGGCATGGTGGTGTTGGGTTGATGGTTGGACTTGATGATCTTAGAGGTCTTTTCCAACCTTAATGATTCTGTGATTCTATGATTCTATGATCTTTCTACAATCAAGGCATACTTGACGATTCACTCCTATTCCCAGCTGCTACTGTTTCCTTATTCGTATACTTACAAATGGCCATCGAATTACAAGGAACTGGTAAGTCTCTTTGTCATTTTGACATAATGAAAAGAATAAGTAAAAATCATCACTTGCTATTTAGGTCCCTTTAACTTCAAGCAGTTTCTTTAACATCTGGAAAGAATCTGTACTGCCAGCTTTTGAAAATACTTCAGTCTTTCATAGCAAGAACAAGGGAAACCATGATGGCTTCAAGATAGTTCAAGCACAGGATAAACTCAAGAGCCCTATTTAATTTCCACACACACAATGAATTTGCCACAAGGTCAGGTTTGTCTTCCAGTCATGCTATACAGAAATCCACTACACTGCACAGCACTGCTGCATCCTGACTCAAGAGGTTGCTGTGTATGTAGCTTTAATACATTACATAGAAACATTATGCCCTGTAAATCAAACTAACAGCTTGATAGGTTGTAATAACTATGAAATGACTGAACTGGTATCATCAACAGCAGACAAGGGTCTCTGCCTACCACTTCCTACCGACCCTTAGTTCTCACTGAAGTAAAATGGTGAAACTCCTATCGATACAGGTTCAGGACAACAAGGCAGTTTTTGTCAAATGTATAATTAAAGACAGTTAGATACAACACAGATAAAAAGTTTCAGTTCTGAGGCCTTTCTAAACAGGCATGGATTCAAACACACCTTTTATTTGGAAGAGGAGAGGATGAATGTGGTGTTTTAAAGGACAACGCCTCTTTTATTTATCCTAGAGAAAAGCCACACCCTAACGCCATTTAAGTAAGATAGCAATAGTCTGGATTTTTTTTTTTTTTAATCCTTAAAAAAGAGAGAGGGGTTAAAACTATTAAATGTGTATAAAAGTTGTAAACATTTTATAAGGCCAAAAATCAACAATCATAAATAATAAAATTACTTCAGTTCTCTGGCATATTAGCAATTAGAAGCTCTTGGCAGGGAAAACAACAGAGCAAAATGAAACAAACAAATCTTGATTCCTCCTCTTTCCTGGGTGCTGCCAAAAGTCCAAGGCAACAACACTGTGTGTTGCTCTGTTGTGCAGGTTTGACAGATTTATGAGTGCTCCCAAATAGATGTCATGATCCTGAAGCACAAATACAAATTGGGGCCAACAGTGAAGTTTCTTGTTACATTTTTTATAGCCTAAAAGAGAGGATGAAATTTAGATGAAGATTTTGTTTTCTTAATTTATATTCCAGAAATTTTTAATTGTAATTATTCCAGGGAACTGCAGCAATTTCTTGTCTTCGGTTTTTACAAAAGCTTCATGTTTCACACATTGCAGTTCAGTCTAAAGTAATAAAACAATGCAAAACCCTTGAAGCTGCTTTATTGTCAAGATCACAAAGTTCCCATGTGTTAAAAATTTGCATGACATTCTGCCCAATTTTTTGAATTAAGAGCAAATGTGATGAAACATAACTAAAAGTACAGCATGTTTCTCACAGTATTAAATGGAAAAAGTTTGCATTGACAGCTCATTATTAAAACAATCCTTAACAATAAGAAAACCTATGTGCTTTTCTAGGTTTTCAAATTATTTTATTAAATTAAAATTTTATATTAGCAATGTTTTATTCTAATACATAGTAAAATTTAATGAATCACCCATACTAAGATTCTACAATTTTTATTAATAAAAACTCTTCTTTCCTGCCATAGAGGACAATTCCGCTATTACCATTCAGCATAAAAAAAAAAATAGCTCAGGAATGCAGGCTATATATTTCTCTTCAACCATTTGATTTCACTTTGTAAGTTATTCTTTCCAACATCACTTTATTCTATATTTTAAATTGGGCACGCTGATCCCAGAGGGAGTTCCATTATTTTCCACTACAAAGCAATCACAAATCTCACCACCATGACAAGATGACCTTACAAGTGTTTTTCACATCTTAATTAAGGGAAAATATTTCCTCTATTGGTGATCCCAACAAAAAAGACAGCAGGATCCCAGAGGTGTTCAACTTGTGCAGTATCTGATTTTAACAAGGGAAGACTTCTTGCCAAAAATCCTTCTTTTGGAGAATGAGGTTGGAGTATCACCCAATCAACATTGCCTGTAGTTGGGATAATTAAACAGAAAGGGCCTAATTCACTCCAATCTCAGTGAATTAAATAGAAAGACCAACTTAACAGGCTCTGGGTCAGGTTCGAAAGTGCAGCTTTTCAGGATACTTCAAATAACTAAAACACATTCATTTAAGCTGTGACTAAAGAAAATTTAAGATTTTCAATCAACAATTGTACTTGCTTGAAATGAGACAGCTACCAAAAGAGGTATTATTTTGCACGCCAATTGTTGTGTTTCATGTCTAAAAGTTCTGTCTAGATTTAGAATTTAGAGAAATGCTGAAGAATGAGAATCTCAACTTTTAATAGAAATTGTCTGGGCAAATAAAAGGATCATAAATCATTTTGCAAATGAAGAAGCAAAATTTATAGTGCCATTATCTTAGATGTTATTTTTACTCTGACAGATCTAATAAATTAAAGGAAATATAGTTGCAATTTCTTATCTCTTTCAGTGAGCAACTGGACATGTGCTTAAACAAAACCTCACATGTCTGCTTATCATTAACAACATTCTGTTCCATTGTATTTAATTAAAGGTAGCATAATACCATGGGGCTTATGCTGCATTCCAGAGTCTGAGATATAGAAGGGCACAAAAATTGAGTAATTTGAGGTTGAAGACACTACGTCTRCAGAAGAAAAAGATCTAGAGAATGCTTATACCTTCCTTTCCTGCAAGCGTACTGAACAGCGTGTCCTTGGGGCTCAAAAGACCTTTTCTGTCCACAGCCTCAAGAAATCACCAGAAGGCATAAAACTGTTCTGGTTTTGGTTTCTCAGGTAGAACAGGGCACTCTCAGAATCCCAGACATCCTTTATGCTCCACTGCATTGCTATAGCAAATAAGAACAACCTCCAAGTTATTGTAACTTACTTTGAGTTGGGGATTAGAACTATCCCTCAACCATCCCTGGCCCTGGGGTGTAAAACATGATGAAAGTCACATTCCTTCCCACATGTCCCTTCCTTCCCACAACTTCCCACTCTTCTCCTTAGATGCAAGGGGATCTCTGAGGATCTCAACCCCACAGCTCACAAGGATTTTCCCAAAACTTTTCTCCCTTTATTCAGGGTTGTTGTTTTGTTTCCTCCTGCCCCTCCTGGGGTGTTGCAAAAACTTTCACTGTTATCCAAACAATAGTTGAACAACAAAAATAAAAACACCCAAGACAGGAAAATCTAGGTCAGGAATTTCTCAGAAGTTACACAATATTCTTGTGATGACACCCTGAAAGAAATATGTACTCCTTTTTGGTGAATCACATTTTGCCTGCTTCATAATCCTCTCTTGACTCATTCTTTACTATACCCTGGAGTGTGTTCCCCTGCACACAGAATACACGCTTGAATCCATCTCCTACAGAGAATAGAAGCATTAGCTTTTCACAATTAAAAAATATGCTTGGCAAGACCAGTATCTCTCCACACCCCAAAAGGTTCTTTTCATCTTTATTTTACTATTCACATTTTTGTCCTCTTGCAACAAAGAGCTCTGTATTTAATTGCACTTTTCATAAACAGTTCAGCCTCTATTTTTTAATCAGTTCATATTTTGGCTTCCTATTAGGTCACCCTGTGCTTTCCGCATTTTCAGCAGACAAATCTAGCTTTATCAATTCCTGTTTGTATTTGAATTGGCTCTGAACTATGATTTGACAGAGCAGAGGAATGTGCATCGTGCCCTTCCTTTCTTTCCAGGTTCAATTCCATCTCCCAGTTAAACAACAAACTCAGCCCCAAATACATGTTTGCAGCCAGCTCATACTCATTGTCAGATTAATGTATTTGTATTATTACAGTTTGGCAGGCTGCAGAATATTATATTAATTTACAACCCAAGATAATTTTCCAGACATGGGATTTCAGTTTGTATTACTTGAAGGTGTACTGGTACGTTGGTTATTGTTTAAGTTCACCAAAATTCACTTTCCACATTGGGTTGGGCTCATTTCCTCTTGAGTGCTTAAAACAGGATATAGTAGAAAGTGGAGATATGCCCAGAGTCCGTGCAGCCTGCAAGAAGAGTGAATTTCAAATATATTGCATGACTTTGTGAATATCAGTCTGATTATTTAACCTGATGCCTGGGAGCAAAGTCTTTTCACACCTGACTTTATTCCTGAATGTGTTTAAGATATATGAAGACCTGTGGGTAAGAATTTTTGAACAGCAAAAATCCTATCATCTAAGAGACTAGGACATACCAATGGGGAGTTGCAACCTATGCTGCTGTCGTATCTGTGCTGTTGCAAACTCCTGTGATTGTACTACTTGTTACAAGTAAATATTGGTAAAGTCAGGAAAGTGGGCAGAAAAGCAATATTTGGAATTGGCTTCACAGCTCCTCCACCGAGTTTGCCACAACCGATGTCTCACAACAGAACTGCTCTGTACTGACTGTCTTACAATTGTGAAAAGGATGTTTTTAGTAGCAGCATCTTCCAGATGAAGCTCATGTATGAATCTGGCTCAAAGACAAGAGTCTCCAACAGGTGTGGGGCACGTTCACCTTAACTCAGTCACACTGGAAACCCTCTCACCAAGGATCAATTTCTTAAACACTCTGTGAGACTGCCACAGAGAAACAGGCTTGCAAAGGAAAAAAGAAGCATCATACTAAAGTCCTCCACTTGGCTGGATTCCCTGGACTCTTGGGGGAGATGCTTAACTATGAGCAACAACAGAATAGTGAACTAAATTACACATCAGTCACGGACTTTTTTGAGGGGAGTCTGTTTTTATTGGCAAAACAAGAAGCCTCAGAAGTTTAGCTTCACTTGGCTAAAGCTAACTTGGCAGATACCACATTTTCAGACTTTCATTACAAAGGAAGTTGAGGGTCGCTTAAGTAGCACATGAGACCAAGGTGAAGTGAAAATACAGTTTTCAGCCTCGGTCAAATCAGTTTGCAGTCCAGTGAGGGAAGAGAGCAAGAGGTCCAGTCAATCAGTGAAAAGGCTTTTCCAGATCACAGACTGTGAGGGCAAAGGGTTGTCCACATGCAGCAGCTGCATAATCAACATCCCTGAAGTGTTTCTAAACAGCTGCAATTTGCTGGCAAATCTAGCCTGATGACACAAGAGTAAAATGAGGGAGATGCTCCCCAAAAAATTACCTATTAACACACAGAAGATGCTTAGCCTGATAATTTATCTTGTTAGTTCAAAACTCCAGATGTGGTGAGAAAGGCAGGCCAGTTAACATATCTTTCATTAAAAGCTAATAACTGACAAAATAGGTTTAAAGGTTGTGAATTATGTAAGATAATGGCAACTGAGAACACAACTCTGCTGTCTCACTGGCCCGTGCACTCTGTACACAAGATCAAGCGAAGTATTAGTAATTGCTGTGTAAACACAGATGGGTGATCAGCGCAGGGAATACTACCTTCTGCTGAAATGACCAGCTCTGCGAGTTCAGCTGCAAGTCGGAAGCTGAAGAGCCATTTCTGCTCCCAGTTACAAGGTATTAATTTGGAGTTATTTCTAGGACTTCAGGGCGCCAGTTGTTTCTCTGCTACTATAACTCTCAGCAAAATTTTCCTTGCAAGAGAGGGATTCTTAACAGTAAAAAAAACCAAAAACCAAACTCCAAACAAACCACAACAATTCAGTTAAGCCAGTTGTGCAAAGAGATCTAGAAACTCACTCAACAGCGAAGAGTATCCTCAAAGGTCAAAAAGATAGCGATGTTTCTCCTTGCAGCTGTATTCCAAATAACATACAGGCTTGAAAATCCAGACCACTTTTCAAAAGCTAAATATCGCTTTCCCTTTTGGAAAATGTTGGGCACTATTTATATACCTCTGCATAAATCTCCATGTTATTTCCTTTTTACGGATGGTTTTGAGTAATTGTGCTATTTAAAAAAAAAAAGAAAAAAAATTTCCTCCTATTTTGTATTTATACTCACAAGTATTTACTTAATTTTTATTATTCCTGCTGTTTTATATTATATTATTGTTATTATTAAGAGGTGACTTTAGTTCCTGTAAAGTCGAATTTTTTTTTTTACCTTTAGGTTTTGGACTATAAATCTATTAGGAAAGCAAATGGTAGAAAGTCACTTAAAGGAAAAAAATCAGATGTCAAAACTTCTGATAAAGTTTCATTTCATGATGAAGTCATAAATGCTCGGTCATGTTTTTCACTTAGAGAGGGTCATTTAAAATACTACCTCGATCTCCAGCCTGGAGAGCTTGAGGAAGTTGTTTATTTGGATTTCAGGCTCCTAACAGCTGGAAATCTCAACTGCTCTTTCTACGAATCTCTCTTTTTACAACTTCCTGGCCAATAATAAAAAATCCCTCAGGTAAAAAGATTTCCTGACATACTGTTTCTGGTATCTGTTCTGGTATGATTTAAAGCCATCATGTGGCAGCTGAGTGAAAGGAATGCCCTATTCCCAAAGAGCAGCTCTGCTGTTCTATTGTCCCTACCATGCAGTTTACTAAACAGAGAGCAAATACTAGTTACCAATCAACTAGTTACAGGTCCATACATAGTGTCAGAGTATCTTTACAAATTTAATTTCCACTTTGCACATATTTGAAAAGAGGAAGAATCAGTTTACATTTAAAAATTCATTTACTATTGAGAGAAGATTTAACTTAATCTCAGCTGCTGATTAAATGTATATATTATAAACAAAAGATGACTGAAGAAAACAAGGTATCACTAGGCAGATAGTAGCCTCCAACCTCTACAATTCCCTCAACATGTGTTAAAAATTATTATGGATTTTAGAAAATCAGCTTGTTAAGGGATGAAAAAAATGCAACCACACAAAAAAACCCCCAACACTGTAGAGAGCTCAGCTACCCCAATTGCTCTGAATCCAAGATTGTGAAATGCAGAGCAACAACGTTCTTCCTACAATTGCTTGTGTTTGGACAATAGAGAGGCCAGAAACTAAACCCCACATTCAGGTACAGCCAATGTTATAGGTGGAAGGACAAGCTTCAAATACTCTTTGGTCTGCCTTGTTTAAATATTCTTAACGTGCTAAATGACCACAAATTCCTACAGCAAACTCCCCTAATTCTAGGATGTTCAAAATCCAACATTTGGGAACGGGGAAACGCTTGTAATTCTGCAATGAAGTAGGCTGCCAGTGCTAATGCAAACGTATTTTGATGCTGTTTTGTAGAAGCTGAGAAAGCGCTCTCACTTAACTAAGATTTTCTAAACACATCGACCAATATGCCTTTTTGAGTAATTCACAGGAACACTTGAAGCATAAGGATGTATGGAGAATATTTTACAATATATCTTCCACTGGGAAGTAAGCCAGAGTATAACCTACAGAGAAAGAAGGGGCTTGAGGAAATTCCTAGAATAGTAAGCCATTCAGCTGCAAGCTATAAAGAAAGATATGGCAACCCATTGCTTATTCTTAAACTGAACATCTGCTTCCAAAAATCATTCATATTTATCATCTGTTAGTAATAGTTTTCATGTTTTATTACCAACATGCTGTATAATGAAGAACTGGAAAAGCCACACGTTCCAAAGAAAAGTCTGCAATTTTCCTTAATGCAAACATACAAAGCTTCATAGTACTATTGATGGGCCTGATCCAACCCTCACTGAAATCAGTGGGAGTTGAATGAGTCCCTCTGTGCACAGGAAATGAATTTAAATTAATGAGACTACATATGGTTCCAAGGTAATTTATGCCTTTTTCTGGCTGTTAATATTTATAAGACCTTAATCTGCTTCCACTTGTATCAGTGTTCAACTCCACTGACTGAGCTGACTCTACTCTGAATTTATAGCTGCATGAATAGAAGGAAAAGAAAGGCTATTTTATGTTCGCAATTTACTGTACCAAGTTATTACTGTTCTCTAAGATTCTCTTCTCTCTGAATAAGATTCCTTATTTAGTTTTAATCTTGTAAAAGTTTCTTCTAAGTATAGAAAATCCTGTAACCTATTGTCCCCTTACCTACCCAAACCATACTGGACTATACAGCAGGCTGTACATCAGTAGAGCAATACAGACACTGGACTATACTCCATTAAAGCTTGGAGAACGAGCTCTTTACTGATAAGCTCTTTTCACAACAACAGGACAAGCTGTGCCTTGTCAGCTACTGACATCTAGTCATTCTGAGAGGTGAACAACAGTTTTAAAATAAAAACTTCTCAAGCACGGCTTTTCAGTTTATTCAACAATGTATTTGTTTAGATTTACTCAGAAAGCTTCTGAAAATCTGCATTTATCATTCTTCTTTTGCTACAGAATTCCATTGCTGATGCTGCATGCAAACAGCTGGCCAGTTTGTGTAACACTGAATACACATACGGTCCGGGAGCTAGAACAATCTGTGAGTACTGGCCTAAGTATACTAGCCATCTATATTAAGTGCTACTAAGACTATCAAATGCAGTTTTCTAGTGATTCTTGTTCCTCTTCCTAAGTAGTCCCCTTCTTTCTTCACAAGCATATACTCAGAGGTATATATGGAATCTATCATTTCTAAAATACGGGATGGTATGTTCCTTAAGGATCTCAGGGAATGTGTGACCCCTGGAAGGTAAAGTGATATGGTAAAGTGTTTAGGAATTCTTGTGCATAGCATGAATTCATGAATCCCTAAATCATACACAGCTTAGATCTAAACATAAAAATCTCAAACTGAGATTTTCTACATTTCCAGTACCTCCAAGTCAAAGTGAAAAGATGATGTGAATCCTAAAGAATGGCTTCAACCACTCTAGCAACACAGATAATTATTTCTTTCACTTTGTATTACAGTCTGAGAAACATACTAATTACAATTCCATTCTTCTACCCTTCTTGGGAACTCAGCTGTCAGGATATGACCTTTGCAGTGTCAAAAGCTGAGCTGAGGTTGCCAAATCTAGATTTCTAGAACTTTAATATCTCTTATATTTAAGATCTCTTAATTTCCTTAAATATGGAAACTAATCTCTTTTGCTTCTTTCCTTAAATAATTTGAAAAACATTTAAAAAACAGTTTATCCCAATTTTTAGAATATTTATGGAGATTTTTCCTTTAAAAATTATTTGGTGATGCTTAGCAATTCTGGAGGCTTCTTCCTTAGCAAAAGAGACTGCCTTCATTGCACAAAAGTACTGGAAAGGGAGGGTACCATTTGTCCAGAAGAAAAAGATGGAGCTGATATCTCAGATCTGCAGTTCTTTCAGATTTGTATGAACCTCAGAAAGCTACCCAGTGAGAGGGTATTTCCTTCTGATACCAAATCTTTCTAAACAACCCCATGCAAGCATGCCATTCTCCTGTTCCCTAGACATTCCTCCCATGGTCTCCCCACAATATTGACAAGGAGGGAGCAGTTTAGCTTGTTTACATTTGCTTGCATCCATCAGCTGGAACGAAGCTCACAAATGGCCTAAAATCACAGACGCTTTTCCATGAGCAGGAGAAACCAATCAAATCACTGAATATTCCTTTTTATCTGTCCTTTCTGCATTTCTGGATACGTGACTTGACTCCAAAGTATATCACATTTCAATGCRTAGCCACACTTTCCCAGTTAAGCTTTATTTTGTTTCTTTATCAACAGATCCTGCTGCAGGGGGCTCTGACGACTGGGCTTACGATCAAGGCATCAAGTACTCTTTCACTTTTGAGCTCCGAGACACTGGTAGATATGGTTTTATTCTCCCTGAATCTCAGATAAAGCCAACCTGTGAAGAGACTCTACTTGCTGTTAAATACATTGCCAATTATGTCCTTGAGCACTTGTATTAGAATGGAGTTCTAAAAACTATTAAAGAAGGTTTTATTCAAAGATGCCTTCCTTTTTATTCTTCCCTAACAATGGGGTTTTATTTCACTGTGCTTAATGTTCTTAGTCATATCCTTAGTCCATCATAGGTCAATAAAACTACAAGTTTGTAAAGAGAAATTATATCTTTTATTAAGGCAACTGATATAGTCAGGGGGGTCTAAAGAGAAAGAACACAAGAAGCTTAATCAACTTAAGGTAAAGGTTGCCTTAATGATTAAAATTATCTTTACACAGAGCAGACAGGCAGAGCATTAGAACTTACACAGCCTGAATGCTAAACAGAATGAGAACAGCTGGGTGATTCGTATAAACGCACTTTCATCCAACCATTCATTGCCTTAATGACAACAGTAGCAAGGAAAAGTTCACACCACATACTTTTAAAATTATGTTAGCTGTGATATGCTCTTGTGAATTTTCTCAAAACTCACCCTRGATCTGCCCCGTCACTGAAAACTAGTTTGGATCTGAGGTCACTGCTAGTCCGATCTGAACTCAGTGCTGAAGCTTATAATTACTATTAGTTTTAAAGACCAAGACTCGATACAAATCATGCTATAAACTACCCTGCATTTACGGCTCTCATGCTCACTACAGTAGCATTTCTCAAAATATCCTCAGAGTCCTGGTACTTCCTGGGGCCCTACATGTTCCTACTGTCATGAGCRGAAGAATCATAAACAGCCATAAAGACTAAGTCCGGTGATAAATGATTAACTGTTTCTTTCATGAGAAGCTGTAAAGAATTATCCCCTCCCGATCAATTTTCTGTACAGGTAATGCGGGTCTGATTGGGTCAGAGTGAGCGAGAGTGATAAATAGTCACTCTGGGCAGCTTTCTCACGCAGCTGCAGAAAATGTGTTTGGCATTTATTAATGCTGTTTAGAGCTTGGCTAATATGGGACGCACTCTGCAGAAAGATGGGGAAAAACGTTATGTCAACACAAGACCTGGCTGATCTCCCTGCCATTGCTGGAAGCTCTGAACAGAGACTTCCGCTGTCCTTTGATGCTCCTGGAATTAGCACTATTTCTGGCAGGTGCCTAGCTGATGCACTCAAAACAGCCCATGAAATGCATCTTACAGAGAAAATGGTTCTCCCAAGAAAATCACCAAATTCAGACCTGTCAAAAACTAAGTGTTCTCCTTTTTTGCCTCTTCTCTGTGGAGGGAAACAGAAAGACAAGGTCCAATTTTAAATGACGCTTTCATTTACATGTATAAGAAAAAGAAAGGAACACATCCACTAGCCCACTCCAATTAGCCCAGCAGCACTCAGATTAAACTAGTCCTCACACATGACTGATCCATCTGGTTTTGATCACTGGCGAAACTGAACCCATGTGTGAAAGTAGCACGTAGCAGTAAAAAGACATGTCATTCTGTTTTGCCACAGAAGTGGGGGGAAGGATAATCAACATTATTAAAAATAGCACAGGATGCAAGCAGAACATACCGGCCAGAGCCAAACATGTCACAAAGGGCAGGAATTTAAATTACTCAGAATATAAAATATTTTGGCTAATTTTAACTAAGTATTAACAACCACCCAGGGACTATGCTAACTGAAACTGTATTATTTGGGAAAATATCACACGCCTTACACCGACTGCAAGGCGAATTGTTGATACTCAACACCATTCATTACTAGGAAGGCTCTTTGTAGGACTGCAGGCAACCAAACACAGAATTACAAATACAGTTGAGGGGTAGGTCACGGCACCCAGCAGCTCCAATAGTGTTAGGGTTACCCCAGTTAACTTAAAACTGTGACTCCAAGGCAGAATATGGCACCCATTTCGTAGCTCTGACATTCACAAAGTCAAATCACAGCAAGGCAGTGATATGCAGCTTTTCTGTGCCTTCTCCACAGAAGGCACTCACTAGCACCTCTGGTCAAATTACATAGAGGCAGAAAAGAAGAGCAATTAAACGTGATATACCATCTATGCAGCTTGGAACATAAAAAAATACAGAGAGAAATTTAAGCAGGAAAGGACATTCTGCTAGCAGGTAAGCTGTTAGGACAGAGACACTGGAAGAAAACACGAAGAGGAAGCAAAGGCTCAGCAACAAGTCTCAATGCTTCAAATTTCAGCATTGCTTTCAAAACACATAGAAAATCCACATGCAAAACTGATTGATAATATATTTTCAAAGACGCCTTCGTGGTTATTTGGAACCAATTTCTCAGTTATTAAATAGTTCTTGCAGAGGACCAGGAGAGACACAGGAAAAAATTAAAAACATATTGTATGGATGATGGAGGTGCATGTTGACATTTGTAAAAGGTGGACTTTTTCAAAAACCTTAAAGAAAAATTTCCAGTGTTCTCCAAACKGAATCTTTGCTTTCTAAAACCAAGAACCCGTAAAGGAACAGTAAATATTTTACCAGTGTTAAAATATAAATAGGACCCACCTCACAAACAATCTGTGGTTTTGATTTTTCTTTAATTGCACAGTTTAAGCTGAGTCTTTACTATGAACACTATAAGCCCACACTGCAATTTTGTAGCATATAAGAATATTTTTAACGATAATCATGTTTATGAAAAAAAGCCATGAAAAAAACAGGGGAGTAACTCCGCAGCCTGGGAATTTTGTCAAGAATGGAAGACTCTATCAAAGAAATACCAGCAATGCGCACTCACAGCAAGGAGTTCAATGAAGGGCCATAAAGGTGATTTAGGGGCTGGAGCATTTGCCATACAAGGAGAGGCTGAGAGAGCTGGGACTGTTCACCCTGGAGAAGTGAAGGCTCAGGGGGATCTTATCTATGTGTATAAATACTGATGTGAGGGTGTAAAGAAGACGGAGCCAGGCTCTTCTCAGTAGTGCTCAGCGACAGGACAAGAGGTAATGAGCACAAATTAAAGCACATGAAACTCCATGTGGACACAAGACAAGACTTTTTTACTGTGCAGGTGCCCAAACACTGGAACTGGTTGCCCAGAGATGTTGTGGAGTCTCCATCCTTGGAGATGTTCAAAATTTGACTGGACACAGCCCTGGGCAACCTGCTTTAGGTGACCCTGCTTTGAGCAGAAGGTTGAATTGGATGGTCTCARGTGGTCCCATCCAACCTCAGCTGTTCCTGTGAGATTAATCTCTGCCTCATGCAGGTCAACTAAGGACTGAGATGAACAATTCAAGTTTTTCCTATTTGATTTATATTGCTCCTTTAATTAGATAAATAGAAAAGGATCATTCTGTTTTCTTGGTCAGGAATCACATGAAAAAGCTGCCATCTTTCTCATATTAAGCTATTGTTTAGCTAAATACATTCAAACAGTCAATTCATTTCAGTGCTCCAAAACTCAAAAGGGATTAAGAACTGATGAAGTGTTTTAAAGACAATGCACTGTCCACGTGCCAGGTCTCACAGGAGTGATATAGGAGATACCAGACCACTCGCAGAGGAAATGTCCCTTCAGTACTGATCACAGCTGCAAAGGCCTGACAAAGGCAGCACTATACAAATTCTTGATTCTTTAACATATAAAGCAGGTAACTCACACACAAAAATGAATGAAGTACAGTAAATCCCGACAGTTGTGTGAGAGTTAAACACGTGCTTCTGGGGCAGATATTTCCCAGTTTGCTCAAAGTTCTCAAGCAGCTGCTGACACATAGTGTTAATTCAGAGAAGGAAACTTTTGTTCTTAATGATCCAGACTCAACTGTCTCAAAAACTGTGCTAGAAATTAAACCTATGCTTACAATGCAGCCTGTTCTGAACTCTGCTTTGCTGACATATGGCCTCAGCATGCTTCCTGTCACTTTGAATTTTTCCAAGGACAGATGTGGGCTGTGCATTGAAGCAGGTTGCCTCTGTGCTCCCCACTGCACTCAGAACAGCTGCATTACAGCTGCATACGGTCTTTTACCACAAGAGGAGAGGAAGCGGCCAGATGCCGCTTTTGGGAATGGGATTGCGTCCCTGTCCTTTACAGGAAGGATGCTAGGCTACTTGCAGTAAACTTTGCAACCACAGAAAACGGGGAATTTGCTATCAATAAATGAATATATACAGCTTAGCCAAGAAACAGGGAAATATTGCAAAATATCTAAAACTTTTTCTTCAAATCTTTTTAAACAAAGCACCCCAGTTTCTTGGCAAACACTGAAGTGTTTTATTTCTGCATTTAATAGAAGACCTAAGATGCTTAACTCTGGAGTTCTTCAAGGAAAGTACGAATCACATTGCTTTAATATAAAATCAACTCCCAGTTTCCTGGCTTCATGGGGAAAAATCAAATATTCATGTTTCTCTTCAATACATTGATACTTTAGGCCATAAGAACCAGCATAAAGACTGTAATGAAGAAAAACGGAAAACAGTTCAGGAGTAACGGCTGTCATCCCTGCAGGTCCCTGTGCTGCTGCTGACACAAGAGAGTGAGGCTGCAGAGTACAGCTCAGTATCACAACGATCGACCAGTTCATGTCCAGAAGTGATACAGCTCAGAGCGTCTCTGTTCCTACCAGAGTTAGTCCATAATCTAATCAACCTGCTACAAAAATCAGGAGATGCTAGTAAATTTTAAAAATGACAAACAGAACTCAAAAGACAAATATGCTGTGATGCAGCATTGACATCACTGTTGACATGTATGTTGCATCATCGTCACTCATCAGCATGGTCCCTTTTCCGCCATTGCAAATGTGCAACATTCTCAGATTATGAAACTGTAAATACAGTAGTAGATGCAAAAAGCCTGCTTTTCACTGATATTTTCATGTCCCTGTTCATAGGATGTGCGTGCATAAAGATAATAACCTCAGATACGTAAAGGTTTAGAAGTTCAAGTGTTCAACACGCTTAGCAGAAATATTCTAACGTCCAGGTTTATAGCACATTCAAATCCAGAAACAGATCCTTTTCTCTTAAAAGAATATTCCTCGCATATAACAGCAGATACTCTGTTCACCCATTCTCTTCCTAGGTCTATGCACAGTAATGCATCAAGGTCTGTGAATTCACCCTTCATCCAGCCTGGAGTAAATGAAAGGAAAAGCAGATACTCCTTGTGGTATAGTCAACTAATGAGATCAGGCCTATTGAAATCAACAGTTATTTCACTCAAAAACTAAACTGTGAGTACTGCAAAAAACATTGGAATTTCACTGAGGGCTTTTTATGTTATTTTTCACATAGCTTCTATTAATTCTTCAATGATTTTTAAAATGTGCCCAGAAATTGAATGAATAAAAGGTTCAAAAGGGAATGTTCATTTTATACAGACTTTCAGAAAGCTATTCTTACATTCTTCTCCACAAATGGAAATGCTGTTCATGACCTGAAGGCTTTCTTTAAGGATCATAAATAGAACATTTCCTATTCGAATGGAACTAGAATTCCTAATGACACAACGATGTTTTATAGTTTCCCTCTTTCGATACRTATCTTTGAATCACGCCTGAAAAGCAACAATATAATCCTTATAAATGTGGAATACCTTTCCTCCATTTAAAAGGAAGGCTGAATAGAAAATGATGCTTTATTTCTAGCTTTTGTCACCACTATTCCTTTGCAGTTTCAGTCTCTCACATCTCTACTGTAAGTTATACTGTCACTGACAGCAGTGTGGCAACAACACAGTCAGCAATAAAAAAATGTTTAGAAATAACTAATTCTTTTAAAAGGTTCTTAACACAAAATGAATTTGTATTATATGCTTTCTAAATTAGAAAATCCATTACACCTCAGAACTTAAAACATAAAAGAAATTAAAACTTGCTTTTAAAAAAGCCCTATYACACTATACTTACGCTAGACTTTGTTCAGGTATCTGTGTATTTTGGAAATCATGAAGAAGCTAATTTCCTAGGCCTGTAATGATACGCAGCTAAGAGAGGAGAACTTCATTGTTAAATTGCGTAGCCCAGTACAAACTGCCGGCYAACACTGAAAAAGTAATTATTGAGAGGCAATTCTGCATTTTATGTGCACTAAAATATTCACTTCAAGTTTATTAAAACCTAAAATATCAAAAACTGAAATAAAGATTCCAGTACCCTCACATTAACTTCAACCCAGACTAAGCTCTGTGTGGTTGTATCTGTACAACCACAGAACATACTAAATTCTCCTAGACTTAACAGCTCTAATGAAACTCTCTTCCTGAACAGAGTGGGTGCTTGCCACAACCATGAAAAAAGGAAAATCATGAGCTTTGTTACAGTGCCACGCGTGCAGGGAAAAGCACCCTGACCCTCTACACAGAAGGCAGTCACACTACAGCTGTCTGTACGCTCTGAAGCCTTCACCAGATACAACACTGATTGTCCTTCAACGGATGGGATAGACACGTCCTTCTGCAAATATCCAGTGAAAATATGCTCTCCCCAGTGCTGCCCATCAAACTCTACAGTCTGAGAGTCCATCGCAATCCTGAGCACCTTAAAGCTTTGGTACTTCAAGCATACAGCTTTGTATGATACGTTTTTCTCTCCTCTCAGGTCAGCTCTGGGTCTGGGAATAGTTAATTACCTTCAGATCTGCTCGAAGTTGGAGCCCTGGCTCATTCTTTCCTAGAAAGAGATTAAAATTATTTAGTTGTCAGTTCTATTCATCTCCATATTGACAGCAACGAATGTGTTGTGCCTGCTGAGGCGTGCACCGCTCAGGGAGCGCTCCAGCCTGTGAAGTACTCGGCTCCGCCGGGAGAACAATTCACAGAGCACAACGAGAAACAGCATCGCCCGTTCATGTACATCAAAGTGATTTTGCTTTCTCATAGGGAATGAATCAATCGCAACAAACTCAGTCTCACACCAGTTTTAGTTCAATTAAATCTTTTTAGGGGAAAATACATGATCAAACACAGAATCAACACCGTATCCGGGGACTGTTGATGGACACCATGTATTTATTCAGGCTACTGGGCCTCTTTTAATGTTTTATTAACTTTGCCTTGGTGACCATTTYATGTAGAATACGAACTACTGGATTAGCACAAATCAGCCGGAATCTGCCCTCACTTTTCACATCCTGCCAGCTTTCTGCGCTCTTCTGAAGCAAGGTCTTTCTCTGGCAACCTCTGCAGACCAAGTAATATTTGTTGGCCCTCATGGCCTTGGATTCTGAGAAAAATACTGTCCTGCAGCTCATTTTGGACACTTACCCTGAGGGATTTTGAATCTCTCCTACCAAAAAGCTGTGGTTACTTTTTGTGACACTGTTTTGCTCAGCTTCCCTGACTCGCTTTGAGATACAACTCAGGAGTCAATACTGCTCCCACATGACCTTTCAAGAATTCTCCTGGCACGTTAGCATGTTTCACGTTTGGTTTATGGAGAAATAAGTTAGATGATAAAGTTCATTAAAGCACATTCCGTACTTTAGCACTATGCACACAGATCTCACTGAACTCCATGGGAGATAAAACTAAGTTCCTGACAGGACCGCACTCCATAAAACAACTCATCAGAAAGTCCGCCGCGACTCAAGGCGGGGTGTGTGAGAGCTGGGTAACTTACAGATTCTCTGCCGAGTTTCCCTCTGGCAAGCTTAGACAACACCAAACACCTTCTCCTGACAGTTGTGTGGGATGGAACATTGCAAGGTTGCTGCTTGAAGGCTTTTTCAAGCTAATATGTAGATCTCAAAGAGGAAATTCAGCTGGGAATTTAAAAGCAGAAGCAAAAGTGCAGAGACTTTGGCACATTCCTGGATTTAATGGGAGAAAGTCCTTTCCAGTTCCTGGAAACACATTTCTCCTCTTACTGSAGTAAATTCAGAGGGGAAAAAACCCCCTAGAAAAAACAAACCACAAACCAGTCCTTTGCCAGCATGCACAATCGTGGTTACTACATACAGAACCTTTCAGTTCTATGGTGCTCACCGTCACGAGGCATGCTACATCTCCGCAACCTTAAGGCACTTCTACCTCTGCTGCTTCAGGGTATGTTAGAAGATAGTTTAATCAGTCCCTAGACACTTTTGTTTCAAGCAGAATCCTAATATGAAGGAGTTTCTTCAGGAAATTGAGACACTGCATTAGGTGTACGGTGAAATGAGATGCTTTCAGAACACATCGTTCCAGAACAACCACTCGACTTAGCTGATTGCGAGGACTCGCAGAGCACACTCATCTTGAAGCGAGACACGGCTTCTCATGACATCTTGTGGCAGCGTGACAAGCTGACAGGGGTTTTGTTTTCACAAAAAGTAATTTAAGATGTTGCAAAACGGTGATATTACAGAAAACCAAAGACACAACAAAAAGCACCAACTTACAATCAAATTAAGCTGAACAGACTAGCAACACTTTTTTAAGTCAGAAGAATCCCCCATAAAAATATTTAAAGACACAGAGTATAAAATAATAAGATCGTTATTTTAAAGTAATAAAGTCAGAGAACTGAAACAAGTTCACTTTGAAGCAATTCAAACTGCATGTGAGCTACAGATCTAAAGATAAGTATGTATCATTAATACTTAATATATTCTTACCTATTCTAACTAGAAAATCAGAATCTCCTTTTCAAATTGTGGCTTGCAGGGAGAGATTGGTACAGAAGGGAAAAGCTTCATTGTCCAGAAACTGAATTATAAGCTGACTCAATTAGGCTAATTTATGCTGATATTTATGTGCATGTAACTGGAGAAATATCAAAATAGCAAATTTTATTTCCCATTTGTTTTCAAATTGTGTTCTGAGAAAAAATGTGTTTTAATTATACTTGAAATAACACAAATTGTGGTTCAATACTGTCCTAGTTGAAAAACATCAGTCCCAAAGGAATCAATAAATGGCCCACCTTGAAAAGGAAAACAGAGGTAGCTCTTATTAAATAAAATCAAAAGCAACAAAATTACTTAAGATATAGTCTTATTTTCAAAAACATACTCATCCTCAAGGCACTCAAGAAAGATGTTTTCCCAGTCATTAACTGGGTAATGCTTAATTCACACCATGTTTTGATGGAAGGTATTTCAGTTTTTCTCTATGCAGCTTGGCGCCTGAAATCCTGACTCAGCCCCTCATACCGCTTCTAGAACAGCGGTAGATTTTCCTGTCAGGGCAGAAGCAACTGGCTTTGTCTAGACTTTGTTGGAGGATAACAGAACAAAACACACGCAGGTTTTACGGAGTCAGAGATGAGCACTGGAGAACAAAGAGAAAGCTTCTGGGAGGAACATTCAGCCAGAACTGCTGCTCTTACTGAACAGTCAAGAAGGGGTTTTCAAAAGCAAATATCTGCTGTAGCACCTTAAAAGCAATAAAATCCTACACCAGGAATAACTCATATTTGGCCTTCAATTGTGGGGAAAAAAAAAAATCTACATTTCATTCAGGTCACATGCTCTTAGATTACTGCTTTGGCCAAATTAGCCACAGCACAAAGGTGCAATGAACAACCAAGACTCTCCATTCTGCAGAGGGATTCATGTGAAAAGCCATTCCTTGCAGTTCCCATTGAGAGGCACCCTCTGGAAATCCAGGCGAAGGTGCTCCTGGGCAGGAAATTAAAGAGGAAAGTTTTAAACATAGTCTTTACTCAACTGTTCCCTAGCTGTAAAATGGTGCAGCAGTACCATCAGACTAGTGGAAGACTTAAGCAAAGATGCCTGCAACTGCTTTGGAAGGTATTAATATGAAGCAAATAACATCAGTCCTGCATGGAGAGGATTCATTCCAGTAGATCCCTACTTTGTTCTTGAGATATTTATGATTATTTCATAAAAATGGTTTAAAAGATCTGATCTACATCTTGCAAGTACTGCTCATCTTTCCAAAGCACGTGTGAGAAGTGTACTTGTGGGTCTTCCTTACCCTCACGTTACTGTGTCATGAAATACATTAGCACAGGTAGGAAAGACAGTCTTGTCAGCGCTAGGATTGAGGAGACCGAGAGGCTCAACTCCTCATCCACCACAGGCTTGTCACACACAGCATACGCCCCCTTATGCCTCAGATCAATAATTTGTAAGATAAAAAAAGGGCACTTTGCCACAGAGATACTCTGAAGCAATAGACATTAAAGCCTGCAAAGTGCCTGAAGGACTACTGTAACTCCACAGAAACAAACCCTGCCTACCGTCTTGTCAAGCTGCATACATTTACTTTGTGTGTAATACAGAACTTTATTTCATAACCTGCTAGAGATTGAAAAACAGATTTTTGGCACAAGGGGATTTGCTGGCAGTTACACAAAATATAATTAATGGGAGGTTGTGAAGCATGGACTGGGCATCTAAGAGTCAAGCCCTCCTTCAATATCACAGGTGTGCTTTTGGCAAAATCTGAAGAGGTTGCTGGGGGCAGGGAAAGAAGTTGCCACAGACACAGCCTATCGCAATATCCAGTATAAAAGACAACTAAACTGTTCCTAAACAGAGAAACAGCGATGGGCTACAAACCCACAAATCCTGACCTCTAGTTGCCTCCACTCTGAAAAATGGCCTACAGATGAAAATTAGTTTTTTGTCCATTTTTACAACACAAACCAAAGCAAAATCTTGAGTCAGTACGACATGCAGCAAGCTGCACAAAACAGCTTTCAGCAACTGTCTTCGCTGTCAGAATATAAAAGCACACTAATGTTTGTAGTCACTAGAGGGAGCCATATGGCATTTTGCTTGTGCTGCTCCTCAAGTGTTTGAAACTCAAATTTCATGGCTCTGCTGAAGGGAAAGATTACTTGTGTCAGATCTAAACACACTAACTAGTAAGTGTTGCAAAGAAGAGTTTGGTTACCTATTTATCTTTTTTTTTTTTTCCCTGTAAGGAACCCTAATAGACACTCAACTAGCCTTCAGGCAGAAGCTAAAATAATCTTGGAGAATATCACCTCACTGAAGTAAAGACATCTTTGTCTTTGAAAGCAGGTTGGAAAGCAGAGTGGCAGGAAGGTAATCTTCATAAACTGTGGAACRCTGACACAAGAATGTATTTCCCCTGCTTTTGGAAAGCAGTTTCTGAAGGTCAGCAAACTTTCTTCTTCATGTAACTCTGTCTTCAACTGACAGGGACGTAATATACCCTTTCTACCTTTGTGGTGCGGACATTGGGTGAAGTTATATGGTCTTAAYATACAAATACTACATTTTTATGGATTCTCCAGACCTAGATCATTTGCCCAGAAATTAGAATGGAACATGGAAGACTCCRCTCAATCCTGATCCACAACGTGCTATAAAACATAAAATGTAACTGTGAAGCATTAAGAAAGCAGGACCTGCAGAAGACCTCTCTGGGCCAAGCTTAGAGTAAATTATATATGTAGGTGGTAATGAAAGATTTTTGTGATCTATTTTTCCTCTCAAATTCTGTTTTCTAGAATTGATCTTGACTAGTTATGTCTATAACGGGACACTATACTGGGAACTTCAGACGCCTGAARTGCACAGTCCTAACTTTGTGTGTACATATCCCTTATGGGCTGTGCAAGGCTCTGGAATAGACAAGATCATGTCCAATTTGCTTAACTTCTATGGTGCCTCCTTGTGCAGTGCTGATGGCTGTGTCTGGAGGTGGAAGAAAGAAGTAAGCTCTCTTAATTTCTGTAGTTCAATCAGTTTAAGGTCTGAAAATGAACCTCGAAGGAACTTTATGCTAGAAGCCTTTTACCTCAGCATACAAATCATAAATCAATTCTTAAAAATTGAGTAGATGACCCCCAAGAAGAAACTGTCGCTTTCCTTTACTATGGCTTCTCATCCAGTCTGGATAGAGCACGTTTTCAAGAAAGGAGCAAGGCCTGTTTTCAGTTTGCACCATTACTGAAACCTTGGGATACAAACACAGCCAACCTTCAATAACCTTCCTCTGTCTACACGGGACAGAAAGAGAGATGAAGCAGTAATGCAGCTAACACCTGCCAGTCACAAGCTGGGACTCAACACTGGTCTTAGCCAGACAAGGGCAGGGAGCCCTCCTCCCCCAAGCCATGAGAAACATTTACGCTATCTAGGTATCCCAAAAGGGAGGGCAGAGAAGTTGTGTGCATTACAGCAGAGCAGCTCTGAGTATATCCAATCCCTTGTGCACAAGCTTACTTAGACAGGAACAGGCAGGAAACAGGTGAAAGCAGACAATTAATAAACTAGGCCATTACTTCCCAAACATGATAGAAGCCCAGGACACTTCTCTCTGCAGTCTTCACCAATTTTTTGGTACTTCACCTGTAGTTGTATCAGGCCCTACACTTACCTGAAAGTACCAAATATACTCAGCTAGGAGCAGAAATCCCAGAGACTGCAAAGAAAAATGCCCACTCCAATTCTTCTTCATTTATACGCTGTAGTGTAAGGTACAATTTGTGCTTTAGAGACTCAAATGGACAAGAGTTTATTAGATGTTCAGTCCCTGCAGACTGCTTTCCTTTGACTAGTATTGTCTTTGACTGTATAGATGAAAGCCTTTGTACAAGCCACGTCCATTTTAGTAGAGTTCTTCATCAGTTTTTACCTTCACGAGAAGCCTAATCTGACAAGATATGGAAGATGAGGTGCTGGATATTAGCTTAAATACTTTAATCATTTTGTCTTTCAGAATCGTCTGTGTAGAGAACCATTACATTAACACCAACGGTGGTCGTGCTGGCACCAACCTGAGCAGGAACTTTGCTGCTGCACAGGGTAGTAAGTAACCGGACTAATATAAAGACCACCCTGAAACTAGCCTGCAGGGGTACACTGGTAACAGGGATTATTTTGTCAGTCATTGAAAATGAAGGCCTTTAATGCTCCAATGTACACTCTACTGATGTTACACTGTAATAAAGACTCAGATGCTGTGAATACAAACCTTATTCACAGCTATTGGTGCCAAAGAGAGGCATGTAAATCAACCCACCATGAGCCTGCATGAGAGTCTGAGGGAGAGACTGAAGCTCTCGCTGCCTTAATTTGTAACAGCCTCTCTTCCGTCAAGGCATGTCTAAGCTTCCACTCGTATTCTTAGCTGCTGTATTTCTTTATGGATACAATTCCATGAAAGTACCTAATTATGACGAACAAGTATTCAGAAAAGCTAATATAGAGCTTAAACTTCTATGAAAGTGTATATAATCATAATGAACTGGCATATCAAAAAAATCACAGGAGATGCTGTACTTCCAAAAGAACCTTATCACAACGAACTGGCACGTAAGAAAGCTAAAGAAGCCCCCCAGTGAAGTTTTAAAGACTGAATTCAGTTACTTTTGTTAAGCACTAGCTTGAGCAGAGCCATGTCCGATTTCAATTAGGGCAAAAATCAAACCACATTCAATCAATTACCCCTATATGCGCTTTAGAGATACTAAGACTTCACATGATGTATCATGTGCTTTTAAATCCCATTTTGATTGAAACTTCTCTCAAAACAGAAAATCTCACTTTAAAACAAAATCTTTCCATACCCATTGCACATATGCAGCAAAAGACAGTGATGGTTTTGAGGGAAAAATCTTATTATCACCTCCATTTCATTTAAGAATGACTGTCTTGCAGCACTTGTAATAAAAAATGATTTTAAACCTCAATTTCATAAGGAAGTGCACCTTGAAAACTACTTGTTACACACCAAGGACTTTCATGCCCACTTCAGTATCAGTAAATAATTTAATTTCTCTTCTGTAATCAAAAAAGTACCAGAATGAAGAGCTTTAACCAAACATCTTTCAGCATCCAGTTAAGAACTGAACAAGACTGAAAATCCAGTCAAAGGGAAGGAATATTCACTCTCTCCATCTTAAAAGACACTAGAATAAAGGATATGGACAAGAGTCTGAATATAGCTCCTTTCTCTCACTGATTCTGTTAAAAAAAAAAAAACAAACAAACAAACAAACAAACAAAAAAACCAAACCAAAACAATCCATTTTAATGTTGCAGCTTTATTTGAAAGTGGCTTAGAGTTTTGGTAACACAATTTTTTATACAAAATTGATACAATGAAAAATAAACTTCAGAGGTTTCCTAGAGCAGATTACAGGCTGTAAACTCATAATCAAATGTACTATATAGAAAAAGGTAACTTTGTTCAAAGCCTTGTTTGCAGACCAGCACCAAGTGATCCTGAAAATCTAGTTTTACTCTATGTGCCAAAAAAAACCCAAAGCCCACCCAAAACCTCGCTTCCGAAGTAAGGAAAGTCTCATTGCAGTTGTTCTACCTCACTGTATTTCCAATTTACAGTAACAGTTGTGACTAACTGTACACAAGAAACACATCAAGATTTCCAACAATATCTTCAGTGAGTAAAGATCAACTTTTACATACCTGGTATTTTAAAGGTTTTTAAGGAGTCATGGACAACAAGGTATTTGGACAAAACTTCATGAATTGCCATTTCCAAAGAACTCAGAAGTCAATTAAAAAAAAAAAATCCAAAGCCCTGTAACAGTTCCTTTTAAACTATTTCATTTCAGCAGGTCAATTTTACAGATCTTGGGATCACTAATTATTTTTATTCCTATGTCTGCAGTACATCAAAATCCCATCATATAAACTAGCAGTATTAATAGAATCTGGGGGGGGTGTGTGTGTGTGTAATCTATACAGTCCTGCAATTCTTCTAGCATTCTTAGCACATGCTCAATAGAAAGTTAGGCTCCTCCCAAAACTCATCTTTTTTTATTTTGACCTTTGTCTGAAATCAAGTTTCTCAAACAGAAAATCTATTTTGAGAACAAACTCATTATACACACAGTTCCTTAAATGTCCCATTTTTGGGGGTAACTGTACAACTTGGCTTCATGCCACCCTTGTAGGCACAGGAAAGATACTGTTCCTCAAATATTAAGGCTGTAGAAAGCTACTAGACAGGAGCAAAATACTACTACTCCAACTGTGAAAATAACTGCTACTGTAATTCTTACACTTGCTGTTCTCTGCATCCCACAAAGCAAAATGGTTCTGAATCATGCAATGTCGTGCAATCACATTATACTTTGTAGAAGACTGCAAGGGTCTGTTTTCTGCTCTCTGCTAGGCTTGCTTCTCGCTTTATGATTCCTGGGCTCATCAATTTGACTTGTTTTATTGTGGCTGTTCATGTAGGTGTGCTAGGAACAGCACCAGCATGAAAGGATGTTAATCCAGTAACCCCAGAAAATCTGCAACTTTAAGTCTTCCCTAGAAATTGGAAAATTTCCTAGAAATTCCACTTCCTTTTCAGGCTCTTTGCCTTTTTCTTTCACCTCCGAAACATACACCAATCCTCCTTTATCGCCACTCTCCACCCTGTGATACCAATGTAAACAAAACCTAGTGATAGAATAATCAAGTTTTGCCAGTGAAAAAAAGCACCATACCGTTAAACCTTTGTTCCTTTTAGTAGAGTTACAGCAGCATTTAGAGACCAAAGCCTCATGCATACTATTGCTTAAAACCTTGCTCCCAGGTCCTCTCTGTTAATGTACTCTGCAATGCTTTGGATCCTACTATTAAAATGGAAGAGACATTGAACATACGATGTGATCACAGAAACACGGATAGTAGTTTCTGTGAACTTCTAGCTACATAAATTTGCGTGCAACAGACCTACTGGTGACAGTTACAATGCAGATTTAGTTCTCCTGTGAGGCTGATGAGTCATTCACTATTCACTGACATTGAACAGTTTTGCCATAGCCACCTCTTCCAGCATCATAGTCTTGCCGATATTCATCTCGGACCTTACGAAGGAGGAAAAAAGGGAAGTCCAGTAAAGACAAAGAAAAACAATTTCTCAGAAACTATTACACCATCAGAATATAGTCAAACTGAGTTCACAACATGTAAGTGGCCACAAGGAGCCGACTGGCAAAACAGAAGGCAAAGGGCATCATGCAGAAGCCCAGAACACAGCATAAAATAACTTCCTTTTTACTAATGTCCAGGGGGACTCTTTAATCAAGACAACCAAAGCGAGGATGGCTAGCCTCATGCTTCAGCAGTAAAAGCACCTGCTACCTGCTCAACTTYAGGTAAGCTAAGTGCTGTCCTTTGTGTTCTTGACAGCCTTACATTTTCTGGGCTTATTTATAAGCATTATCTCCCCAAGCAGCCAAGAAGTTTCTGAAAGTACTTTCAGTGAAATATACAGAAAAAGTTATTTACTCTTAGTGGATAACATCATCATTGATAAGATGTCTTACAGACTAACTTACCGTGCTATCTTAAACAATAATTAGTAAGTTGCTATTTCTGAAGTTTTTCTGAGTGTGTTCATTCAGAAAGCAATAACATGGCAAAGTCACCAGTCCCTTAAAAACTAGACTGTACAACAACCTACCTGGCCCCCTGATCTTCCACGACCATACTGTCTACCCTCCTTAAATCCTGCATCCCAGTCTGTCCTTATGATCCTATCATCAAGTCTGGTTCCATTGATGTATCGCATTGCATTTTCAGCATCTCCTCTTGCATAATACCTTAGGAATAGGTTAATGAAAAAAAAGGGCTTCTATTTTCAACACATGGGAAAAAAACCARTATCAAATGGGCTACAAACCAAAGTATTTGCTTGAATCAGGTTCCTGCTTGGTTACTTTTAAAAGCAACCGCTTTTATGAAGCTATGTGGGCTGAGAAAACTGCTAGTGAAACAGAGCAATGTGCAGGAACTCAAGCATATTAAAAACGCATATATTGAATCAAGTTCTTTAACCACGCTCACCCTTAAAAGCATAAAGCTCTATTACTAAAGAAAGAATGAGAAGCCCCATGCATGCTCTGTTCATGCTGCAAACTCTCACCATTTCGGTGAGTTTGCTGGAGCCAGTAACAGAATGATCTTCAAAGAGACTTGCATGTAATGAAGTCAACACATGACAGGGATGCAAGATACCAACATAAACTTTATGCGTACGCTTGTATGAAAAGAAACACCTCTTTACTCGGGCGCTAAGAATATGCTTTTACGGCAGAGGCCAACTATCTAAAAAGTGTCTGGCTTAAGGGATCAGAGTGAAAGCAATCTAATAACCCCCACCCGACGTGCACTGCCCTCTCTCACCCAGGACTCCCGCAGATACTTCAGCAACCAAATAATTTTACCCTCGGATAATTTTCCCGTGACTCAGAGTCTGCATTTCAGTTCACCCACGCCCTGACCGCTCCTGCCCACCGCTGCGGCGGCCCCGCGGGCGGCACAACCGGCCGCCGCCACAGCGCGGGGCCCGCTCCCCCCACCCGGCTCCAGCGGCGCGGGGCATCGGGGCCGGGCCCGCAGAAGGATACTCCACGAAGCAGAAGCCGCAGGCGGTTTTCTTCACTTTGTCCAGCCCCATGATGACCTTCTTGATGTCGCCGCTCTTGCCGAAGAGCTCGTGGATCTGCTCCTCCGTGGTGTAGAAGGAGAGGTTCCCCACGTACAACGTGCAGCTCTTCCTCAGCAGCCGTTCCTGGTCGTACCGCGTCCCCTGAGCCGCAACGACAGCGTTACCCCACGGAGGGCCCGCGAGCGGGCCCGGGATCGGGCCCGGGCCCGGCCCGGGCGGACAGCGCGGCCCCCGCCCCCGGCAGCAGCGGCGGCGCCCCGCTCACCCGGAAGTGCTGGTCCCGGTACTGGCTGAGGTCAGCGTAGGAGTCGCTGCGCAGGATGCTCAGCGTCCCCCCGGAGCACATGGCGGCACGGCCGCCCGCCGCCCCTCAGCGGCGTCCCGCCCCCCAGCGCCCCCGCGCACGCGACCTGCGGCCGCCGGGCGGGCAGCCAATGGCGAGGCGGGCCCCGGCTCTCGCGAGAGCGGGCGGGGCGCGGTGGCGGCTCTCGCGCGCGCGGGCGCAGGATGGTGCTGCGGCGGGTGCTGTTCGCGCTCCTCAGCAACCCGCGGCTGATCGAGAAGCTCTCCGAGTCGCGGCCCATCCGCGCCGCCGCCCGCCTCACCGCCGCCGCCATCACCCGCGGGCAGCTCGGCGCCCGCCAGGCGGCGCGGGGCCTGGGCCCCCGCCTGC
>JAYKAV010000999.1:335501-391006 GCA_035582835.1 Phoebastria nigripes | reverse complement strand
ACCGCCGCGCCGGGCGGGAGGCAGCTGCGGAGCCGCAGCCGGTGCAGGATCCCGCCGGGGAGGAGGAGGAAACCGCGACCGCTTCCCCGCGCCAAGCGCAGGAGGACGAGTGCGTTAGAGCCGGCGGGTGAACGGACCCGGGGCCCGGGGGACGGGCTCCTGGTGACAGCCGGACCCCATCAGCCTCCCCTGAACCGGGCACGGTGCACGGGCGTGCAGCGCCAGCCACGGAGGACCCCAGCGTTACCCCGGCCTGCGTAACGCGGATCGCGAGCTGCGGACTTGGGCAGCTTTTCCATAGCGTATAGCCATGAGCGGTTCCCGAGTCCAAGCATGAAAACGTGAAGCATGCTGCTTATTGGTGTGATGGATTTTCATTTCAAAGTCGGTTTACACTTTCCACAGTACTCAGTAACAGGCAGAAGGCAGGCTCACATTAAACATCGTCCAGAATACTGTCAAGATTGTCAAGTGCTTGATAAGAAACTTGAAATAAAAACAAATTTCTCACTGGAGTGCCTTTAACAATTTCTGTCTATACAACAGTAATATTCTACATTTATATTGCAACTTCAGTACAAAAAGAGCTCTAAATGTCGATGATGATGGTGATGGATAGGATAATTGCCCATTTTACAGGTAGGTAAAAAAGATTCAGTAGCTATCCTAAAAGCACACCTCAGGTCTATGGTAGCAAGAAGGGTTTAGGGGAAAAAAATGACCAATAGAGCCATCCTAATTATAAATATGGAAAAAGATGTATCCATTATATGTGATGCACTGGGCTCATTATGGAAGTTGCTGTATCTAACAACATATGAGACTAAAGTAGTTAACATTCCTTCATAGCTTGTTTCTCTATTTAGTCCAGCTGACTAGATGCTTAGTTAACTGGGGAGGATGATTTCCATTTTTTGTATCACCCCAGGTGAAAAGAACCTTGCAAATTATATGAGATACAGTTTGCAGCATTGCTGGTAAAATTAAACCTCCCACCAACAAAGACTTAGGTGTGCATGGATGGAAAAACTGGATATACGGTGTAAATGATAAAGGCCTAGCTGGTGAGACAAAAGCAGTGTATTTTCCGTCTGAATTAGTATTTGCAGTCCAGGTTTTCTTCCTGGCTCTATCACAGGTTACCTGTGCAGCGGTAGCGAAGTTAGCGTGCCATGGGAATGGTGCTCCATCACATCCCTGAAGAGTTTCAGGATCTACCCTGCTGCGATTGCCGGAGATCATAAATTTCATGAAAATAATTTTCAAAGTTTAAAAGAAGCTGTTTAAGAAAGCTGAAAACAGTAAGCAGGCCATGGAATACCAGCTGTGGCACACGGCTGTCGTCCCAACGTAAGAGAGCAAAAAGAAAATTAACTTGGAAAATACATTTGGTGTCATGATGCTTTCATAACTTACTTCCACTACTTCGTGAGTCATCAGTACAAACATACATGCACCCCATGTCCCCCTACCTCCCCCCAAAACATGCACCTTTAATTTACAGGCCTGTCAATAATGAAGGATGAAGGATGTGGGATGAACATGTAGGGGAGACTTAACACAAAATGCTTTACAAGACAGCAAGAGCTATGTTCCTTAAAAATCGAGATCGTACGTTTAGTTTGGAAGGTACAGGCAAATCGTTCACACAGGGATTTTTCCTAGCTTCCCTTTAGAGCCGGGCATCAACCTGTATTGTCTCTGTTGAAAAACTGGCTCATAAGACCTTATGTAAAGCTGTGTGGATGAAGAACGGCAAAAAGCATTACTGCCTTTGTGAGCAGAAAGAATTCAAGTGTCAGATGCRTTTCATAGAGAGAGGCTTGACATACAATGCATGTGCCAAATTAGCATCACCCTCCGTGTCAGGATGTTTTGGATCCAGAAGTTCACACGGGCAAAAATAAAAATTGTTAGTTGTGCTATACTATTAAGCATATACATCATTCTCAGCCRAAGCTCAGGGTTATTTGTATCCTGCTTTAAAATCAGACTGCTCTCCAATAGAGAGCCAGGATGTCATCTGTCATTCTCACTAAGCTGATTTAATGGGGAGCGGTTACTGAAAGGGGAGGGGGGTGCAGGGGATGCGGCTCCTCCCTCTGATCCTCACACGTTCCCCTGCAGCAGAACTGGTGGATCTCTAACCCTGCAGTAAGCCAGTTCAGAGATCCACCTGGTCAAATGCACACAAAGGATCAAATCCCTCTGAGTTACCTGTCTGAGTTTTCTGTCTGCGCAGCTCCTTGAACCAGCTCACCACAGGACCTGCTGCGCACCATTGCCAGTGCTAGAGCCACGACAGAGCGATGAAAGCTGCGAGACGTGCAGCGGGAGTGCGCGAGGGAAGGACTGCCCCATTTGCAGTAGCTAAACAGACGGGCTTAATGACATCAAAATACAGCACTCTCAAGCTGCTGTATGTAATACGTATGTAGCGTGTCCACAAGAATGGAACTGTGGCAAGAAATGCTAAACAGGCAAAGCTTGGATTTTAGGATTTAGCACAAGTACTTACGCTGAAGCATCTTCCATGTTCTAAATCAGATTCTGTCAGAGCAACGCTGGGGATTTTTCAAGACAGAACCACCCAAGACAATATTACAGTGCTGGTGCCTAAATTGTGACTGCAACCTGGTCTAATGACTGAGAGGAGGCTCTGAATTTTTAAGAGCATGAAAATAAAACCTTATTGTGTTGGACCATCTTTTGTCTAGTCCTGTAACCTCTCTCCAGCAGCTGAGTTAATGCCTATTATCAGTAAAAACCACACAATCCACAAATCCGCTGTCAGAGATTATAAGAACTTTCAAAATAAATCTCACATGGAAAGAGCTAAACTTGAACCACATTTGGTGGGCTCCGATGTCATCCTCTCTCATCGGGAAAATTACACAAGTTCATATGGAACACCACAGGGGCTGAATAACTCAAATTTTAAGCAGGTTCTATCCAGAACTGGCTATACTTGTGAGTGTAAGACCATGAAGAAAGGGAATAAAGAGACTCAGGGGAGCTCCTAGTGCCACCGCTTGTGCTGAAGGTGGGTCTGTGAAGAGGAAGGTCTCGCAGCACCTTTGGGCAGTGCCCAAGTGAAGTGATTGTTCTCCTAAAATCTAAAGGCTCTGCTGATCTCTGTCTAGCTGAAGGATGTATAGTCCTAACTGACTTCTCCAATTGCCACTGAATAGGAAGGGTATTTGTGGTGGGTCTTCCATTGATAAGTGTGGAAATATCAAAGTCTCGTTCAAGAATGAGACACCGCACTTTGTAATTGTGTCTCTGACCGTACCAGGTATTATAACAAAAAGATGACAGTCGTTGCAGGTAAAATTGTTTGCTCGCTGCTCTACTGTTTGGCAGAGGGTTTCTTCTTCAGACCCAGCCATATCAATGACTTCTATATGCGTGTCTCTCTTCTTGATATTAAGCAAAGACCTAGGAGGCATGTAGGTGTGAGCAAAGAGTAGAGTATAGTGTCTTGGACGGTTTGAGGACTCCGGAGAATGCATGAGTTGCTCCAAGTGAAACAAACATGGTATCAGTCCTCCCTGGTGTAAGCACCCAAACAGCAAAGCCCCGAGAACATTGAAAATAATAATGACGTGTTTCCACTTCACAGCTCTATTCTGTGATGTGCTGAACAGGACTAATGGCAAGATGAGAGGAATGAGAAACCGAGGTTCTTGGTGACTGAATAGGGAGAGAAATGCCAAAGGAACAAAATAAAACAGCAGTAATGTCGGATTACCCTCAGAATGCACTAATAGCCCAGATAACCCATGGCAATATGATTTGACCCGTATTAATTGATGGATATATTTCTTTAACATTTTAAAACCAGCACCGATGGCCAGAATATGTAAGATCCCAAAGAGCATTATTCCGTTAACTGTAAAATGTGTAATGCGTGGGTGACTTCCATGCAGTGCAAGATTATGAGGATTAAGATTATAGCTGAGAAAATTGAAAGGGGTTACTATCATTTTCTCATTTAATTGACCTATTACATCAAATAGGCTGCTCTTTTTAATGCTGTACAGGTTGTCTAAGCCCATGGAAGTAAAATAGAAGGTGTCAGCTGTTATGAAAACAATGGCAGTGAAACATGCACATAGGACAAGCTTCAAGAAGTGGTTTATGACAGTTTTAATGCTCTTTTGAGACTCAACAATTAAACCTGCCCAATAAAGCAGGGGCATTAAAGCAAATGCCAAAAAGGTTGGCCTGTTGAAAAACCCAGCAGTCATTATAATACCTGCGAGAGGGCTGCTTGTAGGCTCTGCTAAGCTGCCATCAGACTTTCTTGAGGAAACCAATACCATCAGAAGAGCAAAGAGAAGTCCTTCAAGTGTGTTGGTAAATGTTCTTGTATAAAATACCAGTGTGACATATGATCCAGCAAGAAGTACCAGCGCTTTCCACGGATCTGCTTCCCAGAAAGGAGCTAATCGATAAACACTATAGTCGAGTATGAAAGAAAACATTGTAAAGAGAAGGCGAGGTGCTACAAGAAGGGTGTAGCTGTTGATGCAACTTGAACATATGTCCAGCTGCTGCAAAGACTTGATGACCCAGTAGGTAACTCCAGATGTCATTAATGGGAAAACAACTGTTCTGCAAGGAGAGCTGGAAAGGAACTCCCAAGGATAATAGACCTGTAGGTTTAAAATATCTCCTATAAAGGAAGAAAAAAAGAAAAAAAAAAAAAACATATATACATACATAATATATTTTATTCAGTAATTCAGCATTAGGGATACAACTTCGTGTAAGAGGCATCACCRTGCAGAGCAGTCCCTAAACTTTTGAGACTACTGTCAACATTGAAATTTTTAGGAGCATACCGTTAATCTTTACAAAGCTTTAAGAAAAAAAAGCAGTCTGTTCTGGCGATACGGTTCCAGACACCACTTCGTGTGGACAGCAGGCAGCAGAAACACAGCCACCCACAACTGCAGATCCGCTCCCACCCTGCTTGCAAGCATCGCTTTGCAACAAAAAGGGAGCATAGAGCGGCTTGCTCCGTTCAATTTTCTATGCAAATACCTAATTGTAACTTGCAGCACAGGAGGAAGGCTGTACCTCAGAACGACGGTATATGATAGATACGTGCCTATACGTTGCGCAGCACAGCTTTAATCCCCCGCGGAACCCGCGCTGTAGGGCTGCAAGGGGAAACGCAACCCTCGGGGGGGGTCTCTCCACCCCGGGCGGACCGGAGCGGACGGGACCGTCCCCCTCGCCGCCGCGGGGAGCGCTCCCGCCGCTGCCGGCTGAGGGGTCGCGGCCGGGGCCCAGCGCCCCACCGGGCATGTGGGCAGCGCGGGGCCGCCCCGCCCCTCCCGGCAGCGCCCGCCGCCTTACCTGCCATCACCTCGGGCGACTGGAAGAACTCGTCGGGGTGCAGGTAGCCGGCCTGCGGCAGCAGGCACCAGCCCGCCCGCAGCGCGGCCAGGAGCGCCCACAGCCCCTTGGCCCACATCCCGGCCCCGGCCCCGCCGCGGGACCGGCTCCCGCCCCCGCCCCGCCAGGGGGCGCGCGCCCGCCGGCCGAGGCGCCGCAGCGGGAGCCTGGCGCGCATGCGCAGCGCCCTCCGCCCCACCGCCTCCGCCCGGCCCTGGGCAGCGTTCAACAGCACCTTAAATTGTAATTATTTCGTCATTAAACACACTCTACACGAGTGGTGTAGAGATGAAGAAATGAGCAATCACCGCCTGCCAAGAAGAGGCATTTTCTGTTTTCTCTTATGAAGACTATTAACACCCTGTGCCTTGAGGTCACAGCCATTTCCAAGCAGACCACCTCAGTGTGTGTGTGTATATATATATATATATAAAAAATATATAAAAATACATATAAAATATATATATATAAAATAGCTCCTGGCGAGAGCCTCGCTGGGCTCTTAACAGCAGTTCTGTAACTGAGACAGACAGCAGGGAAAATGTCATTGCTGCCCCTTCTTTATTATACTGAGCAAGTTTGAGAATAATTTCTTCTTTCTTTTTTTAACTGCTTTTCTGTAGTGTTTTACTCACAAAGATAACCCACTGTAGGAGGAAAATGTGAACACAAAATTATTGTGCAATGCCTGCCTACAAACAAAATCATTCCATGAAAGACGAGACGTGATGAATCCAAACATTCGTACATGTGATACAAGAAAACAAGGAGGACGTGAGCTCCTTCAGGAGCCCTCTAAGGAATGGAGCAATGCCTGATAGCGGTGGGGTCACAATGACACTAACAGCCTCGCAAAACCAAAGGACTTGGAGATCTAGCTATATATCCATTTAAAAAGCCACTCTGCAAGCTAGAAAGGATCCAAATGTGGCAGAAACGCACACACCAAACACATGGAGTATGTATCGAATACATCAACTATGTATTTGACAGATAAAATCTAACACAGCGTATTCAAMGGTATACAGACAGAAAGCCATGGCCAAGAGGCTTCAACTAAATGGCCAGAGGTGTCATGGATCCCTGGCTGAGAGGAGCAGAGCTCAGACCCACGGACTTCATCCTGTGTAATTGTGGTTTTGGGTGCTGCTGCATTGTGTCACTACCTGCTACTGCCGACACAGCTCTAAAATCCAAAATGAAATAGCAGGAGGCCATATTTTATCTCTTTCCCTCTTAAACCCAGGTAACCTTGGAGCAAATTAAACGGGTGAGAAAAGCTGGGAAGTGGGATAAGAGAAGCGAGGACTGAGTGTTAATTTCCCAGGAAAGTGAGAAACTATGTAGTTTAACTATCAGGCCAAAGTCTGGATAAATTGTAATTACTTCTCATGTTTATTTGTTAGTTTTCATTTATTTATTTATTTACATTATTATTATCTAGTTTTACCAGGTTTTTTTATTATGTTGAATGTCTTTTCAGCCCAGGATCATGAGATGGTAGGTGTAGTCAGGAGGACGCTGCCTGCCAGCAGCACAGCAACATTTGTTGTTATTGCAGCTATGGATAAAAATAAAAACCAAATGCTACAAGGCAGTAGATACAGAAACAGTTAATCAGAAGTGAACTACTTTGTTTCACTAATAGCAAATACAAGTTGCATGCACAGGCACTCAGATAACCCCATGTAGGAGGAAGACAGCCGCAAGTTTCCTGATGGAGATTGCATCAAATTAAAGATCACAGGGCAGATGACATCTCTCTCAAGCAGTGAGAACACTGGTTGTGGAAAGTCAACAAGCTCAGTGGATGCACACATTTGGCTTTGTTCTTTCCTCTGCCAACAGGTAGTCCCTCTCCGGCCTTCTTTTTCATCCAGTGACTTTGGAGATTCCTCCCACTTTCTTCTGCTGGAGGTGGAGGACTGTGCCCATGGCAGAAGCTGTATTCTGGACTGCAGGTCATCTCTCTGTCCACAGCCTGTCCATCCTCTGTGCACTTACCTCTTCTGGCAGCAGAGCTCAGGAGAAACTGTTGCCCCCAGAAAGGGTAGGATAGGATACGCAGGGATTGGAGGAGCCTGAACGTAACCAGCCACGAGGCCAGAGAGGATTCACTGGACAAGATTTTTGATACTGCCTTCCAAGATGCAGAAATTCTTCTACAGGTCAGAAACCCAGTATCCATCTAACAGCACCTGGGAATCCTCCAGCCCAGGGTGGTTCAACATCAGCAACAATGGCAAAGATGCTCCAGTTTTGGACTGATCTTGTAAACCATGCTGACACGGTACTGCTGGCTTCTGCCCCAAATGCCAGCCCACCCACATGGACAGGGGCAGCTTCCAGCCCCACCCCACTCCCCTGACGAGCAGGTGCTGTTAGCACTTGCCCTGCAAAGAGGCAGGAAGAGGCATTCAAACGTTAGCACAACATGTTATCCAAACAGCAGCTTATCTGAAGAAAAGGTGGTAGGCCAGAGGTGGCCTGGAAGTTGCCATTTGGACCATGCTAGTCCAAGCCTCGTATCTGACATAAAATAAGAAGGGGAACGACAGTAGTCATGAGCAGGTATTCTCTTATCTTATTACCTGCCCCAGAGCACTGTGGTGTTTGCATCCCTTCAAGGGACTCAATATATTCACTCCCCAGCCATTCTGCATATGTCCTCCTCTCTTCTACTGGCACGATCTCAACGGCAGAATCCTTAAAGATCAAGTTTTTTCCTTGAAAAGTTGAAGAATCAAACATTTTAAATCCATTTCCGTTGCTGCTGTTTCCAAAGTAGACCTGAAAACAATGCAAAATTTTCAGTATTTTGCAAGATTAAGTGCCACATTCCTCTTGTACAATGTGAGACAACATGAAAGACGACAGGAACTGTTTTGTAGATGAAAAGTTCATACACAATTGCAGAATCTCTATTATGCGTTTGCTTTTAGATGCTCAAGTAGATTAGATACAGTATTCTGCCATTGGCAATTACAAGAACACCATTTGTGATTTTGCTTTTTTAGTTACTATCTGGAAAGAGCTGTATTTTTAAAAAATTCTTCTGTCTAAATATTGTTGTGTAATACAGGGTTTGGCTGCAGTTACAGAAATGACTGAAGCCTAGCATGGAGATACCCAGTACTGCTTTTAAGCTAGTTAACTTCAGTATTGACAGGAACCTAGCTGTGGCAGCCATGCACAGTCTGCCTAGATGGTTTACCAYGTACGTGGCTGCAGCATAAATATACCCAGCAACGTTCTGTTGCATTCCTAGGAAAATTCCAGGATGGGAAAGTGTTAGCATGTACTCTATTTCTTGTTGACTTCAAAGTCATGCAGTTTGGGAAAACACCTTAAGCTCCAGGAAAATTACTACTGAAACCAGTGGCTGGGCAAAAAGTTAAAATCCCTTGTGCACCAGGGTGGTTTTACTAGTAGAATTACACGGGTTGTATTTTACCTTCTCCGTCCCACTCCAACAACAGGGATCTGCACAGTGCGCATACTGCCAGTGATGTACCATGATGCAGGGGACATAATATGGCGGTATGGTCCTGTTGTCTTTATCCTTGGTCTGCGTTAGACCATACGTAACTCCCCCCCCCCAGCATAAATGGATTATTAATACCTGGGCTTTGTCCAGTAGTCCATATAAAGCAAAAACGTTGGTATCTGGGTGAACCATAATGGCCTGAGCTGGCACCCGAGCCAGGTGACACTCAACAAACTGGGTGACTTCAGCACGGGCACCATTTGGACACAGTAACTGGAAATCACTGGATTTCAAGTTTTGGGCCCAACTATCAGTATTCTTACCTGAAAAAAGAAACGGGTCATTGTCACTCATTGAACGCTTTAGAGCAAAAAGGTTCTAGAAAAATTACTGAATTATAATAAAGAGCTATGTAAAACTAAATACCATCTGTGTTCTCAAACACTGTCGAGTGCTTCACAAAGGCCACATCCCCAGAGTCCTGTGCCAGGCACCTTCAGGAAATGAGAGATAAAAATTCAGTTCAAAGCATCTTTATGTGAACCACATTTTTTTCTAATAACTGATAGGTTTAGAATTCAATTTTTTTTTACATACATTCTTGCAAACAAATGCACTGTACCTTAAGGTAATAAGCAAAACCAGAGAAATGAAGCATCTTGAAAGGAGAGAAAACCAACATCTTTGCAAAGTATTAAAAAATATTCTGAATTAAGAATTTTAAGAGAGGAATACAGCAGAAAATTTTGATTAAAAACAGTGTGAGAAACAACAGAAAAGGCCAACATTAGATGAGCAAAGAAACAGAAGATATATTATGTGATAGTCAATGCAGTATTCCCCATCTGCTAACAGTTGCTTTCACTCCTTTTTAAATCATGTACAAAGTATATGTAATTAAGACTTTTTTTGAATAAAATAATTTGAGTGCATAACCCAAGAGTTTATCAGATTCTGCATATGTGCATCTAACATCTCCTCCTCTCCTACGAGTGTGGTATCCCATTACAGAGAGTTTCAGGGCAAAGGTGTAGAACAACACACCTTTACCAGCATTTGCTATTTCCCATGTTACATTGTGGTGTTGCCTAGCACACGATACAACAGGCACCACGGACTGTTAGGAGATTTTTGCTAGGCCTGAAATATGAAGTCAGCAGATAAAAGAAATGCACGTCACTTGCTTCAGACAGCAAGTAATACATAAATAAAATCAACCTCAAATCAGTGAGCCAGCTGAGCTAGCAAAGAGATCTAACCTCCCAGGTATTTTGGGTAGTGTGTGCTGGCAGAGGATCTGTGGGTAATAGAGTTTAGTGGTGGTACCTTGTAGTTTATTCTACAAGTGTTTTTAAGAAGCATTTCCTAAAATAAGATCATTAAACCCACCGATCAAGAAGATGTAAAGCTGTAACTGAGCATGGTTTATGTAGTACAAAATGTGAGGGAAAATTATTGCTAACAGTTACCAAAAATACATATATTTCACATGTACCTGGTTTAACATAAGCAGTTATAATCAAAGTTCTTATCACCATGGGGCTGACACTGTCATGCAGAGAACAGAGGACTCAGTAGCTGCTGTTCAGCGCATTCCCCACCAGAAAAGGCTGTTCCCAATAGATTTTTCAGTACTCTGCACAGTTTAATTTGCCCCAGGCAGCAGTATGTACACAAACTGAATGACCTCTCATACCTCTAGTCAGGTAGTCTGAAGATATCCAGAGCTGAAGGAATCTGGAAATCTGAGGCTGAATTTTAAGCTCATGTCAGTCACTTTCCATAACTCCTTCTTTCAGAGAGGATCACCTAAGTATCACAGCCAGACCCATCCCTACCTTGCAGAAGATTGTGATCCTCCATTTTTCACCCAAATCCTAACCTTTTAAATACCCTAACCTTTCCACATTACTCAATGAATTACACATCTTCTCTATTAAAAAAAAAAAAAAAAAAAAAAAAGTTTGGGCTGTATGGGCACTATTATCAAATGCACAACCTTAGAATATGAGCAAGGCTCATACAGCCTGTAACAGCATTTGTTGCTTATTCATTTGGTGACTGGTAGCTAGCTCTGTTAATCTATGAAGTACAGCAGAGGATCTGGAGTTTGCCTGCAAGGCATGTACTACATCAGAGCGGCTGGACACAACTAAATAGATTTGCAAAAAGTAGTTATCTAAATCTAGCACTTCAATATTTACCAGGCAGCTGCTGTTGAAGTCTCCTCCCCGAAGGAAAAAGACTGCTCACTGCCAGCTCTGTTATATGCACCATTACCTTCAGAGGTGAAGGTCTGGAAAAGGAAGTGCTACTTCCGTATCTAAGAGTTTCACAGTCTTTGGGTATGGCCCCATATGTAGATGTCCGCTGTTACACAAAGTATTTATTCCATTTTATACTATTTTCCCCCTGTATCTTTAACACATCTTGTTTTGAAGAGGATTTGATATTCGAACATTGGCCATAGTTGTTTGTGCTGTTCAGAAACCTACCTTCACATACAGCCACCAGCGAGTAAGGATAGTGAAGACCCACTCCTGGCTCCCCGTCTGCCTGCCACTCTCAGCATGGACTTACAGCAGCCACATTCTGGCTACTATTTGCCTGCTTCCCTGCTAAAGCTCTTTATGGATGACCCAACCATTCAGAGTGGCAGACCGTCTGTCACACTAAGCATTAAAGCAAAACTGAAGGCCGATAACAATCCACTTGGTCCTCACTAGGTGGGTGCCTATTGCTCTGTAAACAGACATACGGATTTGGCTGTTGGTCATCTGGTTGGCGGCAGGCCAGGAAGCTGGCAAAAGGCTTTGACATGATCTAATGTAATGACTTATGACATACCTGTATTGCTGAAGACGTCTGGGGACGTATGTCCCACTTCATTTACGGCACATGCCATCTAACGGTAGCAACAATAATCACTTTTTGCTGACTGGGATGGAAAATAGTTCCTCCTTGCATTTTGACAAGCTGACAGACTAAATAACAACCATATGTATTAATTACCTGAAGGCTCCGCTGTAGCTGTAATAACGTTCTTGGCTACTTGCACTACATTTATTGTTTCCACTATCATCTCCAATACATAGTTGACAGAGTTTTGATGGGTAATTGTCCTGCTTAGCTGAAGGCACGCAGCTGGCAGAGAAAAACTCACTCACAGCTGGGGAAAGAAAGACAAACCAATATAATGAGTGAAAAGCGTGAGCTCTTCACAAGAAAGGTAGTTACACTGTCATGAAGTTATAACCAATGCAGGTTTCTAGAAACATGAGTTACAGCTACCTTACTGGAATTTACAAACTACAACTTTTAAAATATTTTCAAAGCACTGTTTAGCTGATTATGTAATGAAACGAAAGAGCTTCTTGGGAGATCGGAAACAGGCAAGCAAAATTCAAATCTGGAGTCCTATGGTCATAGATCCTTTTGCTTGTTGTGCTACATTGCTCCATTACTAAATACAGCTTGAAAATAAATGCAGTAAAATTCAGGACAGGGATACACCATTTACTGCAATGATATCCCAGAGCTGGAAGTACCACCTGGGGGGATACGTCTGTATGTGAGCTTCCGTGACTATCCTATTATTGATATCCGACTTGGGTCAATATCCTCAAGCAAAAGCTGAGACAGCCAGGTGTGAAAGCAGGATTTTCAAGACCATATGATAACTTAAAGTTGATTAAATACAAAAAGCAACAGACTCTTCAAATGCATTTCTGAGAACTGGGATAAACTTTGGCACTTTGATACGCTGGAGGCCAGGGCTGCCATTGAGATGGATCTGGACAGGCTGGAGAAACAGGCTGACAGGAACCTCAAAGTTCAACAAAGGTGAATGCAGAATCCTGCTTTTAGGATGGAGTAAGATCATGAAAGGCTGGGGGGTGGCAGGCTGAAAACCAGCTCTGTAAAAAAAGGACCTGGGGATCCTGGTGGACAACAAGTTGACCAAGAGTCAGCAGCATGCTTTTGTGCCAATGAAGGCTAATGGCATACTGGGTTGTGTTAGTGGAGCAGTCAGGGGAAGTGAGGATTCTCCTCTGACACCTATGCCAAGTTTTGAGCTCCCAGTGTGAGAAAGACATTGACATTCTAGAGCAAATATGGTAGAAGGAGAGTAGGATGCTCAGAGGGCTGGAGCACATGACTCAGCACTTACCAGGCTGAGAGCTGCGTTTGGTCAGCCTGGAGATAAGACAACTAACAGCGTATTGCTGTCTTCATTTACATAGTGGGTTTTTCAAGAAGACAGAGCCAGATCCTTCTCAGAGATGCAGAGCAAAAGGATGAGAAGTAACAGACCGAAGTTATAAGATGGAAAATTCTGATTAGATACAAGAAAACAATTCTTTACACCAAGGATGGTCAAACACTGGGACGGGGGTCCAGAGAGGTTGTGTGTCATCTCCATCCTAGAAGTTACTCAAAACCTGCCTCAACATGGCCCTGGGCAATCTGATCTAACTGGACCTGCTTTGAGCAGTTGGTTGGACTAGATGACCTCCAAAGGTCCCTTCCAACCTAAATTAGCCAATGATTTGGAATCAATGAAAGGAATACCTTCATGTTAGATGTAACATTCTCAGTATGACCCCTCCATTAGTCTACTCTGGTGGCAAACTTAAAGTTTCAAATCGTTACATTAAAAACACAACACCCCTTCACAAACAGATAAGCTTACTATAGAGCTATGAAATACCAAAATTACTTCCCTAATGAAAGTTTATAATTAGACTGTTACTGTATTTTTGGTACATAGTACTGTTGTCTTACCTTGAGGAATATTACAGTCTCTGGTCTTAATAATGCCCCTCTTAATTAGCACACCAATGGGGATATTCCATCCAGCGGTTCTCCCCAGTCCTGTGTGGCAGGACTTCTTCCCTTTCAGGTCACTGATAGCGAATGCATTGGACAGATTTCGTTTCACTAATGCCACAGCGTAGTATGCATTGCTGTTGTCATCAGCTTGCAGAAAAAACCAAAACACATTACAGCTTCCCTTAAGCATTCCCACTGCTTAATGATCATCTACAGATCCATTACACTTATCTGGTGCCAACTTCAATTGCACCAACAATCAGCTAGTCAGGAAGTATGAATGTACACGTAATTACTCTTCACTTCTACTACTTCAAAATGTTGCATTCACTTATAGTGGTACTGCTATGCACTTGAACTGAATAATCTAGAGACAAACATGAAAGTGTTCTTGTTGACACCAGCTCTTATAAATACATCCCTCTGAAAAACAACATTTGGGTCATTAATGACTTAGCAAAACTGCTTTAAGAAGTTACTTTTATGTGAAAACCTCAAACCTGTATTAAAATTTCCATGAGTTTTGCAGCATATTGAAATTCTGCCTTAGTAACACCGTGGACACAAGCCCTCTTTTCATTGGTGACTCCGAAGCAACCACATTGACAGGAAGAATTTGTTTCTAACTAAAATCTACTGTGTAATTTCTGTATTTTTGCTTCTGTTAAAAATATTTTGATTCTGTGAATACTAATTTTTTCCATTGTAAATATTTTTTTGCAGAATTGAAAAGACAAATAAGAGGTACAAGACTCAAAACTGCCAAAGACTCAACCTGGTCCTGCAGGAGAACAGACAAAAGTTGCCACAAACTCACTGTAGGAACCCATCCCATACTTATTTTCGCCTCTGTCTATGATGTGAGGATAGTAATTCTCATGTCCTTTGGAAACAGCTTTCCCAGCAGGGCTAGGGAACAGAGGCTGTGCTTTTAGAGCTGCTTTCAAACAACCCGGAAAAATAAGGTCTATATTTATGTTTCCTGACCTTCTTACCAGAGTAACTTTCTCCAGCAGCTGGTACAAGGCCATATGTCTTCCCAGCTGTGTAAATATCAGCTCCACCCAGAACTACAGCATCACTTTCCTTTTTCTGAAAAATAAAATAAAATTTAGGATTTCTGTGAAAAAACAGCAGATACCTTCCCTGCTACAATGATGACACCTCTAGCATCACACCTGTTGCATCTCAAAGGGCAAGTCTGACAGCAGAAGAGCAATACACTGCTAAAAAAAACCCCAAAACCTGCATAAAGCATCATCAGTGAAATGGGAACAGGAGATTTCACACATACAGGCTTGAGCTAGATGGGCAACAATGCCCTCATCACAACTGAAGATCATCAGGGTTCAGGCCCATCCATACCATGTGAGATACAGATCACCTCCTTGAAATCCAGTATTCCTACTGGTCACCCAAGTGCGTGTATCTCTGATCCTACGTCCCAGCAGAGAGCAGCTTGTGTTAATTTGGTTTAGTGACAGCCTACCTGGATCAGCTCCATGCACTGTTCCTTTGTCTTGGCTGAAATACACTGAATTGCTGGTTTCAAAYTCTTTTTCTTAAAGGCAATGGCCATTTCACCACATTTCCAAATCTCCTCAGTGGATACAACACACCAGTTCAGGCTTTCTGGCAACGCTGCACAAAATTGGAAAGCAAATACTACAGTTCACTTTCTTTGTAATAGACAAGGAGGGATACACACTACCCACTGTCACATATGTACCATACATGTTATTAAAGATGTTTACTTCTGTGTTTCTCTCCATCTCTCCAGCTCAGACTTACACATGATTAGGAACCACAGAGCTCTCTAGATTAGTGGTATGTCCACACTGCAAATCTATCCATAGCAAAGGAACAAGAACTCCTACAATTGCTGACCATTAAGCACAGCCATAATGTGTTAGTTGAGTGCAGCAAAAACACACCCTGAACACAGGCTTCCTCATACCTGACAGTCACTGAGCAACCCCCAGAAGAGACAAGTCCAGGAGGTGGGGGGCTTTTCCACAGCGCAGAGGATRTCTGGGAGGCTCAGTTGCCATGATTATTAAGCTTCTTAAGGCAGGGATTCTTACAACCTGTGTTTCTGACGTTGCCAGAATGCACGTCAAGTAATTTCTACATTCTTCTGATAGTATAAAAGACCGTAACACTTCAATAAAGAGCAACTGAGGGTTTCTTCAGCTTCTGGAGGAAATTCTCTGCTAGGAACCCATTCATCCATTCTTTATAGACTACCTGAGGATTTACACAGCAACACGTTACTATTTCCCCTTGTTAGCAGGTAAGAAATGGGAGTACCAGGTAGCAGTAGCAGCTTACCAGATTAATGTGTCTCATACACCAGAAAGGGTAGAAAATGCCTCCATCTTATAACACAAAGTGGGCCAATTTGCACAGGAAAGTATTCTGCAATGTGATACTGTTTCTAGGTCAAAAAGTGACCTTTCTCCATGCTCAAAGATTAGACTGGTATCTTGCCATAACCCTCCAAGAGCGAGAAGAAAATAAAGCAGAATAAAGATGGTCTCTGTTATCAGCTATCTTTGTTCTTGGTTATGAATAGGAATCTAAAGACAACTTACTGTTGGGGTCGCAGCTCAGAGCTTGCATGGCATGAAGATACTCATCACCCAACCATGCCTGGTAATTCTGAGCTGTGATTGCAACGAGCTCTGTGGTGGAGTCTCTGAACAGAAGATTCTGGGCACCGTAGGCTGCGGAGTCAAACATCTGAAACTTGGTGCCTACCCCATTAAATCTTTGCTGTAATGTTAAAGAAAGAAAAAAAGCACCTGTCACACATCCCTCTACATGGGATGTGTGACACCCCATACCCCTTCAAACCCCACAGAGCTGAAGGTGCCCAGATATCCTGTCTTCAATTCAGCTAGATGGGTGGGAGAATCCCTCTAAAATGCAACGCACTGATGAAAAAATGGTGTCCTACTTGTCCCTGGTTCAGGAGCTGGAAGACAACTGTCCCATCTGTGTCAGGCCGCACAACCACGGCACGAGCTGGGATTCGGGCCAGGTGGCAGGTTCTCCACTCTGTCACATCAGCTGTGTTGCCGTTGTGGCACAGAAGCTGGAAGTCCTGGGAGCGAAGCTGCTGGGCCCACGAAGAAAGACTTCTTCCTGAAATCAGACAGAACATGCTTATGGAACAGACATCAAGTGGGGCTGATGCTTCTGGCTCCACGTCTGCTCCAAGCATCACATGCACATGTGGAGCAGAACACACATCTCCTGAGCGTCTTTGAACTATTCCTGACTGCACAATATATCCCATGCATCTACGTGGTCCTTTAGTCTTGTATCTCTGATAAGATAACAAACAGCTTAACACTTGTGAGACTGCACTGAACTGTACTGGGGTCTGCAGCAGTATCAAGAGCATCCCTAAGTCTAGGATCACATGCAACATTTTTGTTGTTGTTCCCCCCCGTAAATGATGGTCAGACAGGCCCATGATATTAAAGTAATGTTGTGCTCAAGGTAGATTTCACAAAGTGCTGGAAAGGGCAGGCCACATCTTGTTAACTTTCTGCTAGTCTCTGCTGAAATCCCTGGGTAGGCAGGAGCAATGTAACAGCCCAGGTCTGTATAAAACTAAGAGTTTAGTGCTGTTTATGCTCTCCTTCCAGAAGAAGCTTAAGATTCCACCTCTAACCTTTACTGAAACTATCAAGCATTTAAAAAAAAAAAAAAAAGAAAAAAAAAATCACATGGACTCTGTCTCCTGGTGCATATATCTGTGGGTACATCTGTTTTCACTATTAAAAGCATTTTTTGCCAATTCCTCAATTCAAAATAAATCAAACATTTGACATTCTACTGTCATTACAGACACCATACTTCAGACCTTGCAGCCACTATTCAACAAGCTTCTGGATTACTCACCATCTGTATTTTCAGGCACTGTGCTGTGCTTCACAAAAGCGACTTCTCCAGCACCTTCAGCCAAACACCTAATAAATATAAATCCAACCACAAAGATGCATTACAAAGCACAGCTCCCGTGCATTGGACATGGCCGGCTGACAGCCAAAGGGCTGTATGCTRTGTTCCATCAGCCACAGACATTGACCCATTTCCTTGTGCTGAGAGTTTTGCTCAAGGCAGAGACTAGTGGCTGTTAGAGCATGAAGTAAACTATCACTGTCATTTGGTGAACATGGACAACATGTTCAGTACTGCCTGGGACAAACACCATGACCTTCTTTGTCCAGGAGAGTTCTCTGTCTAAGGCAGTTGCACAATCCTTTGGGGAATACGCAGAGAGGAGCAAGTGTTTCACATAAGCAAATTCTGCCCTTGCTCGGTCAATGCTATTACTCAGGGACTGGGAGYTGCAACACAGCACACAGACAGGAAGAAGGAAAATAAGGGAAAGATTGGTGTGCAAAAATGGAGGGCAGAGCAACTCGATAATGCAGTGCAACTGAGGTGGGATGACTGAAATAGCAGAGTAGGGCGGCAGTTCAGCTCTCAGACGCCAGGGGTCATCAGGTTTTACTGGGAAAGAGACAGCCTGCTGAAACAAACACTCAGACTTGTGCCAACAGCTGCTGGACAAAGCAAACAGCGATGGGATTTCCCTGCCCAGTATAAGTGCTAAATATCCATTTGGTTTTAATACTCAGGTATTAATACCTGAAATAGTGGGTTTAGAATTACTTTTGTTCAGTCTCTAGGTTTAAAGCATGGTTGTCCTAACACAATAGCAGATTTTCTAACAAGATCAACTGGAAGTTCTCTGGCTTCAATTTCCTGTCAGTGAGGCATGGACACAATGGCTATGGATAGGGCATAGCGATAAAGAAATTGAGAGMGCCATGATTTTTACCTGAAAGCCCCACTGTAGTCATAGTATCGCTCTTGGGAATTTYGTTTGCATTTGTTCTGCCCAGCCGAATCCCCTCTGCAGAGCTGACAGAGGGATTTGGGATGGTTTACGCCATTCGCTCCAGGAACACAGCTTGCATTGAAATAGTCACTTACAGCTAAATGTGAAATTAGAATGAAAAATTTTTAGCAATGAATAAACAAGACCCTACAATCTCATTTTAACACATCTACACAGTACATCTCTCAAAACATTTAGAAGGGATAAGTCATTTTGTTCTTAAAAGATGGTTTCCAAGTTTAAAAAAAAACCGCTGCAGTCTTCATCAGACCTACGTTAGGTCTATTCCATCTTACAATRAGCATCAAAGCCAAGGAACAAAACAGCAACTAGAACCACACATTTCTGTCCACACGCAGGGTCCCAAGACCATACGGAAAGGCATTGCCCTGTAACTCTTACCTTTTGGAAGGTCACATCCCATTGCTGCCAGGCGCCCACTGTCAATTAGATAACCCACTGGCACATCCCAGCCTGCAGTTCTGTTGATGCCTGTGTGACATGAACTGACACCCTTCAAGCTGTTGATGGTGATGTTGGAGCTCTTCCTTACCACAGCCACGGCATAATAGGAAGTTCCAATCTCTGCAGCATAGGAAGAAAGAGAAGCAAGCAGAGTAGCCTCACAGCAGCATTACAGTGGGACACACTGATTTGTGGCCTCTTGCGGCTCCTCTACCCACAGGCAAGTCACACTGTTCACATCCCTGGTGAGAACCTGCTGACTGTGAGTGAATGTCCCCAGTTATCTTTTCAGTGTGAAATGTCTCAGTTAAAGGCCACAGGCAATCTGCTCTAACTTTGAAGGTCAGCCTGCTTTGAAAGGGAGGTGGGACAAAAGACATCCAGAGGTTCCTTCCAAGAAGAAATTTTCTATGATTCTAAATATATTTGGACTGAATTGAAACCAATATAATTAATAGCAAAAAAAAATTATTCCCCAGTTGTCTACTAATTTGATCTTAATTTTGACACAGCATAGCAAGTTGATGTCACTGGAGCATCACAGCCGATTTCATTCTCTTTGTTTTACAGTTTGATATAACTCATAGAGTGAAGAGTTTAGGGTCTGAAGTGACCATAAGGTCATTCAATCTGACTTTATTTAGATCAGAAATCATTAAATTTCATTCGCTTTTCTCTGATTTGAGATCATAACCTGACTAATGGAGATAGCCAGCCTCTGGATCATGAGGCCCATTTGGTTTTGAGAAACTGAAGTACACAGTTCCCTCACCAGGGTGAGTTAACAGTGGGGGGTGGGGAGGGGGGCGCTGCAAATGATCCAAGTCCCTGTGGACTGAGCCCAACAGGCACTTCCAAGGATGCCTTGGCCAGAGCCCACTAAGACCCAGCTGCAAACCAAATCCAGCTCCATCTCAGAATAGAGTGGTGGGACACCACCACCTGCAGACTGCTTCCAGAGCTGTTCCTTCCCTTGGGTCTCTGAAAGTTATGGGGGACATCTTCCAGCTCTGAACTACACAAACGTGTTGACACTGAGACCTTAGTCAGGATGACAAGTCACCACTGAATTATTGTCTCTGTCTTGAAAGCAACTCAAAGCTTAAGGACACCCAGATAAGGAGCAGAATCTTATCACTTCCTTTCTTCCAGCAGGTAATCATATACAGTATTAAAAATAAAATCTAATTATTCTAATTTATGGGATTGAGAGATAAACCTAGTAACAATTTATGCTTTGCAATTCATTAATTTATCTGCAAAGTATGGAACAGAGAAGACAGTAAGCAGTGAGACAGTAAAAAAACAAAACAAAACAAAACAAAAACCAACCCAACAAACCTGTTACAGGAATGGCTATTTTGACCTAACTGTTTCAGGACAGACTCTGCCACAGCCGTACGTCTCCTGTTTCCCCCACRCATTCTGTTACGGGCAGGAACATCTAAGAGGGAACCTGACCATTACCTACTCTTCAGAGTCTTCAAGAGGAGGACCCCAAAATAAAACGGAAACAGTAAAAAAGCATAAGAAAAAGCTTGTATTAAGTAATCTAGAAGTTATTTAGCCAGAATATACCTTGATCATATACTTCCCCAACCACAGGTTTCAGACCGTGCTCCTTTCCAGCCTGGTAAATCAAACGGCCATCCAGTGTCACTGCATCTGCCAAACCATCCTGTGCAGACACAAGGGCAGAATACATGTTGAAGCTTAATTATCAGTATTTCTCAAAAGCCAGAGGCAGAGTACCCATGAATTTAAGAGAAGAGGCCCCTTAAGCTGCATTTGTGAGTTTTCGTTTCTCCAAAAAGTTCTTTTAAGGGCATTCAAATTTCTGAAGAACAATTACCAAGAGGGATTTTAGAACTTGAAAACCGCCTTCCTTCAGAAATAATGCAGAAACCAGCCCTGGACTGTGATGGCCTCAGTAGTCTTCAGAGTCCAAAGGAATCTTAGAAATGGATCCTGCAGCTCTGTGATGAATCTTAAGGCCCATCAATTCGGAGTTTCACTCATCTCTATAGCTAGTGCCCCAAAGCTTGAAGATTCAAATAAAGTAAATCTATTTTTGAGGTCATACACAGATAGTTTGAAGTAATGTCTTCTGGGACTGCAAAATCTGAATGCTGAAGTGTACTCAAAAGCAACCTTAAAGCATGCTGGCTTGTACCTCAGCAGACAAACAGCCACACATTTTGGGAGAGGGGGAGCAGCTGGCAGTGCATTTCAGAGAAGGAGGAAAGCATCTAAAAAGACTGTCCAAAGTGGAGGAATACAAATCTGGGGCATCCACTGCTGGGAAGGTGTCCAACAATACCGAATCTTTTCAGCTGACTATAACACCAAGCTGGCTGGAATCCTGCTACAGATGCAGAATCGCTCTGGATAGCACGGGATAGGACTTCCCACAGCAGCAAGGACTAGAGAACTGCTATACACACCTCTGATCAGCTGAACCTGGCTCTCACTGTGTACTGAACCTAGTGGAAGCCAGGAGAGGGCATCTCACACAGAGACAAGGTACTGCTGAGAAAATAATCAGCAGCTTGACATTTTGCATTTCTAAGCTGATTCCAAGTTTCTTATCAGTTTGCTTAACCTCTGGTTCGGCACTGGAGGGGGTAATTTAGCTTACCCATCCCTTGGCAGTTTGCTGAGCATTGGTGAGGGTAGGGCTAGGACTATGCTGCCTAGTATACCACAGCAATTTCCCACAGGCTGAGCCACATAAAAAGCTTGAAAATTTTTTAAGGGATCATGTGAGAGCATAGGTAATACATTGATGTTGAGACCTAAATCAGATTTGAAGTTGCCATGTAATTTGAAATATTTTACTTGTTTGGCTCAAGGGAGGAAGAAAGATTATATTCATTAATTAGCTGAAACAATAGATGTCCTGAGAGTTGCTTCTCATGAATGAGAGCTGAACAAAGCTCCAAGGGAACCTGGAGAGGAGTTGGGGTTGGGAGATATTTGCATCTTAAAGAACAGACACAATCCTTCTGGAATAACCAGATCTGATATTCCACTGGTGAGAGTCAGAGCACAGGACGACAGTTTAGGAATCAAATATGGCCTGTTGTTTAGAAGGGACACCTGTCAGTGAGAGGAGGAAGAGGAGGTGGGAGTTAGAAGGACCTTACCCTCAGGGAGAACAAAATGAGCCTCTAGAATTGGTGGTGGACAGGAAACAGAGCAGATAAAATGGGAAGGGCTGGCCACAGAAGATAAGGACTGTATTATGTGGACATATTTCCATGTGAGATAGCACTTTTCTGATGGAAAGCTGAGGCTTTGAGCTCTGTTTAGCAGAAGAGCCTCCTATCAATAGCTTGTGTATAAATAAAAGAACAAGACAGAAGAAAATGCCTATTGTTGTATTTAACGTGAAGTAGTTTACAGGCTACAGACCTCTCCTTTAAACGCATACAATCACTGCTGATGTGGCATACCAGCAACAGTGTGGATATTTTATTTTTTTTGTAGCAAGCATTTGCCAATACATTTAGCAAAAGCACGGGGTTATTCCACATAACGATTTTTTTGATAAGTATATGTGCGATGGTAATACCCTGCTAATTATTTTCAGAGGGACTTCATTTCTGTGTGTCACAACGTTTGAGAATTACCTACAGAAGTGTTTAAAGACCTGCTGAAGAATAGCTCTGGTCACATTAAGTATTGTCAGGTTCCCTAGTTTAATATTTAGACATTTCTCAATTTTTAAACACCTTCAAAGAAAATTTTTTACTTTATCCATGTGCTAACACATTCACAGGACTAAGTCCAAGTTATGTAGTGCTATAAAACAGCATATCTCTGCCTCTTCAGCCATTGTGTCCCACTCCCTTTTTGGCCTCAAAGAGCAGAGTTCAGTGCATATGCAGACTCAGGGTTTCCACACAGTCCTACACAGAGCAGGCCAGCTTAAACGTTTTAGTAGATTATTAGCACAAGAAAAAAGAGGTCTCAAGGACAAAGCCTTGTCTGAAGCCTTACAGTGAAGATTCATTTTATCAGAAAGCTACTTACTCATGCTATCTGCCTGCAGGTTTCTGAGTTCAGCTAATCAAGTTTTATAGGAATCCAAGGTTTTAGATAGGTGCCTGCTGCTTGCAGTGGTTTACAAATGCAATTCTCTGTGCACTGTATTTCAGAAGCAGACACTCATCAGCACTTTTACTAACCTGCTTTGCAGAATCTAACAGGTCCCTCTGTGGAATGCAGCAATCAGCCAAGCGGTTTTAGGAAGATCTGACATTAGGAAGTATTTCCTTGTCTAATCCAGAGGTAAGATCCACGTATGTATCAATATCTGCTCCTAACATTCTTCAATACAGTCTTGATTCCCTCGCTCAAGAACAGTATTTATCAAGAGGCAATGCAGTAGTTTTAGCAGTCAGACAACCCTTCTGCTTCCGTTGACAAAAATTTACAAGATACCAATTTCTGAAATTTGTTCCTTTTTTTCTGGCCACACAACCACCTGCCTCGTCTCCCTTCAAACTACTCTGCCAGGCCTCATTTCCTGGCTCTGAACCTCTTGTCCTTGACAGGCTGCATCTCCTCCACAAAACCCTAATTTTTGGGCACGTCTACACAGGATACACAAAGAATATTATTTATTAACACAGCCAGCCATCCTCCCCTTCCCCCCGACTCTGCCAGTGAAGACGACTATGATTACCTGCCTCCACATTTCCTCCAATGTCCACTTGTTGCCTCCCACCCCCTCCTAAGGAGGGAATTATTTTCCATACATCATTTTGCAAAGCCACATGTTTACAGTCTTTAAAACCTTCCCCAGAACCATGCTCCTTTTGGAAACTGAGCATGCTCTGGGCAGCTGAATTAATACAGCTGGGTTTGTGTGCCCTTTGCTCACCCTATTTGCTGCTTTGTCTCTCTCTTGTACTCCAGTATTGAGAGATTTGATTTGGCTTTACACTCATCTCATCTGTATATACAGCAACTTCCATGATAGGACCCTGAAATGGGAGTTTGATCCAGAGTTTAATCGAAATACAATCTACTTGTAGGCTCAGCAGCACAGCTTTAACTACTGTCTGCAACTTATAGCTTCATCCCTTCTTAAATACCTGCTAAATAAATCAAACACAATTCCCAAATCAAAGATTAGCATTTGGGAGGAAATATTGAAGACCTTTGATGTGTTCCTAATGACTGGCCATATGTGACTAGTCAAATAGACAACACAGGGCCATTCTGACATTCATGTATACCTTTATGACTTTTTAAAAAAATATATGCTTTGATTTTTCAGAGACATGAATGCTAGGAAGCATATGGTCAGCTGCCTGGATCATAAGACACTCACCGCAGAGCTGTGTACATTGCCACTGGATTATTATTAGGCACAYGGGGAAATTAAATCAATGACACTGCTGCCACTCAGAACTCACCTTGATCATCTGGGTACAGTTAGCAGCTGATCCCCCCTCTGTACACTCCAGAGGGGGAAGGATGCCAGCCCCACCAAAGGCCTTACTCATGTCATTACACTTGGAAAGTTCTTGCTCAGAGACAGTGCACCACCGGATACGTTCCAGGCTGAGAGCTGCAAACACAACACCAAGAGAAAATATTATAAAACACATTGGTGCCTTTGTAACAGAGCTTACCATTTAAAGGTTCCCAAAGAGCCAACCTTTCATTCCGTTCCTCCTCCCAAAACAGAAAGAAATCAGGGCTCTTTCAACAGTGAGTCTTTAGAGATGGTTCCCACTTTCATTCAGATTAACATGAATAGTGAAATTTTTTGGACTGGAAACAGGATAGGCTTAGACTCAGATACTGAAACCCGATGACATTTGTTTCTGACATAAGAAATATGGGTACCATGGAATAGGTCAGGGCATGCAGACTATTCTTAAAACGTTGCAGGATACACCTTCTTTTCTCCAGTCAAAAGTGTTTAAAATGATCATTTAAAATGATACGCTACAAAACAAAAGAGACTGTCCAAGACAAGTCTGCCTCAAGCATTGCTAGTTAGTACCTGGAGTCCTGCCCCAGCCCCTGTTGGTCTGAATAAAAAAAAAAAACAATCTTAGGTGCTCAAGAGCCTTGCCACTAGGCTTATTACAAAAACTAGAAAAGTAAACTTGTCCCTTCAAAACACTCCTTCATCAGAGGCCATTTCTACAGTCATGAAAAGGGGAGGGCAGTTCCATGAATGAAAAGACTCAAGTTTAGTAGTGGAGATTCCATTAATCAGTGAAGAAAGGTGTCTTTCAGCAGGCCCAAACGCTACCTTTCCAAGCGCCAAAGCTACAAACACTTCATTGCTTTTGTAAGGATATGTCATCATGCACAAACGGTGCAGCTGTACATAAAATGCATATGCAAGTATGGTTTATGCTGATAAACAGGCACAGATCATTTTTGTAAGCAGGGGGCACCACATTCCATTGCTTTTCTACAATTTTGATTTTTAAGTTGGAGACTGCTGTAAGTTATTTGTCATGTGGTTTTCTAAAAACTCTAACTGGCCCTCTACTTCCCCACCATTGTCATGCAGTTGAGATACCACATCTAACTTTGCAAGTTAAAATTACTCCACTAGCGCTCAATAGTAGCCATGCATGTTTTCTGACTTAGTGGCTGCAGACTAAAACAAGATCATTGATGCAATAAAGCTTGTTTTGCACCYGATACTGAAACAGAGGGTTTGGCTTGCTGTTCCACTGCAACTCAGAGCCAACTCTACTGTTGTCAACAAACATTAAGTCAGATTTGGAAAACTTACAGGAATTTTTCATGGCAGCATGTGCTAGTAGAGGGAGAAACAACTGCCCACCTCTGAGTTGCAGGAATTCTGAGAACCAAGATGGTTAGAAGAAAGGCACAACAATGGTAAAAAGGCACCTCACGGAAACGTAACGTCTACCTCATCTACCTGGRTGAAATTTTCACCATTAATTTCTTGGGGCAGGAGGAAGAACCTAGGTTTTCATTGATAAAGGGGTTTGGGTTTTTCTTCTCCTAAACACAAGCAAGTGGAAATTAAATTGGGGTCTCAGCATCTCAGTATGTATGGCTAAGTGTCATTCTTCAGCCTCAGCATTCTGGTTTTAGATATAAACACAGAGGAGATAATGCATGAATTGTATGAAGAAATCATTAGCCATATACACCTGAAACATGAAACAAAGCTCATTTGGCTCCGTATTTCAGCCAAAATAGTGAAACAGCATGAATCTGTTGGTTTTTTCCTCACTCATCTAGAAGAGGTAATTAATTTGTCCCTTTCCAAACTTCAGAACTTTGTTGTTACAGGAAAGCCAGATCCTGGGCAATTTCCTGTTTCCTTCCTTACACGTTGACCCATTTGAAGTGGGCTTGAGCACAGACAARGTCTGTAGTTAGCCCCTCTTCCTACTGCCAACCAAGAACAGCTTAAAACAGCAGGTCAGTCTCTGAACCCAAGTTTATTCACAATTTTGGCCCTCCTGCATACCTGTAGATATACATAAAGCATGTAATGGCAGGAGCTGGCAACTTCCATTTGAAATACGCTCAAGGTCCTAAACACACATATAACTTTATCACTGGCAAACATCCAATTAACTCCTTTGCTGAAAGTAACAGTACTACATTGTGTAACAGCTTATCAAATGGCTATTAATACAGATATTAATACATTATCAAGGGCTTTCAACAGAAACAACGTCAAAAAAAAAAAAGGAATATACTAGGATCATTTCTTTTTGAAGAACTGCGGAGTGCTTCAGAAACAGCATCTACACCTCGGGTGAAATTAAAAGCATTCACCATTAGAATTTGGGAGTGACAGGAGAAAGCCAACATGTTGCACAGAGCATGATAAGAGGCATAAGGCAATTATTTCTATTTTTACAAAATAAGTGTCATAGAACTGTTCACACTTGAGAGAAACAGACACCACTGAACCAAAAGTAGATTCAGTGCTGAGGAAATACATTTGACACCAATGACTTAAGACACGTACATGGTGTTCAATACAGCTTTTTCTACTCCTTTTTTATTTTTTCTATTATTTCATTCTATTCCTTTTCCTGGCCATCTAAGATTGGTTCTGAAATGGTTCTAGTTTCCCTCTGCTCTCTCACATCACATACAAGTCAACCCCAAAGACACCATGCCACAGCAAAAGTTTTTGTAGGGCACTTACCAGCATGAAAGAAGAGAAGATAGAAGACATTTCTGGAACTCTTCATGGTGAAAATTTTGGGATTTGTGCTTTTTCCAGCCTTCAGAACCCCCAGAGATCAAGGCTTCTGCAAGTGTGCTCTCCCCAGCCTGCTCCTCAGTGAAAATCAGCAGCATTCAAYTGCAGGTGCACTTTGTTCAACAATTTATCTTGCGTACTTTGGCACATATCACCTCACAGTGACTACAGGGAAAAAAAGCCTACCTCTCTTCACACTGCCTCTACACTTGCAAAAAAAATTCAGACTAGGAAATTGCAAAATATCTGAGGCACCAATGAGGTTGTTACTGCCTTAGCACCACCTATAGACTTAGACAAACAGCTACACACCGACTCATAGGGGTAAGGCAGGGCTGTGTAAAGAAATCCTCATTTTAAGTATGAGTTCTATGTATTCCCTATGCGTTGGGGCTCAAGAAGCAAAACTAGATTCAAGCTAAACACTTTATCTGACAGAGCTGATGGTCATTTTTTTTGCCACATTCTCAGCGTTCTCATGAATCCCATAAAGCCATAACAAGAAACCCAGGCTTTTACAATAGTGAAGCCTATACACTCTACAGGTGGTACARTGCATGCTAAGTGCACATCTCCTGAAATTTAATAGCAAGTGCTATGAAATAGCTGAAGTAGTTTGACTTTTTTAAGGTTTTAGTGAAGGCCCAGGAAGGCTTCTCTCTCCCAGAAAGAGTAAAAACTCTGCTGACAATAGCTCTGTTAAAAGCTGCTGTGACTTTTAGAGTAGCTTTCACAGAGCAACACACATTTGTGCTGCCCTTTTCTTCATTCCTCATTAGTCAATGAACTGCAGCTGCCTGTAACACTTTGTTTAGATAAAAGCCATTTAATGCTGCTTTGCTCTGCTGACTGCCATTTCTCAGCTCAGCACCCAGATACCAGAAAAAGAACAGCTGTGTACCGCCATGAATTCCCATGCACATGTCTTTACCATCTTCTACCAAGAGCATGCATGAACAACACAATGGTATGCATCCTTCAGATAGGCTATACATCCAGTAATGTTGCATGGATGCTTTCAGGAGTTAGTTACTTAGTTACATGACTGCAATTTGGCCAGGCTGCTAGCTTTAACACCTACTAGCACCTGTAAGACAACAGCTGAGTTTAAGTCAATTAATTGCTATTTCAAGTGTGGAACTTCAAAAAACAGAGCATGACCCCTCCAGACCTTCTTCTTAAACAAAACCTTATGGCTGAACTCTGATTCTAGCTACCTAGACCATCTGGAATTAGTTGTCCCTTTGTTATCTAAAGTGCTAAAGAACAACCTGGCACCACTGGAGTCCTTCCAAACTTCTGGAAGGATCCATTATTCGGATCCCTCCTGTGCCCTTCCCACTGGCCAGATTAACCTTTCAAGCCCTCTGATGCTTGCAGCAAGGCTTACATATATATAGATGACAAGACCGATGCACAGTCCTAGCACCAGTTGCTTAAGACTGCAAGGGCAAGATTAATAAGAAATTAATTTGGTACCAGGCCTCTCCTGTGGTTCTTTTGATCCTCTACAGGAAAGGTTCAGAAGGTAGAGGAGCAGCCTTTGCATACAGGAGGCCTATTCTGAATGCAACCCCCTCTAAACAATCACACAAGCATAGTTCATGATAATTTAGCTCATCTTCCTATTTTATTCGTAATTCTAAGGAGATACTAAATTTCTTAACCTAATTTTCAGCATAATTTAGCAAAAATGCCCGCAAAGGAAATGATTAATATAATATAACTTAAAATAATAATAGAGAGCAGCAAATACTTCATCAAGCATGCTTCTATATAGCAGTCACAAATAGGTGGGTTAGCAGGCGGGGAAGAAAACCCACGGTGCCTTCACTGGGCCAGCAAAAGTAGGGTGGTAGTGCATCAGTATAACACCATTTGGATTTCCTAATTACTCTAGCTGTTAAATTGGAAGCCTTAAGAGAAGTGCACGTATTGTAAAATGTATCTTTAAAATACAGAAAGTAAAGTGTACCCAAGAATCAAAGATATATCAGCACCCAATACTGGAAAAATGAGATCCAGAGAAACAGCAATTAATGCAAAATCCTAAAAATTACAAGATAAAACAAGTCAACTAGGAGCATCAGGGCTGCCAGAATCAACTTTTCTGCCAGGGTTCAAGGGCAACATCTGAAACAAACAAAACCAAAAATGCAAAGAAGGTACCCCAGAGTCCTTCGGGTTTTCTTGATTCGAGACTGGTTTTCACTCTAGCATGACAACCGTACAGGACAAATGCCTGAGAGAAAAGTTTTGTGAAAGTTATTCAGACATTCCAATATATGAAAGAGTAATTCCTCACATATCTACTCAGCTGAACAGGAACTATAACTCTTTTTCTGATGGGTTAAAAAAACAGAGGTAGGAAAAATAAAAATGTATACAATATAGAGATCTCAGATGTTATTTTGGTTTGCAGATTTCATAGCTGAGATTAAAAAAACGTAAGGATCTAAAAGTCGCTCTATTTTAAGATGTCTCACTATACACCTCAAATAATCAGTGACTTTCAAAGAGGTAGACTATAGTAAACTTTTAGCTCCTTTAAAAATTTATGACATTATTTATCAAAAGTTTCATCAATCTTACAAACCTTGCACTTCCACAGACAGAAGGCATCTCAGAAAAACAGCACATCTACTTCACAAATCTAGAAAACCAAAAATTATTTTGGGCCATACACCAGCAGCTTACACTTACTGTAAGTCTTATAAGCATGCCACATAACACCAGCAATATTTGTGTCCCAAGTTTAAACCTGCATTTAATGTAATAACTTCACTGGCCCCAATCTGGTCACCAGTGTTCCTCTAACACATTATTTTCATTTACAGTCTGAGCCAATTATTTTAAAATGCTACATCATCTGTATTTCTTTTGATTAAAAACACGCTTGACAAAGATATTGTACAATAAAGTTTATTAGCTGTTCTCCTCTTTCTAACAAATGGAATGGGTAGTGTTGATAATTCTTTACAAACCAAAGCTAATTTGGTTGTGTGACTGCCCCAAGTACATCCCTCTTATAAACAATCAGTTTCAAATAAGCAATGGCAGGTACCAAATAATAAGGGAATTAGGGAATTTCATTACTGAAGGTAGTTCCATGTTTTGGTACAATGTATTTATAACATTCAGCACAGAAGTTTGTGCATTGCAAATGGAAGATCTTGTGCCTATGCAATCCAAGATGAACATGTACAGAAAAATAAAATCTATTGTTGACTCTGAATTCTCCCTTTGGTTAAGACATGCATATTACAGGGCAGGGGGAGGGAGGAAGGAGGAAGGTGTGGGGGGGAAACAAACACCTGAAATTCCGTAGAAAAGAGGAGAACTTGCACATATTTATTTTCTTGTAACTAATATTCCCTGGACTTTATGCCCAGCCACCATAGCCCATTTGATTTCTCGTGATTAAGGAAGGTAAATTCTAATTTGTATTTTCATTCAAAACAAAAAGCTAGGAGTAGGTGGTAAAAGAAAAATATATATTTTTTATATATATATTTATATGTGTGCGCAACTATGTAAAGAAAATAATTCCCATAGTTACAGAGTTTAGTTAAAGAAAGTTTAATATATATATATTTATTATAACAAAATAGGCAGTTATTGTGGGTAAAATATTCATTAAAATCTGACCCCTAAGAACACACACATTTTTAGGCTACGAATCACTCTCTCATTGCCCTAACGACCATCTCTGCAGCTGTTTTCTGTATTACTGCCAATGGAAATTTGGCATTCCTCTGAAAAATACAAGGTTTCCTAGCACCTAAACATATTTTAGGCTCAAAAAGTGTGATGACCATTATCTATAAACAATTTCTGTAAGACACTATAAATAGTGTTTCACGAGGAAGATTAAAAACATTACACATCTTTGTCCCTAGCAATTTTATTGGCAAAAAAATGAAAAAATAGATTATAAGAATATCCATATGAAATTATGAAAATGAATATCCCTTGAGGAGTAGTAATGGGAGTTAGTGAAAATGTTAACTCAACATTTGCAAGTTTCTCTCTAACTGCCTGGAAAGAGGGGGGAAAAAAAACAAAAAACCAAAAAAACAAAAAAACAAAACAAAACAAAAAACCACAAAAAACCCCTGTGAGAATAGAATTTAACTTGGAAAATAAAACCTGAAATTGATTGCCCTGACCAAACCATGCTATTAAAGTTAAGCGTGCAAAGTTACTCATGATTTACAACTTCCTTGAATACAACTTTTCTTTCAATTGTTATGAAATTTTAAAAGAATGTCTATAAAGCTTTTTTGAAAAATCTTTGAAAGTTACTTTCCCTTAAACATTAAGGAATTTTACCAAGCAATTCCCTCCCACCCCCACCCCAAACTAATAGCTGGTCAGGCCATTCCACTGTCATGTTTGAAAAATGGCAAACCAACAACACACAATAATACAAATTATTTAAACTAAGAGAGACACCAAATGTAAAGCATTATGGGAACTGCAGAATGTGATGGTTAGGGTATGAACCACACTGGAAAGAACTAGAGGCAGGCTCCACTGGAAGGGCTTAGAGTCGTCAGATGTAGTAGGTGATGTCAGTTAGAAAAATGAAAAATAAAAATCTGTTTTCATAATTTTTCCTTTGCTGGAACCCAGATGTAAGGCCCAGACTGTTCCTCTATGATCTGTTTCACTTGGTTGTAGATTTCTTCCAGTGTGTCTCCTTGGACAATAGCTGCAAAACATAATGTGGCAATCAGCAATTATCCTTCCCAGCTCCGTACAGAAACCAAGATGTTCCAAGCCAAGCTGTTCTTTTTTCTCAGAGTGGCAAGAGGATTTTAGATCACTGAAGGAAAGGACACCCACTGGGATTTCTGGTTTCTGTGCTGGAGTGAAGCACATTGTTGATGGTATTGCAGGACACACAAAGCACCATCTCTCCCACTCAGAGGGTTGGGGTTAGGAAGTGGTTTTCCCTTTACTGCAAGTATAGACATACAACTGAGGAGTGTTTTTTCTTTTCCTAACCACGTTAGAGTTGTCTGAGTCAATTCACATCCTCCAGCATTCTTTTTGGTCCAACTTGCATGTGTGTTTCCAACACAACAAGGCAAAACAGAGTACAGGGCTGTGTCCTCAGCCTGGCTTGGTGCAATGCAGACTGGTGAACTCCTCAGCTGGATCCTGAAACTTCATAGCAAGGCTGGCTGACCTTGGGATTTCTACCTGCTAGCACTAGCTTTGCTTTTGGCCAAAAAGAGGAGGAACTCATGGAGTTTGTTGCCCAGCCAACAGATTCCAGTTTTATAGACAACAGGCTTCCTTATATAGTTAAAAGTGCAATTTATATTCAGATGGTGTAAGTTAGATATATTTTCTCCAAGGCTAGAAAATAATTAGAAATGAGCCAATATGGATGTGTTCTGACATATCAGAATAAAGTATGGTCTGGTGAGAATGAGGATGAAGTTTGAGCTGTTCTTACCACACTTCAGTCTGAAAATGCAATCACCATGAGATAGCAGCTTCTTTTTAATTAGGATTGCCACCTCAGTGTTGATAATCCAAGAAACAAAGTTTAGCATGAAAGATAATTTTGGAGGCAGGTCAGACTCACTCTTTTGTGCATTAATATATTACTGCTGCTTCCAAGCTTTGCTTTCATGCAAATTACTTCCTTTTTATTCCTACTCATCATTCCCATCTCTTAAAAACTTTCTCCCCATCTGCAGCCCATTGTCATAGTGCCTGTGGGAGGAGGAGGCTGTTCAATTATAGCTCAAGTGGAATGTTCACAGCACAACACTGCATTAGAAAGATTCAGAAATGTCTTTGCAATGCAAATAGCCGTAAGCTTCAGCATCTTACTTCTCTCCAGCTATGTTTAACCGCACCTTTTCCAAAGCTCAATACCCTCAAAACAGAAAATGGATGCGCTCTTCACGTGCTTCAGTGCAAAGTTTAAATCTGTTTAAACTTAACCTGCTGATGAAGTTGATTTCAGTTACCCCACACAATGTGGTATTTTTTAACAGATCAGGGAATGCTCACACATTCTGTTTTACCACCTGACACATATGGGTGGCAGCCTCCAAATTGTAAGCAGTAAGTGGGATTTGTAATGTCTTCCAGTATCTCAAACAGATTCAGAAAAGGATTTCTGGCCTGAACTGGATTATCAAGGACAGAAGTCTGACCATTGCTATCTTCCTTTGTCAACAAGCCTTATACTTCTGAGAAGAAACGTGGCCCTGAGCACTAGAGCTCTTACAAAGGCCCATAGGTTTTTGAAACATCTTGAAATATGTCCCTTAATTTCCTGAAAAAGTGTCCTATATAATGCCCTGAGACAACCTGGGAGAATACCAGCTACTAAATAAATATTTAATTAATATCTATTAAAATAAACTCATTTGTTTCCTGAACAACAAACCTGACACATTTGCAAGTCATTTTGTAAGGGACTCTACAATAGGAAGAATTTGCAACTTWCGTTGAGAGTCCCGTAACTTTCTGGGTGCAGACAGACAGAGAGCTATGGGAAGAGTGGGAGAGCTAGATGCAGTATTAGGATAAACTGACAGCTGTGAGGCAGCAGAGAGGGAAGGAGGCAGACAAAAAGGGATGGACTCAAGTTGTTCATTGTGTGGGTAGCACACAACGTAGAGAACAAGGCAGCAGGAAGCCTGGGGCAGGGAGTCTACTGGTTCCTCTATCTTCCTCCCATGTGATGTCACCACCCCTTCTGGTGGCGTCTCTGCCTGTGTGGAGCAGACTGTTGCATTCACAGCTCTGCCCACATAAGATGTGGAAGAAGGAAATGGGCAAAGGAGTCATGTCACAGAAAGGAGGTAAATGGGGCAGCAAACACTGAAACGCTGCAAAAGAGAACGTAACAGGAAGGAAAGGAGCGAGTGTCTATCTAGGACAGGAATAGAGAAGGCTCATATCTGTCCTCCTGAAAATCCTGACTTGATCAATCTCCTCCTACTGCAAGCCACAATGCAAACAGTCAGCACAGATTGAGTGCTTGCAGCCCGTCCCTTGCTGTTACAGTTAGGTCCRTGGCATATACAAATTTGATTTGCTAAGTACCATAATGCTGTAGTGCCCAATTTCCAGAGGCTTAATTAAATTACCATCATTCTTTACTTCCTGATTTTAAAAAAATGGAAATCAATCATTTTCTACAGGGAGCTTTGCTGGGCAATCTCAGCTCTGCAAATAAAAAGCTTTAAGCGTACAATATATCAACAAAGCAAACATCTGCATTACAATACCTAGGAAAGTGGTAGAAAGTCTCACAGTTTTTAAAACCTAAATTAAGCTACCAGTAAATTTTAGTATATATTGAATTAATTGATCAAATTGAAATCAGTGTAGAGGTACTAAGATGGCTCTATGCCTCAAAACAATCACAGATTAGCTGGAAAACAAAGTTCAGCCTTATCTCAGGGGTGAGGCAATTACTATTTTACAGCAAGCAATAAAATTTCAACTCTGGCAAGGGAACAGTCCCAAGCAAAACACACCTGTGAAGTGTTCAGTAAACTCTTGTTCCAGTTTCATGGCTCTCTCAAATGTCTTCCTGGCTTGCTCTTCCGTTAAGCGTTTATTCATTTCCCTGAAATTGAAAACATTATACATTTAAAAACTACTACCAAATACTTGGAGTCTTTTAAAATAAGGTTTTAAACTGTTATCTGAGTATTAACCCTAATAAGAGGCAGTCTCCTAAATGACACACCTAAGCAAAGACTGTAGTGGGAATGAGCTGTTCTGACACCATGGTAGTCACAGCACAATTGTCAGACTGCGTACCACATTGTACACAGGCACAATGACATTCGTTCTCAAGCACTTTGAATTGGATTAGAAACCCCATCTAAAAGTCCCTAGAAGTTAAACTCAGGAAATTAAATATTGTTTAAAACGCAAATATTACAATTGTCTTCATATAACTTGCAGTTGGCTTTTCAAATACAATGACAGTCTCAAACAATTTAGCCTGAGGTACTTTACTTTTACTCACATGATATTTTCCACTGTTTTGGGTTTAATAAAAATGGAGATTGGGTACAGCTGGGCAATCTGCAACCTTTTGATCGCATTACCAGAAACATCAAGAATGCAATGTTTACCCTAAAAAGTGAGAGAGAAGGGAAAATGGCACTAAGCAAAGTTTAAGTCACAGGTATGCATAGCTAATAACTTAGAAGAGAAAACACGTCTCCACTGAAGCCAACAAAACTAGAGCATTTGCATCAATGATATGATGATTTGACCACTTTGGCACAAGGTCCCACAATGCTCCTCTGTTGGGATCATACATCATTTGAGATTTTCCTGACCCTTCTTCCTTCCTTTCTCCACCAGAGGCTGCAGCCCAATCAACAATGCAGAATCATCCAGTGGAACAGCTGTACTTCAACCACACCACCAAAATGAGKKTTTTTTTTGGTTTTTTGGGGGTTTTTTGTTTGTTTGTTTGTTTGTTTTTAAATAATTTGAGGACCCTTTAGGGAGGCGGCCATGTCACAGATGCAGTTTAGAGAGGAGCCAGATGACTTAACTGGCATACCTGAGCAAGTAACCACCCCTGATGGCAGGGAAATATGCTACCATCAGAATCATTAGATGGAACTGAATACAAGCACTCTCCTCCCCCCAGGTACCACAAGATAGAATACCAAGTTTGAGATGGTGAATGCAATTTATTTGGGCTTGTTATTTTTTATCTCTTGAGAAACAAATACAACTTCACCGTTCCTTGGGCAGTTGTAAGACAATGTGTTAGGGCTGCTTTTCTCCCCGCTTCTATTCTCCCACTATAAGCAATTTTCCAGCTCTTTGGGATATCTCATCTCAAAGGTACTTCCTGTTGCTCAGCTCCTCTCATCTCTGATACACTCATTTCCACCTCACACATTTTTATTTCTTTCCTTTCTGAGTAGCATATGAGTAATTCAGCATACCACCATTTTAGAAAAAGATAGGGGGAGAGGAACAGAAAACCACTGTGTGGTGACTAAAATAAGAAAAGTTTTTTCTTTAGCAGGAGACCAATGTGAATGGCAGAATTCTGTGAGCCAGGATACAAACCCACAAGCACCATAGAACCAAAGTTTACTCGTATTATAGAAGACACTTCCTGAACTCCTGGGAGATCATTCCTGGAGGGCATGTTGAAGAGCAAGGAAGTGACTGCAGTCTGAAATGACTGACACGTTTCTGCTTCTTGGCAGAAGAGATCGCTAGGATCATTTACATTTGATCTCTTGCACAACGAAACCACAGAATTTTATTTCAGGAATTCTTAAGAGGATAGAAGTGTTCTTCCCACATGAACAATATGTATCTGCTTGCTTTCAACTGATGATAGCTGTTTCCCAGATCCAGTCCATGGATCTGGATGCTGACTGGTATTTTAAGAAAGGTATTTGTATGTTCTAGCAGAGTATTTGACTACATGTGCTGACTTGTCCACATCTTTCAAATAGTTTCTCTTTAAATGTGGCACATGCTCTAGGAATTGAGAATTATTAAGAGCATTACCTTGCCCTTTTTGGGATAAGACACTTAGTATTTGCTGTGTTTGGCCCAACAACTTACACCAGGTGCCACAGGATTTTGGGCAAAGGGCGGAGGACTAGATTGCCAGCACAGTAGCTGTACTGGACCTTATGAAATATAACTGTGACAGTTTATTCCAAATCAATAATGAACGTGCATTAACAGTGGCCTCAGACACAGAGATTTGCAAGCTGCTAGTGATTCCAAAGAGGATATGAAAATTTCTTTCAAATGAAGATTTGGAAGACAAGGAAAAGAAATGCAAGTACCTCATGATATAATTATCATGTTTTCATCCAGGGAAGCTATTTTGCTCTTTGCACAGTGCATTTAAACAATATTTTACATGTTTTTTAGTTCCTTACTTGCACTGCATCTGACTGAGAAACACAGCACAGCACTCAGTGCCTTTTACAATAACTGAACAATGACATCAAAAAGCATCTTTAGCTGTGTCCATTATAGGTAAGGAAATGAGAGAGATAGGAATCAGCTGGAAGCACAGGCAAAAGAACACTATTTAAAGCTATTGCAAGAATACTCTTTCTGGTACTTTTGGGGTAGTAGCAGTCACTTCTGTTGTGTATGCCCCCAAATTCATCATAGAAAACTTGGAAATCGTCCTTTCTATCCCAGTAATAAGACCCATTGAAGAGACAGAGAGGACTACAAGGACGGAGTAGCCCCAGACAGACCAGTCTGCAGCCCTGTCATGATTTTGAAGTCAAGTTCTGAAGGACAGGCCATTGTTTCCCAGAAAAATAATGTTAGCTGGAACTGAGAAATTGCTGCATCTACTCAAAGTCCCATGGTGCCTGTGCAAGAGATTCAATAGCATGGAGACATCTGGTAGTACTTTGTTCTTCATGTCGGTTTATAAAAGATTCATAATCATTTTGTACCTTACTAATCCCACTAGATAGGCAAAAGAACACAGCCAATTTCAGGTCTAGGATGGAACTGAAGGATTGTATCTGTGCTACCAGGTGAAGCAACTGCTGACAGGTTTATAATGTTTAAGCTGTTCAATAAATAGGTTCATCATTCAACCACATGTGATAGTTTCACAACTTTGTTCAGCCTCCCATACAAAGTACTGTTCATTTACTTTAACAATTTTGTAATTAATTTTATTTTCTTTACTTTTCTTGCTATATACCACGGGGCCATGTTCTATTCCATAGGGTGAGGAAGACAGCAGAAGAAAACTTCATCAATGAACCACAGAATCTCACCATGTTCTCCCTGTTTTTGATTCCAGTAAATTACACTTGCCAGAAATAACAATACTCAGCCATTTGGCCAGAATGGTCTACACTGTTTTGCAGAGGACTAACTACACTCCTGTGTCACATGGGTTAACCACACTTACCCTTTGCATGTCCAGACTGAAAGTGCTCACGCTTGTGAGTTCCCACCTAGAAAATAGCTGTTTCTTCTCTCAAACAGATCAGTTGTCTACTGTAAATGCATCATATTTGTAAGCAGTAGAACAACACTCATCAACCTAACATGGAACATTCGCAAAGAATTTTCACCAAAAAATTTTCTTTAAAACAAGCACCTTAGTCTAAGAAATATGCTTCCTTCTTCCCACTCTTTTTCAGAGAGCTCAAGTAAACTTCACTTTGAATTTAGAAATACTTATTTTTGCAAGAAATAGTTAATTAAAATCTGTTCAAGATAAAAACAGTAAACTCAGTCTTCAAAATGTAGTGGTAGTTATGTAAAATGTCTTTCTAAAATTGAGTTTATTACATCCATTCTTTTCCCTTTGTCAGCTAAATCCATGAAGGGCACAAAGAATAACAATTTTACAAGTTTTCTTCTGCACAGGTTGTCCTGGTTTTGGCTGGGATAGAGTTAATTTTCTGCCTAGTAGTTGGTATAGTGCTATGTTTTGGATTTAGTATGAGAGTGATGTTGATAACACACTAATGTTTCAGTTGTTGCTAAGTAGTGTTCACACTAGTCAAGGACTTTTCAGCTTCCCATGCTCTGCCAGGTGCACAAGAAGCTGGGAGGGAGCATAGCCAGGACAGCTGACCCAACTGGCCAATGGGGTATTCCATACCATATGACATCATGCTCAGTATATAAAGCTGGGGGAAGAAGGAAGAAGGGGGGACCTTTGGCGTGATGGTGTTTGTCTTCCCAAGTAACCGTTATGTGTGATGGAGCCCTGCTTTCCTGGAGATGGCTGAACACCTGCCTGCTGATGGGAAGTAGTGAAAGAATTCCTTGTTTTGCTTTGCTTGGGGTGYGCGGCTTTTGCTTTCCCTGTTAAACTGTCTTTATCTCAACCCATGAGTTTTCTCACTTTTACCCTTCCAATTCTCTCCCCCATCCCACCAGCGGGGAGTGAGCGAGCGGCTGTGTGGTGCTTAGTTGCTGGCTGGGGTTAAACCACAACAAGGCCTATATCAAATGAATCATCATATTAATTGACTCCGCCACCACTACTATTCTTAATTAGTTAATGAGCTATGTTTGTGCGCTAGGCTAATTAGCCTGTAATTCCAATTATTTCTTCTCTATTTTCTATGAGGGCATAAACTATGGGTGCTCTTTTCCCGTAATTTCATCACGATGCTTTCATCATTCCAAAGCTTCATTATTTCCCTAAATGCATTTGTGACAATGCACTTTGTTTCTAGTTTTGTACAAATTCATTTTAAAAGTCAGAGGGTTCCTAATGGCTTCTTGCCATTCTTCTCTTTTCCCCTGTCAGCACAGTCAGATAATCACTTCAGTAAATGAAAGTAACTGGCACCGATTTACCTTTTCTGCTACTTCTCGCACTGACTGGACACTTGTTCCATAAAGATGATTATTGTACTGGCCAGCTTCAATGAATTTGTGATCCTGAATATCCTTCTCCATTTGCTCTCGAGAAGTCACAAAATGGTAATCACGTCCATCCACCTCATAATCTCGTTTTGGTCTAGTAGTATCTTTAAATATAAACCAGTAATTTTTAAAGCAAAACAAAAAACAGTGACTTTTTTCCCTACAATATCCAAAACCAGTCTCCCATTTATACTGCAAAATCATCACAAGCAAAGAGATGACTGACAACTAAGATAATAGCTCTATAAAGTTTAGACAATATATTAACTTTTTTTTTTAACTCAACATACAGAGGATGTCTATTAAGAAAATTAACACAAAAAAATCATTTAGAATTGCTTTAGTATTTGCTGAGACTTACGTGGAACACACGAGCCAAATTTGTCTGGAAATTCTGAGATCAGATCATCATTTATTCTGTCTTTCATGGGTCCCAAAACAATCACAGGTCGAGTGTAACTGACTATTAAACATAAAGGAATAACATTAGTTACATTTCAGTATGACTGCTTTCTTTTACAGTTCAGCAAAATAAGCTTTATCACATAGTAATGGTTTTAATACCTAAAAGAATATGTACTCCTAAAGAGAAGAAAAACATGTTGAAGAATGTGTATCAATTAATACCATAGTCACAGTAAGATGTTAGACCTTCACTCTCAAATCACTATCCTGGGGGATCGAAGATGTCTTAAATTATGAAGTCTTTGGGGGAAAAAAAAAAAATCTTTTCACAAAGTAACATCCATCATTCTAATGAAAACAGCAAAAGGAGGAAGTTTGAAAATCTTTTCACTTCAAAGAGGTACCTAAGCAGTAGCAGAGTTCATGGAATTCTAGTTCTGTGTTGGTAGAAGCTGCTTCTTTTCCTCTAAGACCACAACTTAAATACTCATATATGAAAAGACTTAACTATATATAGCTTCTGTAACTATTAACACCCTATATACATGAGCTATAGCATCTTTTAAAAGCAGCTTAATTTTATAAAGTTATAAAGGGCTTTTGGTTGGAAATTAAGCTCAAGCAGAAAATATCTGATTATACTGCAAGAACCATGAAGACAATAATGTCCCTTGCCAGTATCTTGGCATTAGCATATAATTTCAGCTGTATAAATTTTAGTTTTAGGTTCAATCTGTCTTTCCTACACAAATAAGTCCAAATTAAATAAAGCCTGACCTATAAAATATATTTTATTTTGACTCTCGGAACTATTTCCTTTCAGGGGTATTAATATATTCATATGAGTAATGTCTGGGATCCAGTAACTGTCAACCTATTAATTTAACAATAAACATCTTTGCTTAAAGACTAAGGGTGGCCCACCAGTGTCTCAAATCCAAGCACCTTTAAATCTATTTTGGTCATTACAGTTCTTTATTCCTCTGGGCTTCTAACAAAAAAAAAAAAAACAAAAAAAAAAAAAAAAAAAAAAAAAATTACTGTGGAAGTGAATTAGTGGACAAATGCAGATACCATATGCAGGGAATATATTACTGCACCTAAGCAAAGGAACGAGGTGCTGGTTCTTTTATGGCCTTCCCCATACACTATGTTAAGACTCATAAAAGGAATTACAGTCATGTATTTAAATGCCGAAGCACTTGGCTCTCTAAAATCTTTAGTTTTACAATAYAGTAGTAACTAAACCATCGGCTTGTGCAAAGTCTCATTCACGTCTTTTCTCTTCAACCTTGACATTAATTCACTTGGTATTACTATCGTTCCCACTAAACCATTAAGCTATCAGAATATGGGAAGCTAATGCCAGCTAAAAAGATGTTTCTCATTTGGTGAGACCCTCTGGTGTACATACATACACAGACCCAGCAGCTGCTCATTTGAGGGTAACAAACCTCCAGTTCCCTAGCTTAAGCATAGCTTACTTAGCACATCAAAGAGGGCCTACCATTTCCCCATTTCTAGCATGGTCTCAACTCATGCATTTCTCATCCATGATTTTATTTGGAGCCTACTAAAATTACAAATTATATGATATAAATAATGTAGTTTGTGTTAATCTTGTATAACAATTTTTACTACTTTTGGAAGCTTACTGATGAAACGGAGCCCATATGTGACGATTAACAAGTTGGAGTGGAAATTCTACAGAGGCACATGTGTTCCACAGGTATTAAAAGCAACTGGGCCGTGCCACTCACTGCATGAAACCAAAAATGAAATCTTGACACTCAAAATTCATGTAAATACATGATGTATATTTGACTGCCACCTTATTTGATAGGTAATAGATATCAAGTATTCCCAAAGGACATCCCCTTTACAGATTAATTTACAAATACATGAGCTATGTATCAGATAATGTAAATCAACTGTTAGCACCTGTGGTGGTGAATAGGAAAAATTCTGTATCTATTATACCCAGTGAAGCAAGATCACGACCAAGGTGAAAAGGAAATTATAGCACCCCATTGGAAATCAGTGAAAAGCATTTTATTTTAAATGCAAGTGTGAGAAAATATTTTGTCCTATCAATTTCCATTTCATTCAAAATTATTTTTTTTCTGAAAAAAAATCACTTGGCAATTGCTAACCAAATTAGCCATGTAAGAAGCCCATACAGAAATGGGAGACTGCCATGTTTTAGAGACATTTCAATTAAACATTGACATTCAAATGTCAATAAAGACAAATGATCTATGGACACATTTTTTGCTGTGACAGAAAAATGGAACTGCAACAGTGAGAATGCTAAAAGCAGTATGAAACAGAAGAAAACTATAATTTCTGAGGTTCACACTGATGAAACTGTTAAACATACCATATTTTCCTTATGCAATGTAAACCACATATTATAATAAGTTATTTTAAGTAGCACACCTTTGGATAATTTAGCAATTGCACTTATTAATTTATGCCCTTATGCTTTATTCATTTGAATAATGGTAACAAGTTCAAAACAGTGAAGAAGTTTATCATGGTGCTCAGTACATAAGGGCACATGAAGCATTCTGATAATTCAGATGATATTTATGTTATACTGAGTGAGATCTACAAACCTTCTTGTTGATTGACTGGTTCATATGACAAGACATATTCCTCTTGGCCACCTAAAATGTAAATGCAAAGACATATCTATGTATTTTTGTCTAAACCAACATCTTTAAATTGAGTCATTCAATGAACTATAATGATACAGACATTCCTCAGTAATACGCATTACAATGATACTGATGAAGGACATTTTTCAAGAGTGATGAATTATAAAAATCACAAAGATAAGCCAAACAAAATTTTAAAGCATAAGACACATACAGTATAAATAATTTCCTGGTTTATGTTAGCATGTCAAACTGACATCAAGCACAAGAAGAATTTTAAAGCATTATTGAAATGCTCTTACACACGTTTCCCTGAATGAAATGCATGCATGCTATCATTCACTGCTAGAGGCAACGCCACCTTCATCATTAACATTCTCCGTACTTTGAAGCCAGCATTTACAAAACATTTTTCTATGTTTATACAGGGCTGACAATCATGTATGTCAAGGTGTACGTATCCTCCATCAACTTTATAATGAAGTGGCATTTATATAAACACCTTCAAGCACTCTAATTCTACAAAAAAATTATGATTGTATATACTAAATAACTATTATTTTATTAATGAATTTTTAAAGATGAACTTGAAAACAAAGAATGCTTTGTATTGTTCTCAGCTCCAGAAAGCACATCAGCAGTGAATGAAACTAAAATAACTGAATTTTGACCTTTGACAGCTGCAGGCTTTTTAAACGTTAGTGAAAGCATCTGAAATATACCTCAGTTGCCATCTCTCTAAAAGATTATTTCTAGTCTAACGAGATATCTCCAAGTAAGACTTCTTGCAATGGAATCACTAAAAATTAACTCCATGACAGCAAAGAATTTACAATTCTGGAGATACAAGCTCAAATTATATGACATTACTATGAACTTTGAATAAAATACAGTCCTTCAGTAACTCACTTGTGTAATTTTGGAACATTCTTTGTAGTTCATAAGCCATACTTATAACAGGCAAAGGAACATACCAATGCTATACCACAGTTGTATAGAAACGGATGGCAGATAAAGTCTTTTATAAATTCACATATTGCTTCCATATATCTATTCTTTATTTCATAGCAAATACTATTGATCTTTTAAATCTAAAATTYACAATTTCATTAAGAGAAATATTTCTCTTATTTGCAATAAATTTGCATTCAAACTGTACTACAGCAATACATGAATGAACATCTTAATTTTTTAAGTTATTGCAAGTGAGGAATATGTTAAGACAGACACGAAAACATGCAACCTGTATATTTCAATATCTCAAAAAGTTACTCATGCAAATGGATTTTAGAAGGACAGTATATACTTTCAGAACCCTTTTTAGGCTAGGGAATCACCAGCTATTGACTCATCTATGAAAGATCCAGCTCACATATAATTAGATACTTCTTTGGAGAAGTCACATTGCTATAAGGTCAAAAATCAGTTAAGCAAACTACTCGAGAGATAGTAACAAGTAAAAAGCATCCCCTGATTGAGGGCAAAAAGTATATATTGTCACCGCTTTTCAATACTTTGGAGAAATGAATATTAATAGAATGAACCTTTTGAACAACCGTACTCATCTGTAATCAAGATAACTTTCATATTAGACAGCAGTAAGAAGAAATTTAAAAAATCATTTTAATAAAAAGTGCTTGGAATTACACATTCAGATAAGCAAATCCATGACATTCATAATAAGATCAGGGCTTCTCAAGTAGTAAGAGAATAAAAAACCTAACTAGTAGTACCAATAATGAGCTTTAAACATACATAATGCAAGCTCTGAGAAAAACCTTGGGYGGGGCGGGGAAGAGAGGAAAGCAGCAAATTTATGGAGAAACAGTCATGGTTAGATAGTTTTAATGGCGTGTCATTAAAAATGGTTAAAATTTATAAGTTTGTCATATAGGCAAAGGCAACTTCCATACATGCTCAATTTTGTGTTATTCTCAGGGAACATGAATGCCTCCCCCAGTTAGTTTCTTTTCAATTCTGTTTTCAATTCAATTTTCTATGACACTGTTAGCATTGTTAGCGCTGGGGATTTTATATACATGTATAAATTCTCTCCTTGAGCGTAATCATCTGGAAGAAAAAACGTGGATCATCACCTCTGAGAAGATCTACAGCTTCCAAACAAATACATCTGTTAATGAACCACCTTCCTCACTACCCTAACATAAATAATATCTGTTTCTGAAGTGCCGATTATACAGTTAGCAGGCAACCAGGAGCTGATCAGTGAGCCACTCAGTGTCACACTGCGTGACTTTTACTGTTCCTTCTTTTCGTATTCCTCTTCAAATCCTCACCTTTTTCACCTTCCTGCTCTGCTCTATCCTGGTCTGGACTGTGCCACCTTACTGAGGAGTTGTTCACTGGAAATGACCAGTGGGATTGAATTTCTGGCTCTGGTTTAAGACATTTTAAAGCATTCTAGAGCAGCATCATGCAGCATATTACCCACTGTGAACATGTAGGGCTACTGTAGCTTGGGTAATAGTAAGTAGTACTGTAGCTTGGGCTAGTAAAAAAGCCAACTCAGTCTAGTATTTAAAAGATACTGTGTCTTCAGAGACAGAGAGAACATGTATGCATGCCTAGCATGCTAATTTATCATAACTGACTCCAGCATTTAATGTGTGTCGTATGCTTTGAACACAATTCATACTAAGCACCCACACTTGACAAAATAGATAAATGAAAGCTGAAAGCAAGGGTAAATACATGTTTCCTTATCTTTTCTTTCATCAGAATTATATACATATTAAATCTGAGTATCAGCTGTGAAAAATTGTAGATAGTTACTGCACTATTTAACAGATTACACAGTTTAGTTAGTTAGTTAAGCTCAACTACATACAATTACATTTGTCAGCATTAAATTCACATTTAGGTTTTAATAGGTCTAGCTAGCTCGCATAATTTAGAATAGTAGGAATTGATTCAAATTAAGCTGAACTAAGAAAATCATAGATCACAATAAAAATATCCATAAAGGAGGTTTGCAATGATTCTCTCYAGTCAGTTTTTTAAAAACAAACAAAGACACAGAAGAATTTGCAGTACCCCACCAAACACATGAATATGGATTTCACCTGAAGGTGACTGGGAAGTTCTATTTAACATGTAAATACCCAGAAAAGACAGACAAACAAAACCAAAGAAAGAGCTACTAAACAAAGGTTCTAAATAAACAAAGAACTTAAAAACACTTACGGTAACTACTTTCACTATCGCTGGCATTAGAGGTTACATGCTCTGAAATTGCAACACAATGGAAAAAAAAATAAGAACATACACTAATGACATGAGTGCAAAAGAAAGCAAATTGACACAAAATAATCCAGATGAAAGACAATACTGATATCAAAATGCTGAAATCAATACATACTGCATATAAAAGTTTTAAGGTACTTCTCATAGCTCTCAGGATCAAGCTTAATTTCATACGAAAGGAATGGATGTTAATAAAAAGAAAAACATTAAATAGCACATCAAAATAAGATTACGAAAAGTATACTAATTCATAGTTCACATGTAACCCTGCAATTTTTAGGTTTTCACTTCAAAATGAGTTTTGTTGTGCAAAAACTACGGGATTATGCATTTCAACTTTTATGCAGGCAATTTATTGATTACGTTAAGAGTCTTGTAGCAGAAAATACTGGACTATATTGCAGGAAATATAGTGTAGCACGTTCAATTAATAGACACTTTCCTATGGTACATTAAATAGTTTACTTGAAGTGCAATGCAGAATTAAGATTTCCCCCCCCCCCAGTAATGCTTTAGTTTTCAAAAGCTCCTGACTTATTCTGGACTAGCTGTATTAATTTCATGCCTTTTGCATAGTAATCGAAATACTTCAGTAGCTACAAGGTGTTTATGTTTACTTTTTTAAGCTATGTAACTGTGTTAAATATGTTTATGATAAAAATTAATGCAATTGAAGCATTTCAAGTATCAATCTATTCTGTTACCTGAAAATTCTACAAATCTGGTGRACAAATATGAACTTTGATATTGCTGAACTTTATTGTAAAGAACCAATTTTTATGCCACCCAGTGAGTGTGTCTATTTGTAATGAAAAACACTAACATTCACAGGTTAAGACTGCATAAAGAAGCTTGTGTTTGACCTACACAAATTAAGTACAATTAAATTTGAAATTATGTACCTAACTGTGGGCATATGATAATACATATTGTTGTCATGAGGAGCCTTTATAATACATTAAATTCAGTGCAGTTCCTCCACTACAAGATTGCAGAGAAGGAAGCAAGGGGACTCTAGAGGTAAGAATACAGTTATGAAGCAAGTATGCTTCTAGTGATTAATAAAAATCAAAAAAATTACAGTCATCATATGTAGACTAATTAACCTTTTAAAATGTTTTTGGATAAAGTGAACCAATATCTTTAAACCACAAATCTCTGGCTAGACTGAACTCCTGCACTTCATTTCTGTGCAGGAAAAACAGACAAATATTTCCAAATGTTTGTGAGTACCAGCAATTTGCATCTACTTCCATTTCATTTTCTTGTCTTGGAAAAAGAATGTCCACATTGGCATGGAAGAGGCAAACAGTGATGTTTAAAAGCCTCGTGGTAGAACATGAAAGGGAGACATTGTCAATTGAGAATACAAGTGTTGTGATAGTCTGATAATAGGCACAACTGGTGAAGATGGAAAGCCTGAAATGCCAGCAAGAACAGCAGTCTTGCAGAGCCCAAGTAACACAGCTTGCATTAAGCATGGTAAGGCAGTTTCAAAAAGTCTGACTGTGCTGAAAAACAGGCTAGAAGCCATTTATTTTTATAACAGAATCACCTAGTGACATTTCTGGACCATATTATATAGTTTAAACTAGGTACTATCATAAAGCCATAAAGACTGCTTATGATCTTCTTGTCTAAACCATAAGGCCATAAAGGCTGCTTATGGTCTTCTGCTCTAAACCGTAAGGCCATAAAGGTTGCTAAGTTCTCCTGCTCTAGACCAAGAATCTCCTTGAAACTAGCCATTTTGGAAATGGAAAATCAATGTTATAGCTACTAGAATTTCTATTTCATGACACTGCTTGTTACATGTAATTTCAGGAACACTGTGCATAACAGTTATGCGCTGGGAAGAAATGTTATCTTTAATGACTTTTAGTTACTTAACTTTAGTGACTAATTTTACTATTCCATAAACGCATAACGTATGTGTTTAATATCTGTGATGAAAGCAAGGTTTTGACTTTTTATTTGTCATTTTAGTACAGTGGTGGTATCTGTGTACMCAAACAGATCTGTCAGAGTACTCAGCAACTTTTGAATCTTACTGTATTCAAGTAGTTAACACTTCTGCAGGAAATACAACTAATGCTTATGTGCCTCCTCTATTAGCTACCCCTCTTATCTGGTCTAAAAGCATCATAAGAGTTCAAATAACTCAGTCAGAAAAACTCTCATGGCATTTGTTAAGCAAAGATTTTTTGTCTGTTTTAAGTAGCTGTGAATGTCAGTCACCTAGAGAGAGGATTGAAAACTGCAACTAGTTAAAGTGTTAAGGCAATGGTTGTACTATTACTGTAAAAAGCCATAGGTTATTTTTAAATAAATAAAAACACAAAGACAAGATAAAGTGACATAAAAAAAAAAATCACCAAATTTAATAACACAGTACTATTAAGGACAAACAAGTAAGTGCTGGTAAGCTTCTGAACAACAACAACAAAATCTAATGTGATAGTCACATGAACTTGAAAGTAACACATTCCTGAAAGCAAAAACCCCCAGAACATTACAAACTAGAAAAGGTTAAGAAACATTTTTAGAGTCAACCTCCTTATGCCAGTAGAGCACCAGTCTCAGAGAGATCTGTTAAAAAAAAAAATAGTAGTAATTTTTCAGATGGAGGTTAAAATAACTTGGGAGTATTTTGATCACTTACTCAGGCCTTTTGATCCCATGTCGTCAGGGACCTCCTGCAGAGTAGTCCCCAGAGGGCAAGCAATAAAAAGACAATCACAAAGAAAATAATTGTCAGTAATATATAAAATTGGCGCTACGACAGGAGACAGTTCCCAGAACATCACAGGGGAAGGTAAGTCTATAGGATTTGACCTGACTGGCACATGAATTATAATCAGTGATGCAAACAGCAGAGAATGCAGTTTGTAGCGGACCTGGTCTGAATTAGCAAACTTACGCAACTGCTTTTTGAGAAGACACTTTTTTTTTTAGCGCTGGCAACAACAATGAAAATCAAAGTAACCTCTCTTCATTAGGAAAACCAAATTAGAATGGAATCACTTTGAAGTAACCAGTCTAAAGGGACTGATTCGAGAAGCTGGTAAGCTCCGTTATACTTCCTTCGTTACTGTGCGCTCTCCTCCAAATCAGAAATGAGGAACCATAACCGACAGCGCTGGAGGCATGTTACCTCCTCCAGTTACGTACACACTGTTACTCAAGAGTATCACCCAGTTTATTCCAAACTGGGATGCTCTTGGRTTGAATTTTACTTTAACAGCAAACAAATGGTTTTATTGATTTTGTAGATTGGCTTGTCATTGGCACCTCAAGCTCGTTAGCCTGTTGCAGCTCATGAAACTGTCTCCATGGTAACACCCTACTGCAATCTAGCAGGCCCTTCTACGTGTGCTTTGCTCTCCATCGAATGCCACATACTTACGGTCAATATCACTGGTTTCCTGCTCACTCTGGTCCTTGTTCTTGTAGAAGGGAAATTTTCGGGAAAAGAGGTTCTTTTTACGCTTGTCATTGAATGACTGCTGAAGAAGAGAAGGAGGGGCAAAACAAAGGATGTCTAATGTCTGTGTGAACAAAGGCCCAGACCAGCAGCTTTGTGGAAGCTGACTCCTATAACCACATTATGCAGTGCATATTTCAGTTTAACATTATCTTCTCAGCTCATTAAAAATAGAGATCGGGATCATGGCTTTGCTCACACCCTCCGTATTTCACATGCTTGCTACTGAGAGAACTGGCAGGCTGGTTCATCCTATATGGCCTGACTGGTATTTCACAAATTTAGGCCTGCTGGGAGTATAAAAAGATGGGAAAAACTAGGCTGCTATAAGATGGCCAAACCATAATGAACTCAAAGTCAATTAAATCACTGATATTGTCTAATACAGGGGTTACAGCATTTTAAAAAAACAGTGAGGCTTTACACATGCTTTTGCAAACAGCTGACATCATAACAGCACACCGGAAGTATTTGCCAGTGTTACCCATTTGCAAAGGCAAAACTGTAAATACTTTGGTGACAAATGCTATATAACATATCATACAGTAAAGAAAAATGGAAGTTAAAAGCTGGCATTGTACCGAATGCTCTTACGATAAAACTAAGTAACAGTGAAATAGGAAAAAAAGGAAAAAAGAAATGTGTCTAGCTAAAATATCCAAACAATAAAAAAAAAMCAAAACAAAACAAAATGTATTTGTTTCAATCTTTCACAATTGCAATTCATTGCAAGTTCACTGAAAGAAATGACTTCGCTCTACGTAAGTCTGCATCCCAATACCAAGATTAACTTTCAAAAGATACAAACTCATTTTATTTGTTTACTGTGGCAATTATTTTTCCAAGGGTGCATTTATAGAGAATTACCACGTGAAAAACCCTATATGTCCAAGGATCATGTTCAGCAACTTTTGACATTAACTGCTTGTGTTGCTGAAGAATTTCTGCATCTCAGTTACTACGAAAATTTCTAGAGTTACCTATGTAGACATATACATATCCACCCATTTGAATATAAACTATTATTGTGCTCCTTGTCTAAGTGATGGAGAGCATCAAGGTATTTTCATTCATATATACGTATGTCTACAGGTGTAATTAACACAGAATTTAGTAATATCTGCCATGTCTTCTCCTGAAGACATTATGTGACTACAGCACCTTTAATTTACTGTTCTAAGTCAATAAAGAAACTCAATGTATAAATAAGTCAGTAATATCTTTATTGCAATTATGCCCAGAACTAATACAGCTAACTTGAAGCCAGCTGAAATTTCTTTTCATCTTTAGACATAAGTGAATCATCTGCCCAGTTTTGCCAAGACAGGAAATTTGCCATGTTTTTGTCATTTGGTTTGCAGAAACTCTATTGCGGGAAGGATGGCAAAAGTAAGAAAATGCCCAACTTGGTTTTGAGACCCTATGCTGCAGGGGGACTGTTTATTTCTAAGCCAAGCAGAGCCCATGTGCAGCAGGAAGTAATAAAACTTCCACAGAACCATTTTTTAAAAGCTACTTTTAAAGTAATTAAAGACTCCATTAACAACTATTTCCAAAATTTGGAGCATGTTAACTTTCAAGTAATTGTCTGTCTGTCTTCAGCCAGTGTGAGCTCATCTTCCTCTACTATATGCAACACAGTTGCAAAAAGATGTTATTACCTTTTCTACCAGCATTAAGTATGGAATGAAATATAGTAACAACTGGGGGCTAAATAGGACGAAGTTTTTTCAAACAGTGGGCCACCTTGTTTGGTACAATTATAAAACTAGCATTTGACCTTCTTAAAGAGAATGCCTATAGTGCAACACACAAGCTGCATCCTGCTACAGTATTAACAATCCTTCTGGCCACCTGTTTTAATACAGAGTTTCTTGGCAATATCAGATACTGAAACATCCAGTGATATTTTCATTACCGTTGCTTAAAAAAAGTTTACTTAAAATTACCAGGTGTTAAAGAGGCACACAGTACCATGGGAGCACAATCAGTGACACTGAGCTCTGGAAATAGCAATACTGTGTTAAGTCAGAAATCCATAAAACCTTTAATTGGCTGGCATCTGTGTTCAACTAAAACTGTCATTCCACTGTAAGAATGGGTAAATTATCAACCTGACATATGGACAAAAGAACTGGTTTCGAGCCAATCATACGCTTGCAGGAACCATAGTTGGCATGGGCAATGTTTTAGGTTATGGTCCTCCTGACCTTCTTTATCTGAAGTCAACAAGTCATTGCCATCAATTTCTCATAACCAGAAAGATTAAAGTAATCTACTTTAATCTAATTAAAGAACAAGGGCACCAAAGAAATATGCCCAGAGGAATAGATCTTTGCTGAGTATACTGAGAAATACTGTAACATGAATTTCAAAAAGTGGAAGTCTCACATCTACGTAATTGTTCCATTCGGACAAGTCCCTCAGTTTGGGCAAAAGAATAGGGGAAATAAATGTAACAAAGCTAAAATGGTGCAGTTTAACTGAGGTGGTGAGACTCTGCAATTTGTATAGTTAAAATAAAAGGAGTGGCTGATTTATTGTACTTCATAAAACATAATTGGGTTCTTCATTTTAGTTTTGAAAATATTTCATAACAATAATTATTAAATTTTATATACTGCATGTATAATGGTCAGAGTCAGTTCCATTGCCAAAAAAAAAAAAAAAAAGAGAAAATAAAAGTAATATTATACTAATTTTGCATAAAAGATTAGCCAAAAGATTATTTTTAAAAGATACTATGATTATAAAAAGCTAAAGAGAATTGCTTATTAGTTGAAAATGCATAGTAATTGTATTAAATTTTTCATAAGCCCACTGCAAATCATAAACAGGCATCATAAGCAAGAATATATTAAAACAGAAGCAGCACAGAAAGTGAGATAAATGTGTATATGAAAGGAACAAACAAGAAAAAAATTTAACCTTTTCTGCTCCAGATTTTTTAGCTTTTCTTAAAATGAAAGGAACATGGATTTTAATGTTTGCCGTCACTTCTTTAAGGTTTTAATGTAGAAATTTTGAAGAATTATGCAAAGTTGGTATTCCACCCTGTCCATGGAGTATTACCATATACAGACACAGGAAGGCACACAGTCCATGAGGACATGTATGGTGCAGACAACTTACTGGGAAAAATATCACCATGACAAATGCAGGAAGAATACTTTAAGGAGAAACCGTAATGTTAAAACATTTACAGCTGAAGCAAAAGATTGTGAACAGTGTAAGCGTGTTTGCAAAACGAAATGTTACTAAAGAAAAAGAACTGCAGTTCTACATCAATGGCAAGCGTAGTTGCTTTTCCACTCAGTATTCCATGCATATCTTTGATGCTATGCTAGTACACAGTGACTGTGCACTAACTCTGCTATTGTCAAAATGCTACTTCAAATACATCATTAAGTTAACTGTTTGCAGTTTATTGGTAGACAAACTACAAAACCATGCAATTATCTTTCAAAGAACATGGTAACATTTGAAAAATTACTTAATGTAATTAAAATAATCTAAAGTATTAAAGCCATTTTCTTTATGTGACTTCTAAAAAGTGAACTCAAATTATAAAAATGATCAGTTAAAAATTACCACATCAGTTGATAACATTTTATTCCAGTACCAGAATATGAATGTACCAAAACCAGAAAAAACCTGCAAATAATCCTCAAGGCAGTACTGTAATTGTTCATCAGAAAATAACTAGAGATACTGATTTCCTTTTAAACAAATACTTACAGAAACAATCATGACATTTTCTTCATTAATAAACTAAACTGAAACCTTTGCCATGTAGCAGAGGGATGTATGGATGGATTTGACGGTCTGTAAAGTATAAAGTCCTACACTATCAGGATAAAGTGTTGAAGCTTTAATACTTTATATATGTGATTTTTGAAATTATGAAAACTCTGTAACTGAAATAAATGACTAAAAGGAATTTTTGGGATCTACAATAATGACTGACTAATGTTACAGCATTAGTGCTATTAAAAAAATAATCACTGTTTAAGAAATGGTTTCCTCAGGAGCTTAAAGCATTTTTCAGATTTTAAAAAATGATAATATATTATTACTTAAGAAGGCTCTTACATCTAAAATGCATATACCTAAGTCTTGAAATTACTAGTTATATATTATTGGTAGAAACTGTAAGGTTGTGAAATTGTTTCTCAAATTTCAAAACGACCAAAACATTGCAAAAAAGCCTCACCCTCAAAATAAAAAAAAAAAAATTGGCTGCTTTACCATTATGAAATTTCTATAATTTTGGCTACAAACATTCCTGTTACTACTTAAGTAGCTACCCTGCTTTCTCACCATCACATCTCATTCCCATCACGTGTACTGGGACAGGGATTGCATATCATGCAGTGAACTGTACCAAGGGATTGACTAAAATTAAAAGCAGGATTTCTTTTGGATTGGGTTATTTTTCATCTGCATTGGTTATTTTACATGATTTGAGCACAGCCACATCAGTATTTGCGCCAATAGAGAGTGGCGGTGAGAAAAAACAGCTGTGAGATGGAGATTGATTCTGGTCAGCAATGGCGCTGGCCTTGAGTTTTTGTTGGCCTATGCCCTTGCATGAAATTCTTTAAAGCTTCTGCATCCGTAGTTGTAACAAAGAAGTTACTTTATGCTGTCTGCGTAACTGTGTACATCACAAAACCTCATTTTATCATGGGGACCCTGTTGAGCTCTATTTCCTTGTTTTCTCTATGCATTAAAAAACTTTAAAGAAAGGAACATACTACTTTTTCCAAAAATTGGTAGTAAGCCCCTCCTCCCAAAAAAGGAGTCCAGGAGTACAATCCATACTAAAGGACTAAACTGCTTTATAAACAGCACTTGCAGAGCTGTTAGAAATGACACTATTCAATACTTGATCAGTATCTACAATTCCTATTACATTACAGTATTAATGATAATATGTATTTCTAAGCTAATTCTTCAAAACATTTGCAGTGTTTTGGCAATGGTTTACTACTGAAGTTCGCTTTGGTGCTCAGAATTATTTCTATTTGACAGAATTTAATCTTTTCACTAGAAACTGAAACCAAGTCTGCATAGATAAACCACTGAAAAATGTTACCATTCACAATGMCAGGTGTAATTAGTACTTCATTAACTCACCCCTTTATCTCCTCTTGTTTTGGAATTGAATTTCACTGTCTTTAAACGAGCTCGTTCTTTTTTCTCAACTCTACCACAAAAACATATAAAAAAAAAGTTTAATCAGCAAAATTCCAGAACTTCAAGTTACTACTTGTTACAATGTAAGCATATAGGTGTACCTTTTGCAGTACAGATTTTTGTTGGTGATGACACCTTCAGAAAATGGCAGCCTGCTAGTGGCAGACTGTATTGGAAAAGTAGGGTATTATTTCTCAAGTGATGAGCTGTTGAGGGTATTGGAGTATTTTGTGATTATATAGGTTCAATAAATTGGGGGGCAAAAAGAAAAAGCATGTCACAATAAGTGAGCAGCCTCAATTACCAGTCAACAGCAGATACTAAGATTCAGAGCACCTAATCTCTTATTTGGGTCTCTGATATGCCAGAAAACACCTTGTCTCCGTTTACTCTGGCCACCAAAGAAAGACTTTCCAGTTTCCCACGTTTTGGGTAGAAAGAATTCATGATAGTGTCATGATTTGAACAAAATTTACTTTGCACCTTTTCATACGTAAATGGTGTAATGTTATTAAACCTGTAACTTGCTTACAGTGAGAACAAAGAAATTGGCTTGGACCACCTTTACCAACTTCAGCATGCAACTCCTAAGGTTAAATAGGATTTTAACCAACTTCTCATTGAGTTAGTCAGAATCCCACTACAGATTATTTAAAGAAAAACAAAAACAAACAAACAACACCCCCCCCCCCCCCCCCCCCAAAAAAACACCAAGTTCAAACACACAAATAGTGGCTCTCAGAGAA
>JAYKAV010000999.1:300757-335485 GCA_035582835.1 Phoebastria nigripes | reverse complement strand
CCCCCCCCAAAAAAAACACCACCAAAAACCCCAGAAACAAACAAACAAAAAACCAAACAAACAAAAAACCCCCCACAAAACCAAGTGGCTGATGTGGTACAGAATTAACAATGAAGAGCAAAGCATATGCAATATATGTATTAATCATATCAGACGTTTAATAGCAGACACCTCAAAGTCAATAAAATATCATGACATACCTGCGTTTGCTTGGGATAACTCCAATTTCATCACTTTCTCCATCTGGAGTTACCTGCCGTGCTTGCCACCATTCATCATCAGAAGCATTAATGACATGGAGAATATCGCCAAATTTGAAGTTCAATCCTTGACTTGGAAGGCCACTATCTTTAGTCTTGTCATAATCAAAAAGAGCTCTACATTGAAAAGAAAAAATAAAACACAGAAAAAGCAAGAAAAAAACCAGGTTAGTATGAATAGCACAAACTACAAAGCTGCCTGTGTTGTTCACAAACAACTGCATCATTCTGACAATTGCTTAAAACAAGAATGCTGAATGCATTCTCTCTCTCTCATATACGCACACACACACTGAGAATATACAGTATAGTATGGACACACACACACTTAGAAGTTTTAATGAATGAGAACAAACTTTGCCCAGAGCAGAACTCTAGTACTTTGCAAAAGGTCCACAGAAGATGCCTTCTGCAATTCAGTAAGTACTTTGCACAGAGCAAGTTACATGTCAGCCTAGGGAAAAAAAAGGCCAGTATCTGAAGCATAGAGCGCTGTTGAAAGTTCTGTAACGTACGTTGGTTTATATCAAGTTACAAATTGGAATTATTTTATTAAATAAAAATTACTGTCTTTAAACTGAAAGTTGATATCCTGCTCACAGGGTGGCAGGAAAAAAAAAGCTTAGAAATATGATCTGTACACAACTTTGCTACTGCAGTACCTGAAGGCAAAGAACTTTATGTGCATTCTTTTGGAAAATTCCCAACCATTTCAAGAGAATCTCATCCTTTTTTCTAAGGTAAGCCTGTTTTCAAATAATAGGCACTAGCAATATCTGAACACCAGCTGCGTGGCTACAGTTTATTAACATTCCCTTTGCCAGCAAGGTTGGTTTATGCAAGTCCACTATTATCCATACCCACATTCATGCCTGCTTTGTACTGATTCCTTCCCCCTTCTTACTTATGAAAGCACAATTGTCTGGAAAGGCACATGGTGCACCAGACTGTGGAACTGAGCTGGGTTAAAATTAATTTCTTTTCTCCCTGTTAAATCATTTTGTATCTGGATCAGTTCCCTGAGGAACTGAAGAGACTTGCAGTATGTTTCTCCCAGCACAATCAAGGGTTTAGTGAAGATGTGGATGAATGATGACAGGAGCCTCTTAGCAAACTGTAAGAGATACTCCTAAGATTACGCCTTATAAAGGACTCTTATTTTACTTTTGAAAAAGGTGTATGAACCTCACCTATGTAAAGCGAGAAGTGCCTGTATGACACAGGCCAAAAAATCCTAAAATTTATTTCATCTGCAAGCTCGTAAGTTTGTCAGTGACGTACTTTCTAAATGATACCCTATCTCCATTTAGAGACTTGATACCAAATCCATCTCAACCTTAGGAAAGTAGCAACAATAGATTACAATGTGATGATTTAAAATGGTGTCCTTTTCCTTGTCCAAATTCAGTCAGTTTCTTCTTCCCAAACACTAGTCTCATGTACCTTTTTCTGCTAGATTTTTAATGTCTCAGAATTTTTTTAACCCATGTAAGTACCTGTAAGTCACAACTGTTTGCTCCAAAATGTATTTTAGCTTTGTGAATTTTGCCCTACTAAAGCACAGAGTGTATTTCTTTGGGTTTGAACTGTATTTGCTCATAACCAATGTCAAGTTGCTTACAAGGAAAAAATTCAACATTTTCTGTCAGATCAATTCATCTTTAGCATAAGGTCTACTGCAAAATCAGAGTTGGTTGAGACACCATGCCTTTTTGGGGCCATAAAAAGTATCAAAAACTTTTCATAATGAGATAAAGGTTTTAATAAGTATTTTCTAAAAAGTCTAGAACAAGACAGACCTTTTAAAATGGCTTTAAAATATTTACTCTCATGATACACAAAGCCCTATATTTAAATGTGCAATAATTTTAATTTGTAAAATTCATAATAAAATTTAGGCTTTCAATTTTGAAAGCACTTGGAGGTTGAAATACCACCTTCCTTCAGTAGTGCAATCTCCACTATAATATCTTTCAGTTTAATTCCATAACATTTTACACACTTTGGGTGTAAAACTTGTACTTTTATCTGTGTTCAGAGCAAATACAAATGTTTGTTCAATTTTGCTTCTGCAAACAAGATAATAAATGTTCGTAATAGTTGAGATATCCAGATTCTTTTTAAAAAATCAGAATTCTTATTTTCTTTGAAATAGTCCAAATACTGCAGGTAAGAAAATTATACACCTAGTAGTTATTCCTCCAGATTTATTCTGTACATGCTTGTTCAAGAAGCACTGTGGACAAATATCGTTCCATATCTCAAAAGAAATTGCACATAATCCATTATGTATTTCTAATGCAGATTCAAGTTGTTTACATTTTCACTGAATTATTTAAATGCATCATGAAATTTATATCCTGAGAATTCTTGTTAGCATTCAAGGAATGATTTCTACCAGCACTACTTTCAACTTTTAAGTTTTAGTTTGAATATAAACTTATATGAGCAGTGAGCTGGGCCTAACAGCATTAATACATGTTGACTGCATGAGAAAAAAAAATACACAAGAGTGAAATGGAAGCACAAATGGATAAAAACATATATTATCAAGAAGTGCTCTTCAAACTAGATGAATGGTTACACTGAATAGTTTTTGCACAATGAAAGGCAGTTTCATCAAATACTTTTCCTCTGGTGAGGTCACTTCAACAAAAATAATTTTATTGGGGAAACAAGTAAAAGCTGATAAACATAGTTTTATAATAAGGTGTCAACACAGTAGTGACAAAACTATGCAGCTAAAATTTATAGGAACACCAGGAACTGGTAACAATCAAATAAATGAGTCAAAAAGCCAACAGAATTAACAAAAATCTCTTTCAATTCCAACTGTTTAACATGGCTTTTCCTGTATGCCTGGCAAGTCATCAAACGAGAACTCATTTCACAGCCAAGATGACATATTTATCTACAGACTTTTTTATTAACTCCCTGGATGGAGACTTCTAATACATATTAACAATACCATGTATACATTTATTTAGTGCAAGTTATAAACACTAACTTACTTAAAAAGAAATTTGGTATTCCTGATCAACTACTGTTTTGAATGCAGTCCCATGATATTTAAAGTTCTATTTAAATGAGTCATAAGAATTATTTTACAGAGAAAGCACCAAGTCCTCCCTTTTATTTCATCTTGTATTACTCGGCAACTAAACAGCACTAAAAAAGGTAACTTGGTTCCTTCACTTACAAGTCTACAGAAACTGGAGTTAAGTTGCATGTTTCATGAGTGTTTATGCTTCAAAGCCAAAAATTTAATGGCTGTGTTAACYGTGCCAAATTTTCCAGAATGTCTTTTTACCTGGCCACACTCATTACTTTCAGTATCATAGGTTGTTGATCAAGTTTTACTGAAGCATTTCTTCTTTTAGGGTATTCTTGCTGAACAAAGCAATCAGGAATTCCTGCAGCAAAAGCACCTCCATGCCTTATTTCATGAAACATGAATTAATCTTACCACTTCAGAATGAATGAAGGTCACCTTATAAAGGAGGTKCTCTTTTTCTCCCTGAGTTTTTGGGAAAGCTATTTGAAACTAGATGTTTGAACTATCAGAATAACATAGGGATGCCCAACTAARCTCCTCCTGCAGGCAAGTAAACTTTTCACACCTAGTGCTAATGCCAGATCTTATTTTTCAATGGATTTAGTTAAAATTTCCTGATGATTTCAAAACTGTAAAGTTTCTTCCACTTGGAGATGTAACCATTTTCTGCTTTAATCCAAGCAGGAATCAGCACCACTGTTTGAATTTGTAATGTATCGTGCTGGTCAGAAAAACGCACAGAGGTTAAAGTAATTTTCAATTTTGAATTCTACACACATTGCACAGCCTGAGATTTGGTATACAAGATGAGATAAAATATGGAACAAATTTACTCCCTGTCAACATATTATCATAGAAACTTGACACCATGAAAGCATCTCACTTTTTCACATGTGCTTTTTGAACCTGCAGATGAAGGAGGAGAGCGTATAGATGTATTTCAGATGCAAAACCAGAAATACTGTATGAGAGAATCTCCCTCCTCTTAGAAAAAAGATCAAAAGAAATATAAAGCAAAAATAAGAGAAGGCCATTAAATCAGTATATCTTAATTAGTCAGGGGCAGGGTGGGGATAGAGAGAGAGAATTAGATGTGCAATGAAGAGTTAGCTGCTGCTGAATTGCTACATTTGTATTGCCCTCCAAGGACTGTTTGTTACATTGCTATTCATCATATATTGATATACATACAATTAAGAAGAAAAATCTGCCATTTTACTTTAAATTGTATTTTCAGGCAAACACAACTGTCTTTTCCTTAATATTACCATAACACCCCCAAAATGCTGTTTACAGGCAGACTATTCATAAAGATAACAAGTTCCAGTTATGGGGACACAATGATGTATCTGATTTTATTTGCTATTTTGTTACCATGATTCTGAGAAATCACCAGAGATTATTATTTTTAGAGTATTTTTATTTGATAGGTTTTCTACAATTGCGGTTGAATGCCTATAAAAATTTTAGTGTTGGATTTACCATTCAATTCAGCATTACATTATATAACTGGAAGCCTTTAAGGCATATCCGAAACCAAATATTACAGAAAAAAAAAAAAGATAGCTTCAGCTACTAAAATTGGCGTTGAATTGGTACAATTAAAAGTACAGAATGATCTTAGAATGATTAGAATGATGAAAAGTACAGAGTGACTTACGATAAGGAATAAGCTGGAAAACTAACATGTTCTGTCAGTATCTAGCAATATGTGAAAAAATTCATAAAACTTACTTCAGTGAGGTCAAAATTACATCAGAAACCAGACAGAACAGATGTGAACCCATCCTGTGTATACCAAGTTGCCTACCAGTCTTTGGCATCTTTTGGTGTGATGACAAGAGTAGATCTCAAAAGCCCTAGCAGCACCCTCTGTTAAGAGATGTGGGTGGAAAAGTACTTTTCCTGAGGAATTTTTGCATTTTAGATTTTTGTTCTGACTTACAACAAAGCTGATTCCAAGAGAGGTTTCTGAGACTTGGTAAAGGGAATCATGAGTCTCCATGAGGCTTCTGCCAACAACCTGGAGAAGGCTGCATTTTCTGCAGCAGCTGGCAAAGTCAAAAGCTCAACCTCAATCATTTACAGATAACAACTTCCATCGGTGGAATAAAAGCTACATAAACACAAATGCTTGTCAGTGGCTTAAAATACCAGACCAATGTGTGAACATGAGCATAAGCGGTTTAGAACCTAATCAGGCTATAGCTAACCAAGCAAAATAAAAGCATTTAGAATTGTTTAGGCTTAGTTATATGATGAGGGCTAAAGCGATAAATCTTGGGATTATGGAAAGGAAGGAGATCTCACCACAATACCCATACACCTACCTGTGGAAATTCTAAGACATGGATAACTGTGATATCAAGCACTTATCCTTAGTATTTAAGGCATTTATCCTTAGAGATTTAAATTTTGACCCCCAAAAATACTTAAGGCAGACAAAGTACAAGAAAAAAGAACAAGATCAGCTCTGCAAAAACAGAATCCAGATAAAGCTACTAAAATAACAGGTCAAAACATAAGGGCTACATGTTGTAGTCAATCTAAACAGACGTCCTGTATGAGTCCTTTGCTACATTTGTTTCAAAGCCTTCAGAAATAGGTTGCAAAGGACTGAGACTTTTCTGAGCACAGATGCAATGACTCAGGTAACTGCCTTGTGTAAGACTTGCTTCCTTTCCCATAGCTCAATAGATATGAACACCATGAACAAAACAGTATCTGCTTCGGATAGGAAAAGTCAGTAGCACCTGAGCCTAGGATTTTAGCAGGTAAGCCACTGAGGTCCTACAACATTTTAAACCAAGTTTAACCCAAGCACCAGCACTACTGAAGTCTTACCTGCTCTACTAAAGTGTTCTGGCCCCTGCCAAGAGGCTACTGCTGGCCCTTATTCAATCCAGAGATGAGCTGGTTTGGGGAACTCAAAAATCAATTTATTTTTAAAAATGCAATCCTTCTACCCACATTCCATACTTGAAATGTTATGTTTTATCAGTATATAATAGGTGATGTAGGAGTTAGTTTGCACATTAATGAGCTGCACCTTGCCACAATTTCCTGGTGAAACCACCTACTTTCTTAACTGCTTCATGCTCTTATATTTCCACTTCCTTTTAGCCTCCTTTATGTTTAATTCTATATGAATAAATCAATGAAGAATATTCAGTTCACTTGCTTTGATGCATTTGCTCTCTTGGCTACCATGGAAAATGTTCTATAACAAAATGCTATTGGATATAGAAATAAGATTTCTTAATGCAAGCTGAGAATACAACTAAAGTAAGTTGAAGGAAATAAGATGGAAATCTGTCAAAGCTTAAGTAAAGGGAGACTATAAATTTGAACTCAAGAACTGAACAAGGGAGAATATGAAGACTACTGTCACAAAAAACACAAACTGAATTAAGCAAGTTGTTAAGATTTCACATACATTGACTTAAAGAACAGATATATATTTTTGCTGGAGGATTATCATCTCTCTGAGAGGCAGGACAAAAAGCAAGTAATCGCACCACTCTTCAAAGTTCATACAGGGTTCTCAGGGCTAGTAAATCTTTTTCAGCTATACTACATTAACTGATCTAAATTAGGCTTTATTTTTAATGTGTTTTGCATATATCAATTTGTTAAGTTCAATAATGAGTAAATAATTTTATAAAAATGCAAATACAGAAATACTAAGTCTACAGAAAAGCAGAAAAACACACTAGCAATACCATGAACAAGATGATTACCTGACATATAGGGATCTCTTCTGACTGGTTCGCAAAGATCCTGATCCTGAACTAATGCTACTGTTCATCATCTGTTCCCGTAAATCATGTATTTTAGCTTCAAAACGACTGTACTCTGTAAGAAAGGGAGGCACTGCAATTAATTTCCTCTGAACTTCAGCAATTAAATTACTCACAAAAATGCTGAAAATCTCAGAGAATAAGCATTTGTTACAGCTTTTTTAATACAAGAAAAAAACCTCTCAAATCCCAACATTTTTATTAAGCATTATGTTTTGTAATTAAAAGCTATCTGAAGTTTTACATTTATCAATATTAACTGAAATAAAGTCTGAAATAATTGTGATTAGGCAAAGCAAATAAACAGAAGCAAATATCCATTATACTTAAAAATATCATGTTTTTAATCTATAGTTCACAGTAACTATTTTTTTCCTAAGTAAAACAAGCATTTCTACTAACAATTATCATTTTTATAGTAATAAAAAGACTGATACAGGTAAGTTTTAGCCCATGACAAAAAGAAAACTTCAGAACATCCATCTGAAATACCTATGTTTATAATCAAGAATTATATGTTTTAAATTTTAAATGTTAAGAAATAGGAATGAAAAGTGCCTGAAAAAACAATATTGAACAGATACTTTAAAATTACTGGACTTGAATTAGATAAAGAGTTTAGCACTACAAGGTGGGAAATACGCAAAACATTTTCTAAATAAGACAATGTTCCCATGGGAGCTCAGGAAAGGGGGGGGGGAAAAAAAAAAAAAAAATCCAGAATTCTGGCATGAATCTCGATCCACTTGTAAACGGCATTAGAGATTCAAACTCCCTCTATAGAATTATGTACAATGTTAATCCTGGAAAAACGGATTGTGTTCTTAAGCAGCACTGTGTACTAATAAAACTAAGCTAAACGCATTTGATTTTAGATACAAAGGCAGGCAGTAAACTAGTAATAGCTTCTTCAGGACAAACATTTCCTGAAGCGAGGTACTTACATGCTGTCAGCATAAAATATGAAGCCAAAACAAGTAAGTTTTTCCTTCAGTTGAATAGTTTGGACTTCAGGATCAACAGATCCACTTGTAAAACCTTTCTAGTTAAAGGAAATGTTCTGCAGCCACCACCTTCACCAGGAGACCACGTGATGCCAGATTATAACAAGTCAACACTGGGAGAGCCAGGGTGTGCGCAGCAAGCAGCTGCTGAACTGGGTAATGTGTTGCTCTTCCTAGCTGCACCCTCATTCCCTGCAGGCATCAAATTTACTCAGGAAATGCAAGACTGATAAAGAAGGCTCTAAAATGCAAAAATCTTGAGGAAATCTCTAAACTGAGGTTCCTTCAACAGTTATCTAAATACCATGAACAATTTATCATATTACATTCTGTAGCACTTTCTCCCCACACACTCATCAAACAGYGAGCACCAAGGCTTACAGACTAACCAGAGAAGAAGAAAAAAAATACTAAGTTACAGAAGAATATTCTGTGAACCAGCTTCTGGTATATCACTTCATTCATCAAGGTAACTACATCTCTGATGCTCTAGCAATAGCAACTATAATTAATCCTATCCAGATTAGGACAATATGAACAGTCTCTTAAATAACCCTGACTTTTGTCCTTTAAAACCAAAAGCTAGTAGTTTTTAAGATAGTATCTTAGTTTTTAAAACAGCATCAAGTGCCTTTTTACAAATAAAGTCTAGATCAAATAATTTACCAGCACAATCAAGCTGATGAGGTGGTTTGACAAGAGAAACAAAAACATTATTTCCACCACTACCAATGCTATCACTAATGGCAAAAGAATTTAAGATGACAGGATGGTAACCTAAGAGGAATGTGAGAAAATTACATTTTTTAGAAAGCAATATCCCTTAGGGGAAGGACCCAGATGCAGGGAGAGAATAGTCTAGTCCTGCTGTGCTACTGCTGCACTGCGTGGCCTTGGGTGAGTCACCTCATTTTACTCATTTATACCTGAGAAATGATCTTTTAAGCCTCTCGCCTGTTTCTTGGGTGTTTTGGAAGATTAAAGCTCTAAAATTCTAACATGTTAGAAGAATGGTAGCTGAGATTTCTGACATAAGAGATTTTTTATGCCCCCCNAGGAAAGTAAGCATGGAAAAGACCAGATAATCCAAGCATTTTCTTGTGCTACAGCCTGTTCAGTACAGAAAAATATCTGCAGTTCTTCGCAATAGCTCCTGGAAAAGACTACAAATTTCTGTTAAGAAAAGTATCATGTGTCATCTGTTGGAAGAATTAGATTTCCTCCTATGTAGCATGTAGTATGTAAGAGAGTTAACAGGGGAGGCTATTCCTTACTATCACTTAACTCTACTTTATCCTATGTATCATCTTCAGGCTGCTGGTCTTGCAGTTTTCTGAAGTAATTTGATTTTTCTCATCAGAACTCCTGGGAAGTAAGTGCTGAATGACAGGGACATCTGTAGGAGTAAGAAGGAGAATAATTTCTACATAGAGGCTCCTGCCATACCAATAAAGAAAAAAAGGAAACTAATGGGCTGGGACTGAGAAGGCTCTATGTTCAAAAAGAAGGGTGTCAAGAGATGTCATATTTAGGAAAAGCTTAAACACTCTGTGCAGATGGAATCTGGTGAGCTCCTTTGATGTAGAGCAAGCTAAAAATTTGAGTTATATTCCTCTTACAGAAGGTTTTGGGAGGAACAGGATGGATAGAAATCTCAAAATCATTGGGTTTGGAGCTCAAAAGTAGACAGGATTTTTGTTTTTAAAAAAAAAGCTCAGTATTAGTTACAGTGGTACTGAAACTAATGCTGGAGACAGAAAATAAGACAACAGCAGGACTCTTGATAGCATCAGAAAAGCAGTATCAGTTTGGTACCCAAAGGATCAGCACCCATGCCCTGTTGACTAATTAGGCTTGGTTCAAATTTGGCATTATAAAGCAAAGTGTGAGCTCTGCTAATCTGTCTAGGAGTGGTTACATTTCTCTTCATGATTAAGAAGAGTTGGATATCAACTGTCTTTAGCACCTTCAATCTCTTATTAATCTGAAGAACACTGATGCCATCCAGTAGTTTATGAAACGTAGAAAAGTAGTTGCAGGATAGCAGTCAGAAGACTGTCCACAGCTGCTCCATCTTACATGCTCTACAAGAGGGGAACATCAATAGCCAACAGCTGGTAGCAAGACTGGAGACTCGTATCTAGATGCGTGTGTATCAAATGCGATCCATACAAAATGCAATTTTATTTGATTACAGAAGCACCAGAAAACTACCTACACACCTTGATGTTCTTAATCAATCCCTGCAGTAATACCTTACTACTTATTAAATGGAAAAAAAAAAGGCAAACAAATTACAGAGAAGCAGCATCAAATTTACACTAATGAAAGACTTCATATAATGGGTATACTAAACATAGATGACCTTGTAAGAAATCCGTTAGCTAAAATAACAAAAAAGCAGAAGTACTGGATAAAACCAAAAGCACAATCTTAGCTTAACACTTGTTTCTCACACTGACGAGAAAGCAAGTATTTAGGGATGAGAACTAGGCAAGCACAGAGTGATACCTTCCCTTCAAGTACTCTCCCATCCTCCAATATTTTCCATGTTTACAGTATTTCATTGTATGTTTAAATTACCTATTTCATTCAGCTTATCATCACTAAATTCTACCAAATGCTAGAGAACTGTTTTCTTTACAATTCCATTTTTTCTTACGGGGTATGCATAGTATTACATATATAGTGTATGACAAAACTGATCGTATTTTTTCCCCTAAATCACAGTGAACAGCACAATAAACTTCCATATAGCTAAGTGTGACAAAGCCATACAATGCACATATAAATATAAAACTTTTTATAAAGTTTTATTTTGCCACTTCAACATTCCAGAAATTTGGAGCTGGAACAGGTGCAGTGAACATGATAAAAAGGACACTCTGCTTTCTTGGTTAAGAGGAAATGAAGAGCTTGGCTTAGAAGGAGTATGATTGATCTCTGGTGAAATGTGATTGGGGTAACCAAACAGAAAGGACATAAGCTATTTAAATGAAAAAGCAAAACTGACTTTAACCCGAATGGAGTAGGCTGCTCACAGGAACTCCATCTACAAATATGCTTCCAATTTCCACAGCCATCAAAACATTGAGATTCTGAAATAGTATTTTAATAAGAACTATGGTGGCACTAGAAACACCACCGCCCCCCCTCAAATGAAATTAAAAAACAAAACAAAACCACACAATCCAAACCCTCAATCCTTTCAGGTAAGAATTTGACCAGGATCTGAAACCTGATGTATATGCAACAACAGTGAATGGGACTTAACTCAGGATCTCTTCTAATGTTCTGAATTTTAGGAAAGCTGCTGATGCTATACATCAAATAAAGGGTAATAGGCAGCGAGACTAACATGAAATGCAATAAAATAAGAACATAAGAATAACAGTATCTCTTCTTGGCTAGAATTTTCTCAAAGTTTCCAGTAAGTTTAGGGGCAGGGATGGAGTAGTACCTGCTATCGTAACACAGAGCTTGAGGAAGCACAAGCATCTGCTGCTTCAACTCATGGCATTTATCCAACAGTACCCCACCATCACCAAAGAAAAAAAACCCAAAGCCTACTCTGGTTAACACATAATCAGTTGTTAAGAACATTGGATGGATACATCTGGGCTCAAGTTTAAACTTCAAAATTATACTGGATAAGCAGATGATGCAAGACTAGAATAAATCTGCTCTATTTCATGTCTGCACATACTGCACAGCAATGAACAAAAAGGAGTGGGGGCTGCGAGGGGAAGATTAGGAAATCCTGGAAGACTCCTCTGCTCCTGAGCTCCTAAACTGATTTTACCTAGAAAACTGTAATGTTTTCAATGTCAATGTTTAGTTTAACAGAAATCAAAACTTCAGAGAAAGGGTCTGAGCAGTGAAACTCTCCTGGACTGCCTATCTAGTGGGCAACAAGAGGACAGTGATAGAACACAGATACATGGTGAATAGTCTATACAGGCAGGGGAAAAGAAAAAAGAGGCCGCAATGAAAATTAATTTGGTGTGGAACACATGTTCTAGCAAATGGGCCAAAAGAACAGAAGACTCCGACAAGGAATGAAAAATTCAAACAGCACAGAAGGAAAAGCAACTCATGGAAGCATGGATGTGTGTACAGGGAACAGATGGCAGCACAGCACCGAGAAGCAGAGATTCTTATATAAACTAAACCTACGAAGAGCTGAAAAAGTTCACAAGTATGCCCCTTGCTTCCCTCTTCCCATCTGTCTGTGGAAAGCCCTCCTTTAGCAGGACCCATTGGATCTGTCAAAGCAGGACTCTTGTGCTGACAATTTTATATGACTACTGGTTTATATTCTTTTCTCGACTCTCAGAATACTAAATTTTCCTTTTCATGGTGCCTCCAAACAAACTGAGAAACAGAGCCTGGTAGTAAGTTAGGATGGCCACCATCACACTGATCTTGTATTCACCTTCTATTTGTTTTCAATTCTAAGCTTGTGAGGCAGGACTGCCACAGCACATAGATGACTGAAGTTGTATTTATGAGTTCTAGTCATGTACTACTACCATCCCTTGATTATCTATACTGGTATTTGATAAATTCATTGGTACCATTCATGTTTTGCACATCTTTTCTTGTTACAGACTGTAGTATAAATTTCATTTTGTAGARGAGGTTGTAGAGTACAGCATGTTTAGCACAACCACTCAAAAACACTAGCAAAGAGGTTACCTATTAAAATGTATGGACCACAATAAAAACATCATAAATAATTTTTGAGGAGATATTACTTTGCTTCAATGCTTGTCATTTTATATTAACATGACCTGAGAGAGACCACAATGCATTCCACATGCTATTGGTGGCTTTCATGCACTCTAATGTGTAATGAGCTTGTACCTCCTTAATTACTTGAAAGACTAGGCCATGGAATTTCAAAACAGATTAGAAAAATTGTATTTGTATTTAGTTAAGAACACCCTCCTGCAGAGCCTGCAAAACTCAGAAAGAGACTAGGTCCAGTCACTGCTGAAGTGAATTCACCAAAAATGTTGTTGAAGGTTTACCACGCATTCACAACTTGTAAAAGGCTAAACTGTTCTTAAAGACAGACAAACAATTTTATTTATTATATTAAAGAGCAGGAGCGAGGTTTTAAAGGATTAAAACATGTGTAAGCCGCCTTATAGTGTCTATCAGAACTATATATAGCAGAACCCTTCTAATCTTAATGGGCCCGATTTTAAAGATACTTTAATTGACTAATCTGGATTACTTGCAAATGAGTAGAACCAGGTACAAAACAAGCAGGAACAAAAGTTTGGAAGACTAGAGACCACATACCCCAAAACAKGGTAAACTTTTTTTTTTTTAATGCTTTTTTTAAGAATTTTTCTTTTTATGAAATTAGGATGTACTGATCTTTTAAAACACCTTTGGTTAAGACAATCCATGTTCTCAGCTAGACAGCAAGGGCAGCTCATCCTCTTGATACAAAACAAATACTGAAAACTAAGTTTTGCAAAAGCATTATTGGCTTTGTGCTACTCCAGCTGGACTTTTACAAACAGATTTACAATATATTTCAAGACAAATGCTCAGAAAATAATCTTAGCTTATACACATGAAAGTGCTACCATTTCCCAGAGTTTAGTTATTCTGTTTTAAATTCCACTAGAAAACAGTGCATAGATGAAGTGTCACAAACAGAAAAATTGGCCAAATACTGGCCACTGAAAGGTAAGCTCTAACAAAGCTTCCCCCCCCGCCTTTTTTTTTTTTTTTTTTTTTTTTTGACTCATTTGTTTTAAAGATAAGAGAGAATGAAAAATACAAAGTTGTCATACTTGGATCTTATTTTCAGTAGATGAATACACTCCTTCAAAACAACAAAAATACATGAAAATCCACCTAAAAATCTGGCTAACAAAGTATGAGGCGTTTTAATTGAACTATGAATCTTGAATACATTTTGCAATGGAGAATCACTTATTTCCTTTAATAAAGCTGAAAGTTCAGAAGCAGAGGTTTTACAAAAAATACCTTAAAATCTTCTCTTGAGGTTTTGGCTCCACCTTCTAATCTTAGACTGATCCACCTAATCACCTAAGAACATGGAGCTAATCTGATCACGTAACCATCTTACTACTCTTTCAGAAAAGAAGTGGATACATAGAGATGGACTTGATCAGCTGAATTACAAAGAGAGACCAATGTAGATTCTAAATTCTAAATAACAGGCAGCTGATAACTCACATGAAAAAAGACTGCTGTACTAGTTAAAATTATAATTTTTTTTTTTTTTTGGTATGTCAGGTGGATCCTTGAGAAACAAAAAATGTTTAATCCACAAAATTATTTTCTATCCAATTTCAACCAAATATATTTTCATATTTTTAATGTATTTCTTTGGCTATTTTTCTTATTTTTAAACACTTAAATGCACTCAAGCTATAATACAGTTATGGTAGCCTACTGGCACCTCATACCTTTTCAGAATGGCAAAAATCTAACCTTCCAGAAATTCTGAATTTTGAGGTAACACTATTATTATGTCATCCTCAAAACACATAAGAACGTTTCAGATGACCTTTTAATTTGAATGGACATAACAATGGAAATGTCAATGAGAAATGAGGGGAGAGCCCTCCAAGAGCTGTACACCTCTGGACAGTCCTATACTTCCCCCTGCTGCCCCTCTCCTCAACTACATTCCCTTCAGGCACTGAGACTCTCATGTTCCTACATTCCTGCTATGTAGCATGATCAGAATTCTGACCATCTCTGAATCCCCACTCCCAGGAGATACACATATATCCAAATTGCCTAGAGCTGCCTCTCATTCTTCCACACCAATATCACAATTTTTCCTTGCCACCCTACACCTGCAGAAAACCCAAAGAAGGGAGACAGCAGTGTGGCACTGAGGCGTCTCTGCAGAGCCAGGGAGCAACAGGAAAATGAAATGGCACAGAAACCTCTACAAATGAAAATGGCTCATCAAAATGCTTTTGTGTACTGGAGCAACATCACTTTCTTTGAAACTGCTGCATGTCATGGTACTTTGTTTCCAGTGGAACTCACGGTAACGCAAAATCACTTTTTATTCATTAATGATGTCTTGAAAGGAAATAGAGATTTGTAGCACAGGTGGGGGAATAAGGAAAAGCTTCCAAACGAAGAGGAAAACGAGAACAACATCCTGACTTCCCCACCTCTTCTACAGGATAATTCCCATTTCCCAAACTTCTGCTCTTCTCCTACCATGGACTCCTCCCCTGCAGCATCCAGCTCCAGCAGGTTCAAACCCAGTGATCTCGACAACTAGTGATATTTTGGATACACACACGTTTGTGTGGGTGTATGTACCACAAAAGTATATACAAGTCCAACCCAATAGGTGACTCAACATTTTACAACAATAGCTCATAGGTAAGTTGCAAGATAAAGCATGGACTCTAGAAGGAGAAAGCAGAAGTCAACCGACTACAATTGTGGTAGTACAGAAGTGGTGCCTGATGCACGAGTCACTTTTGTAAACAGAATACCTTCACATTCCTATTTGGCTTTTAGCTGTCCCAAAGAGTGCTGTTAAATTGCTGAAATTTGATTCAGTATAGTAGGAAAATTTTGTAAGGCATCTCTCAAATTTACAGAACACTGCTGGAAACTAAATGAATGCCCAGAAGGATATTTTTAGGAATGAGATTACATCTGTTTTCACCCAATTCTATAACCAAGGAACATTTCAGAGATTTAAGCAAAAAAAAGTCAGCAGTTATGTAATTTGAGCCCGGATATAATAAAAGCAGTATCATTCAGCCATATTAGCCTACCCCAAGTCCAGTAACTAGTGTTTGATAAGCCATGTTGACTAACTGGATTTGAAGAGACAGATACGGAAAATTCAACCTTTTCCATGATAGGGGTTTTCCAAAGATTAATTTTTCTACAGCCTACTCAGGCTTTTATGTGAGAGAATTGCTTGCAAAAATCCTCTTTTCCCAGAAATCTGAGGAGAAAGACAAATGGGGAATTTCTGATAGAGCTAATGTGGTAGGATGTAAAAACATAAATTAGCATTCCCCACCACATCTATGAACATACAAACTGTCATATACAATTATAGGGAGTGAAGTGAGCTGGTCCCAAGTGTCTTCCAAATGCTCCCATCATACTGAATCTATTTACCCAGTTATAATGAGCCCTGATGGATGTCTAGAATCTCCTTGATCTGTCCTAGCTGTCAGCATCTTTTACAAAATCCTGCTGGATTTATAAATATAAATAAAATACATATGCAATACAAGAAGTTATAACTGATGCTCTTTATCTTTACGAAGACATTTGAGAAACACCAATGATGAACAATAATTTTATGAACTCTTCATTTTAATACTTGTTAACCTCTTTTTGTATGGCATAAACAAAAAGTGGAGGTAATTTTTCATATATATATAYACACACACACACACGTGTATATACATATATATATATGTATAAAATTTCCCGACTTAAATGAATCAAGTGAGGGGAAGAGACGACCATCCGCAGCTGTAATTTAGGAAATATGAAGATGTTCAAAGAACATATGCACTTTCATCAAGTAGACTCAATCACATGGATGATATTTTCTATTTGGAAAGTCAAATCTCAGACAGACTGCTTTCCTATGATAATAAACAAACAGTAACCTTTAAGGAAATATTTTCTTTACTAATCTCTAAGATATGAACAGTGAGTATCTGATCCAACTTACCTCCCACACCAGACCTGAAAGAAGCTGACAGCTGGAGTTCCATTCAACCTCTTTTACGAGGAGTAAGAAAAAGGCAAGCAGAGATGTCAAACGAAGTCAGACATTAGTAACCTGAGCTCTCTGAGGTAGGCTGGCCATGTGTCAATTCATACTTTGCCTCCAAACTACAATGGATCTCAATCTCCTAGTTACACTTTTCCTTCCTGGTATACTTCAAAAGGGTAGAGTAAGCCCTAACATGCTTCCGACACCTTTACTCCAAATGGAGATTTTAAGCAGTATTTCAGAAAAAGATGGTCATGCAGACCAAACATCTTAAGAAAAAAAAAAATAAAATCCTTTCTTTGAATAATGTGTCAGATGTCTGCCCACAATCTAGGATAATTCAAGTAACATCTCCCACATGCATCCTCTCAAATGGGCCCTATAATTCTTTGAGAATTGCACTCTCAATACAGCACAACTGCATGCAGTCTCATTCTGAATGTTTCAGTAATCATGAAGGAATGAGTACAGCTCAAAGTTTGAAGTCTACAAGTGACAGTCGTTGAGAAATTTGGAAGAGGCAGCCTATGTTGCTCTGGGCAAATCTCTGTGCAATGACTCAAAATCCCATCAGTCAGTCAAGCACCTCAATACATGTTTCAAGAAAATAAGTTATCTACTTGGACAAGCAGTAATGAAGAAAGCTGTTATTTCCAATGCAGAAAGAGCAGGAACCATCCAAAATGCTTAGTTCTCTTATTCTAAAAGGAAAAGAGAGTTCTGACTTTCAGAGTATGAAGGGATTATTTTCTTTTTAAAGCCTGAATCCCAGAGAGAGAGAACTGAAAAATTGCTGCTTTTGCATGCAGTCTGGATACATTTTTGGGCAAGGAAAAAAAAAAGTGCTTACGTCCTGGGATATATTCTACCAGAGAAACATTTGTTCTGCTACTAGGAGCCACATCTCAACATATCTTCCTGGCAGAAGAAATAGTGACCAAGAATGCCCTCTTTGGACAAAAAAGTGGTCAGATGCTCAAAAGGACAACCCATGGGCAAAGAAAAGCACAAGTTTTATTTCTCACTAAGGTGAAATAAAACTTGCAGGGAGCAAGAAGGTGTAACAATTTGACCCACCTGTTACAGCACTGAAGAGCTAAGCAGAGGATAGGCCAAATGTGTACCAACAGAAATATTTAACAATTCTGACACAAAGCCAAAGCAAATATTCCAGAACCAATGCTGATCTCACTATTCTTTCTAAAAAGAAGTCTCAGAGCAAGCACTCCTAGAAAACGAATCCTGTAACAGAGCAATCTACAGATTCGACATGTGAACAGGATGCACACCCTCTCAAGACAACACAGGCATTGACAACATGGGCTGGCTGCAGGGATTTGACCATGAACTAGACACAAACAAATCAGTTGGCCTTATTACTGACAGAGTTCCTGGGTCAATGGAGATAYGTGATGCTGATGCAGGGGGAGGGGAAAGGAATGTGAAAGCTGAAGTTTCAAAGATTTGGGGAGGACAGGTTAAGAGAATCGTGACAGAAGAGAAGAAATAAAGAATGAAGAAAAGCGTGCTGCAATCAGCTACCTAAAAATTTCAGATGAAGGCAGTAGTCCTGCTCAATGTCCAGTCCTGATAAACAGCTACGCTTACCCCTTGCCAATACTGTTAAAGGAAAGGTTTAAGAAGACAAGTCACTGCAAGGAAGATTTAGTGATGGGCCATCCAATTTAGCAAAATCAGAGAAAGCTGTTGATCATCACAGTTCATAATAAGACATCAAAAATGTCTTATTATATATATAAACAATAATATATGGGTTTACAGACTCACAGTAAATATATAATTTTAGACTATTGAATTTTTAAAGTCTCAAATAGACAAAGGCATTTGAAATGTGGTGTAGAAATACAAGAGGACAAGTATGTGTATTGTGATGAGGCAGTATTATCTGGCTTCTGCAGAATACACAAGGATGGTTAATCAGCATTAGCTGCAGTTTAATCTGGACCAGAAGAAATTGCTGGATAAACAGAAATACCAGCTCAGTATAAAACAGAGGAGTGAAAACCTGATGTCTCCTTAAGTCATCTGAATCAACACAAAGGAGAAGGAATTAGTCTTTTATCCTCCCACCACTAAGGAAAATAAAACCACCATATTAAAGGGTGAAGACAATTGTGAAATACAAAAGTAACAACATGGTATTTCTACCAAGTTCTGAATGTATAAGGCAACCCTTACCTTCTGGACGGTACTGAGCTACGATAGTTACTGCTTGGCCTGCGTTCTTCAGGGCTGCTGCTGCCTGTTCATGGGTTGCTGCTTTTAGATCTACTCCATTTACCTACAAGTAATACAAAAAAGCTCTTTATCAAAATAAATGTTTGTGTTTATCATCACAGAACACAGTTTCCATGCCATGTGAATTCTCCCTGTTTCCAACATTACAAGCTAGTTAATACAAACAAAGATTACTGATCCTTACTGAAAACCAAAGTCAATAAATCCTCTCTCACATATACCCCTCTCTTAAGAAATATTGTAATCGTCATAGTATATCACTTAATGAATTTGTATTAGCTAGGTCAATTTTCTTCTTGTTTAAGACCTTTTTCTTTCTTGTTAAGGAGACACAGAGAATGCTACTTTCTGTGATGATTCACCTCACCTTTCTACAACAGGGCTTCAGGGACCTCCTTAGTCAAAGAATGCCTACAGACAATTACATTTAACATCCAGTGACAGACCACACCCTCCATGAAATTGTCTAGCCTTGTTTTCAATGCAGCAGATTTAAAAATAGTGTCAGAAAAAAAGTGAAGCAGAAATGCGTGTGTCACATTTTAGACCACAAGTATTTTTTATAGTTCAAACTAAAATAAAGGTGCACTTTAATATCAGCATTTTAATAACAGCAGAGCCAAAATTATTTTTTTCCTCTTAAATAACTACCAAATTACAATGTAATTGTCCAAAGAAATGATTCTCCCTAAATTAAGTTATTTCACAAAGAAACACACAAAATCTTTATGATCTTCAGTACTAATATAGAAAAACCCCTCAGACAGGTATGAGATGGCTCTGTTTAAGACTAAAGGGAAGTTTAGTAGTTACTCCAGGAAGTAATTTTAGACGCTACTGCCAATTGCCTCCATCTCATTAGAAGGCTTATTTCTGAAGCCTGCTTTCTTTCAATTTAGACACACACACACCCCTCAGCTATCAGACTAAGGTAAGTTAATGTCTTCACTGAAAAAAAAATCTCTGAGATAGGAAATTTTAATCAGGTTACAGATGAGAAACTGAGGCAGACTAAAGTCCTCAAAGATACTTTGGAAGTATATCGGCATCTGCTCCATTGTCTCAAATTTAGCTCAGTTAATGATATTCTTTGCATATAAATCATTATTAACTGGCACTAATATCCAGGGAGGGAAAAACTGTTGTTGTTGTTTAAATGAAAGAAGCAAGGAATCCTACAGAAATGATACGATCTCCTTTCCTAAGCTCTCCACTCAGGTCAGCTGGCCCTCCTGCAAGTATGAAAGAGATGAAAATTCCTTCTCCATCTTCTCCTCCAACAATGTTGAAACCAAGACCTGTTGATCCTCGATGCAGGACGACCTTTCTAGGCTCCCTGAAGGAAAGGAAGGAATAGGAAATCTTGGTCACTAGTCATGAGCAAAAGTAAAATAAACAACCAGAAAAAGCTAAGTTTTCTGAGAGAAGTAGCGTTTAAAATTTAGGTATCAAAAGTTACACATTTCTTAAGGCAATGTTGTGTGTCCCACCCCCTCCACCCCCGGTCCTCCCCAGCAAAGCTTAGACTTTCAAATAATAGCTTCTATTATTTGTATGCTTTCAATTCTGCTTGTTGTTAGGCCAACTGAACAATTCATAAGTATGTTATGTATTCTAAATTCGTATTATGCTACAATCCTATTCAGCACTAAATGTCATTACTTAACACTTTCCATATTGTTCAAGAGCCTCAGTACAGCTCACAGTCTTGTTCTATCTAATGGTAATAGCAAGCAACAAAATACTATCTTCCTTTTTTGAAACTTAAAGAACAAATTCTAATGGAAACACCAATAATGAAAAGTATGTCCTTACTGCTTTAATTTCACTCCAGTTGGTCAAGCAATAAATATAGCAAAGAACAATTCAAGAAGTATGCATAAGCCCTTTCAAAAAAAAAAACAACCCAGAATTTATGGCATTCTCAAATACATTTGCAATTTATTTGTAGCAACTGCAATTGGAAAAGTTAAATCTAAACCAAGTTGTTACATTCTTTTCATAGGATCCCCTCCTGGCTTGGATGAGGAGAGGAAAGAAGAAATACTGGTCAAGTTAAGATAAGGCCAGTCAACTTCTAATGCAGAAACATTCCTTCCAAAAACCTACTAATCTGCTACTTGACCCAACACAAGAAAAGCATAAATTATTTCAGAAACAGACATTTCTAATAAAGCAGAGCAACTGTGCGCTGCATTTGAAAAATCACTAGGGAGCACTAAAGAACAATTAATGGACATTCGTAAGTATTTGGAAACATTAATTATTAATTTATAGGATAAACTAAGAAGCTGCATTTTTCTGAAACAAACAAAAAATATCATCTAGTCCGATCTTTAAAAATCACTCCATTTTTGCACTAGCTCTTAAAATCAACTTAGTGTCAAATTCTTAAATTTCACCCCCTATCAACTATTACATTCATCTTTTCAGAGCACTATTTTATTACAAATAAATGACATCGTGAAAAACCTATGTATATTGCTCTGGATCACACTAATACATTAACAAAAATGCTGCAGTTAGAGAACATAAATACACAGTATCTTTTAAAATATTACTCAAAATTTCTAAGCCTCTTTTTGGGATGGAGGGAGTGGAAGATGGGAAGGTAATTTAAAGAAAATCATCTAAAGCCTTCTCTGAATAGCCCTTGCGTTTCAGAAGAAACAGTAATTTTACAGTAATTTTAAAGGAAAGCTGTAAAACCGTAAGTTCAGCAATGCTATCGGCAGAACAGAATCACTTTGGCTTATATGTCCACCCAACCCTAAGTTAAAAATAACTACAAAGACATATCTGAGGCTCTCCCACCTTCCAATACACTAAAATTCATTCTCCAACTTATTATACCACTTATGTTTCAATCCTGGGTAGAACTTATTACACCACTTATGTTTCAATCCTGCCTCAGAAACTATGAGTGACATTATCCGTATCAGATGATGGTGTAACACAGAATTCAGCAACAACATACTGAAAATGCAGTATAACATCCCTGTACTTGCAGAACAGAAGGGTAACAAAATTAGAAGAGCTCCCCTTTATCAGCGATGATGAAAAAAAGATTAATGCAATCTACTGAATCAGTGAAGGAATGGATAGTCTGTTAATGGGAAAGGATTAAGAGCTCTCTAGCCTTTCTGGATCTACTAATCCATCAAAACAAACCCTCGTCTGTGGCAGGGGGTGAGGGGGTGGGGAAAGAAAAAACATTGCTGGCTTTAAAATAAGAAATAATCTCTAGTCTGCTCATACTACCATCTTAAAAAGCTCAGTCAACTCATGGAGCATTTTGGCATGGCATTCTGATTTTAATACAATTCCTGGATTGATAAATCATGTGTGTATGTGTGTGTGTGTGTGTGTGTGTGTATATATATATATTATAAAAATACATCTAGTTTTTGCCTTACACCAATGTTTACAAGTGTTAGGAAACTAATGATTTGCATTTTTTTATTGAAATGAAATACAGTATTCCCTAGTATTTTGCCCACAAACACATCTTATGAGCTTCCCTGGTTAACTAATTTGACATGTAGCTTTAGTTATTCATTACCTGGTAATCTCATCATCTCCAAGCATTCCCTTGGGAATTGGTGAATATCGCCCTGGTGATGCTGGGGGCAAGGACTGTCCCAAGTACGCAGATGCAGTGATATGGTTATCCACTGGCTGAGAATAAGCTTTAAAGAGGAAAAAATTAAAATAAAGTAAGCATTAAGGCAATAAGGAAAAAGAGCTGGAGGAATAAAGTATTATAAGGAGTGACTGCTTCTAAAAAAAAAAAAAATTATAACAGTTCAAATGATACATTATAAATATCATASTTCTAAAATACTGTGTCACATCTACACATTCCCTAGTCTCCTCACACTTTAAGTCAGTAAGCAAATTTTTCAGTTTGATTGTGTCTCAAAAAAAAACCTTTTTTAGAAACAGACACAGTGGATAGCTGAAGCCCATGAGGACAGTCTGGAGATTTACCTGTTTTTAAAGTTGTCTTCAACTTGACTAAAGTCAATCAAGAATTTCAGTTTCTTAAAAATCACTATGTCGGAGCAACAGTGAAAAACACAACATTTTAATGTTACACTTCTTCCGAACTGTCAAGCTGCCTACCTCTTTCTTTTCAATGCTTTGATGCTGAGCATCCTAGCATCTCCAGAATACTTCAGGCCATTCTGATCAGCAGGTCTGAACAGGGAGGAATGTTACATTTCTTAGACACCGAACAAAACCATCTTCAATAGCACAGGTGCTGGTAGCGATGCTAGTATGTGCTCAACCAACAGCACACATCAGGAAACAGAGGTAGGATTATTCCACCTCCTGCTCTTCAAGGTAAGAGTCATCAATTTACTGAGAGGAATAAACAAGCTAGTGCAAAAAATTTCAACTGTACTGCATGGGTCAGTTGCCTTATTCACAGGTTCATTGATTAAAACTAGAAAGGATTTAGTCTAACCTCTTGCATAACAGGCCATGAATCCTGTGCATTAAGTGCGTATGTTTTACCTGAACCACAACACACATACTAGAAAAATTTAGCATCTTAATGATTTCAATTCATGGAAAATATTCTACAATTCTAGGAGAGTTGTTCCAATAAATAATTAAAAGGGTGCATTATATTTCCAAGTTAAGCACATCAATTTTAAGTGTCCATTCACCAGACATAGTCATAAACACTGTCTCCTATTACAAAGCATATTCTACAATTGAAAATCTTTTTCCTGGTGTAGGTGCTTCAAGCTTTGAGGCTTAAACATGGAGGGTGGGGACACTTCACAGATTCAACATTGCTAAAGTTGCCAGACTCTCTTTGCTCTTATTTGCCTGCTGTATCTGATGCAGTGCCTGACCTTTGAGGATTTACACTTAAACCAAAGATTTTTAACTGAATAGACACGACACAGATTGCAGAAGTGACCTGTATATTCTCCTTTTTTGTTTTTCTTTTTAAACCACTGGCAGAACATTTGGATCACATACAAACTTCATCAAGAGTATTTTTATATGAGAGATTTGCTAAATAGCCAGCTTTCAAACCACCCTATCTGCACTGGATTAATTCTATACTATACCAGATTCCTAGTAAACCTGTGTGCAGTAAATTCCATACATGGAGAATGTATCACATCAACATTGTCTTACCCTGATCAATGGTCTAATAAAAGAGGTACCGAGCCAGACAGAGAAGCACCTATAGTACCTTAATGCTTGGCATATAGCATCTGGTATCATATCTGATTAGCCAGATTGCTTCTTATTCTTTAAAGCTTTGTCACAGCATTAGAGTTCTCTCTGTTTTCTAGAACGTGTTTCAGTAAGCATTAAAATCCACTATTAACAGCTTAGGTAGTTTAAAAGCACTAGATGATAAAGTATTTAAATGTGTTATTCAGACACACCAGCCCTCAGTGAGCTGCATGCTCTAGTCTGGGACTGTGCAGAACTTTTGGAAATCGCAACTCTGGATTCACAAGTGGTTTCAGCACAAATCAGAATCTGAGAGCAAGAGGTAGCCTGTCCCCTTCTACAACACAGACAAAAGGATGCCTCCTCAAGTTAGCTTCATGAGATCTACAGCAAAGAAAACACTGCTTTTGCTAAAACCAAGTGATCAACAAAAGCATTCATACTTGCGAATTCCCTAATAATTAGGAGTTGTTCAAGACACATGACTCCTAAAACCATTTTTTTGAACAGTGGTAACACACGTACATTGTACCTTCATCCTTCTGCTCCCTGCAAGGATTCAAAGACTATAGATCCCACTTCTTAACTCTTTCTGTCTGCCCCTGGCACAACATGTAGCTTCTATGCACTGGTAACAGATTTGGACAGTTTACTGTCAATTTCAAAACTTGTTTTTTAGCCACACTGGAGTTTTGGCAACAGATTTTCACAATGATTACCAAACCATACAGCAATATTCACTTTTCAATGGAAAATAATATATGTATTTTAATACAAAAGTGTATTTCCATGTCACTGTACACACTTTTTTTTTAAAGTGATACTTTAAAAAGTGGCTACTGTACATAAATATAGCTATTTTGTTTTTCCTCAGAAAATTTTACAGCTAAAGCACAAAAAAAATGGAATGCAGACTTTATGAGCTCTTTTCCAATTAGTGGAAAATGGGTTTTGATTAAGAAAACCTAAACAACTGTAGCACAGTATAGCAGCTCTGTACCTTCTGTTCATGCACTACATCTTCTCATTTCACAAAATGAATTTACAATTGCTTTTAACAAGTCAGTGGCAGCTATAAAGATGCATATTTTATAGGAAGCAATTAGATTTTTCATAACAAATTCTATGTTCGCTGACTTACAGTGCTTTTCATTTGATTGTTTTTAAGGTTCCTAAAGCTTTTAACTGCATCATGTTCAGAAACATACATACCATCTAACACTGTCACATATTCTTATTTTTTAAATTTTGTATCCTTTCACCACGTAACTAAAACTCAGCTATCAAGCAATATAACAGTTTATTATTTCAGACCTGTGGACTGTTCCACATCACCACTGGCTACATCGTCCATAAAGTTCTATATATGGTACTTGCTTAGAAAAGTCAGGTCCTTTTTCAAGGCTGTTATTCTCAGCGCTAGGGAAGCAAACCTACAAGGCATAAAAAAGCTCTCTGTGGAGTCCCTGCAAAAAAACGTACCTGCACCCTTCCTAAAACTGTTTTAGCTGGAGATTATACCTGAAGAATATTCATGAAGAACATGACAGAAATAAAAGGCAAGCCATCACTTTATGAATCCTAAATCAAGTCTAAACTTATATTTCCAAGTAAATATTATTACTGATGTAACTGATAAAGGAACTGTGGTTTGGATGAACAGAAAATTACATGCATAAAATGAACTTGCTTTGACAGGAAAAGTCAAAGACTCTTAAGGAGAAATTCCATTTCCAAATCCACCCCCCCTTGACATAACAGTTCTACACAAAAAAAAAAAAAAGGAAGATTTCCTATTATTTCCTTATTATCTGCAAACTGAGGACACCAATCACAAGTACAATCTCTAAAAAGGGAAATAAAATTAAAACTTTATTGTAATTCACTGTTATTACACATTCTTCTCTTCCCCTATTTATGCCATTTAAGGAACGATAAGGCATTTATGTCTCTAGTGAGGAAACTGATTATTACCTACCTTGCAGTATTTTATTTCTCAATGCAGGGTGGAAATACTGTAGCAATGCACACATGCACAAAGGACAAATACTTTAAAATYCACTAGGAGTCAAAAATGCATCATTAATAATGTCTTTAAAGGAGGCCTGTATAGGAAGCAAGTCCTCTGTCTCTTGAAAACCATGTATTCACTTTTCTGACTCTGGTATTCTACAATATGCACTGTACAGGTAATGTTGGTGTTTCTAAATATCAAGTTCTAGACCTTCTTAGTAATATTTCAACTGAATAACTTCAAAAGCATTTATAGCAACAAGTTACTGGACATTTGTTCCAGGAACCATTTARTGACCAATATTTATATATAAATTACTGAGGCAGTTTACATTCCCTACTGACATATGACCTACTACAGGAGACTAATAGCTATGATATTAAACACACAAAACAGTTTAGCTGCCAATGGTGCTAGCCAGCTGGGTGGCATAGGTCCACAGGATCATCCCACCTACAGTGCTGCTGTTCCTCTGCATACAATGAACATAGGGGTTTTTGTTGAATTTCCATGTTTCCTATACTGGAAGTTCTCATGTTTCAGTGTCTCAGAGACTGGATGCCACACAGGAGAACAGTACTCAAATGGCAATGTGCTCAGAAAGAACAAGCTTTCATAATTGCATTCTTCTTGAGTCAGAAAATGGAGATCACTGTAAAGTAACTGTTTAAACTAGCAATCCACACCTCAAGGGTTAAAAGAAAAATCTCACAGAAGCAATAGAAACAGGCATAGCAATCCTCTATTCCAGACTGTCAAGGGCTGTGGTCAAGCTTTCATTGCTCACAGTACTAGTCTCTATAGGTACACAGCACATAACTATGAGCTATTTTTTCCACATTCATTCCCTGCTAAATGCTCTGGTCTCAGACAGCCCCAACTCTTCTTTAACAAGATTTTCAACATTAACTTCCCCCATGGGCAGCCAGAAGCCATTCACTCACTCATATAAATATCAAATGACGGAGGTCAACTTTCAGCCCCAAGTGCACAAAGAATTATGTTGGCAGGATCTGTACTTTTCTCAATAAATACTGCTATAAATCAGAATCTCAGAAACCTTTTGATCAAATGTCCCTCGATACAAAGACACTAACCCCAAAGAAATATCAAATATCAAATTATTTAATCATCTATTTGGATGCTAACTTACTTTGTCCCATCTTTTGCACCATCAGACCACCTGACAAGACCATACTATTGTGTGGCTGGTACTCTTACTACAGCAGTTCTAAAAGAAAACAGATTTTGCAGGAAACCTAGATACTGAAATTTGTGAACCTGGTTCTCAAACAGTTGTTCAGTATCCTTAGCTCTGCATTTTAAATCCCTATCACCAGGGAAAGTGACACAGCCCTATAACTAAACTAGACCAGTTCTATAGAGAAAGTCTTAAAGAAAACCAAATTCTGAATTTGGTGTTTTGTGGACTTTTGAATGAACTACCATGTTCACAAAAGTTAGCATAATGAGCAAGCTACTGCATGTTCTGCAGACAGTACAGATACCAAGACGGTAAGTACTGTGCGCTGTGCTTTTAGATGTTTCTGATAAAATGAGTTTAAAAAACCCCACAGAAACAAAAAAAAAAACAAGGGGAGTTCTGGGCAGTGAGCAGTCTATATATATACCCAGGTAGTAGACAGGGTTTCTACCTTAACATCATTGGTAATGGGCATGTCCATAGGCAGCCTCTGTGCGAATTTAAGAGATTCGGTAGTGAAAGTTACAGTATGTATTACTTCTCCTTTATGATGGRCCTGAACTCCTAAGAACCTGGATAAGAGGATTCTGATGGACAGAAATACAAAAGAGGATTGCAAATACATGTCTCAAAACAGCTGCAGGTGAGTAGGTAAAGAAGGAAGACTGGTAACTGTTKCAGCACTCACTCACAATCCAGGTGATTCTAGAAAATACCTCTTCAATAACTGTCATCTGGAAAAAGCTCTTCAGAGTCCCTAACCTGAAGCTCCTTAGCCAGGTACTGCTCTGCCAAAAGCTGCAACACTTTTGGAGGTCTCATCTGAGATGAGAACAAAGGTGCAAACAAACCTTGAAATGGTGGCCCTGAAAACATCAGCTTCTAAAATACTATGTACAGGAGCCACCATTTTTTGGTATGATTTCTATCTAATTGAGCAGCTCCTTACAGAAAGTGGAGGCTTTCTAGTTGCAAAGTTTAGCATTCCTTTAAAAAGAAGCAATAGCCTTTGAGGAGATTGGTATCTCCCTTTGAAATTTCCATTGTAAATGTGAAAATATTGAGGAGTCCTGAAAAAGCTTTTGTTCTGCCCTGTGTTAGAAAAATAGCATCTAGCATCTTAGCCATATGCAGTTATTTCTGATAAGTGAAAGATTTAGGAAAAGGCTAAACTGATTTCCTTGAATTAAGTCATTAAACACCTCAGGCAAGACCTCTGGATCTATTTTATGTGCAAAATTCAGGCGGTAGATCCAGAGTCTCCATGCCAGCTGCAGTAACAGCCAGCTGTGCTTTGATCAACAGAGAGACACAAGCATATGAAGTCTTGGGTAGGAAAGGCGTTCCTGTTGTAAGGAAAAGAAACAGACTGAAGTTTCATCAAAGGACCAGCACTTTGCAGAAGAATCTTCTTTGGTTAACTGTTGACAAAAGTCTACCAGAAACAGCGTAAAAAAACAGAGTAACTTCAGACAGAGAACTAATCGCTAAAACTGCAGCTAAATGAAATGAGACCCAGAAAATCTACTCAAAAGTACAGATAGCACTTTAGCCCACAAACCTTGTCAAAGGTCACCGAAGGACAGAAGACAGACAGACACCTGGAATCTGAGAAATCTTTTGTGGTATTTTCAAAATGCTTAATCAGGAGGAGAAAGGTTCCCAGWAGAAGCTGCTGGAGCTTGAGGGGCATGACAGCTCAAGAGATTGGCTTTTCACTTCTCAGTGGACAGAAGTGCCACTTCACACAAAGGACAGGATACTGGGCTGCACAGAATGCCACTGTCTCTCTCAAGTCCTACTTACAGGGAGAGCAGCCACATGGGAGAGAGGACAGTAATGGGACGAAAGAGGGCCTACATGTGTGGCCAGGTCATTTACCTCCAGAAAATGGATGTGAGACTAAGTCATGTATACTGGGAAATTAAGGACTCAAGGCAAGATGGCAGTGCACAACTTCATGGCAATCRTGTGGGATTACCCTTGAAAGAACTTTCCTGAAGAGCCAACAGGCATGGTAAGAAGGTATTCTTGAAGATACCACTGTCTCTTTTAYGGCTTTATCTTATGATGCAATTAACTTCAATGAACTGAGTCTCCAGCTCATCCACAAGTCACCATCTCTCCAGCGAGAGAAATTAATTCGCTGCATGAGAAGAGGGCCAACAGCATGCCCTTAGGCATACTGCTAGAGCAAACGTTCCTTTAAAAGTATGTATTGATAAAGATAATGTGAATATAAAAACAAAATAATCACCCAAAGGAGAACACCAGTTTGTAGTCAAAGAGGAAATATGACTTCTGCTTCTAATAAGACTCTCAGCAGTCTGATCTCACCTACCTAAAACTGAACTACTGAACTACAGTACTGAGAATCAGCYGCACTGAGTTTGGTATCTCTGTTCTTAACTTTTTGAGTCTACAGGCAGTCTTTTTAAGATCAAAGTATCATTTAATGAACAGTACCAAAGCACATAAAAATTTAAAATTAGAATCTACATTTATATCCAAATATTCCTTTATGGTTGCCTAGTAAAGGAGTAGGTTTGTCAAATCCTACTACAGGTTCCATCCTCCACTCTCACAAACTGAACAGTTTCAGTTCAGTTTTCCTCCCAGAAGAGGTAGCCAGTCCTCTAAATTGCTATAGTGCTTTGTTCTTTTCCATTAAAGCCTTATACCAACTTGTTTTTTAATAATCAGGGGCACTGAGCAAGAGTTAATAAGTATGACTTTTGCCAATATCAGGGTATCATTGAGTTATTAGGATTGGGCAAATTATCAGAAACCAGCTCCTTCTCTACCKTCCTCTCCCCAAACTTTCTTGAGGCTTTGCCTTTGCCCCCACAAAAGATTCATAAAGTAAGTATCCCAATGATTGAGTCAAGATATAGCAGTAATAGATAAGGTACTTCTATGTTTGTCACATCACCATCCACAGCAGTGTAATTGCATTACTGCAACACTACCAGGAACACTATGTACAAATCAGGTTACCTCTGTTCCAGAAAATCTGAGTTCAAGGTGAAACATATGAAGAGGTCAGYTACAATAGAGAGACAAAAAGAAGTCTGCCTTCCAAGGAAACAGTGCRAAAGGCTGAATTATTGGACAAACTAGATACCATAAGGGAAAACAGCTGCTCTCTAAGCATATATATGAGTATAAAACTGGGGATGAGTAAGTGAAGGCTGAAAATTACTTTTCTGTCAAAGAATGGAGCCTTCAAGAACATCTTTCTAATAAGACAGTGAAGACATAAAACCTAATTAGCTCCAAATTGTAATTCAATAAGCTTACAAATAGATTTAAATATATTGTAGCTATTGCCAATAAATGATGGGCTTATAAGGTACTTCAGTCCTTGTTGTGCTGCATTTTTGTTGTTCTTTACATACTGTTTTAGATTACATCAGTGGCTTTTTAGTCCAGAAGTGCTCCGTTTTTCATATGAAGTAGTATCTGAACAGATCAGTGCTACATATCACTTACTTGTATCTAACAGCAGGAAGCAAAAAAACCCCTAAAATAACTCTCCCCCAGAACCACTTTATGTGACAAGATGAGTAAAACTGGTCATCCAGAAAAGTCCACCTATTCACTCTTGGAAAGATACAGTTATATCATTCTCATCCCTTTCTCCAAACACTAAATGGTAATATCCCTCTTGAAGAAACAGCATATTAAATTCAAATTTTTCTTTACATTGTCGTTCAACCCTGAACCTTCTGGATTTGGACATTTGACTTCAGAAAGGCTCCTGTAAGTAGTAACCTTACGTAAACAAGAAATTCTTCTATTTTCAATATAGCATTCACTGGTTTTCCACTTGAATTATCAACAATTATGTCAAAACTGAAGTAAGATTTCAAGTAAATTAACATGGAATTTCGCAATACATTTGCAGGCAGGCATCAGAGGTAAAGACCTCCCCTTCCTCTCAGTGTAGTTTATTCAAATACGTGCAGCTCATGAAAAAAGCAGGAAAACAGAAAAAAAAAAGTCAGAACATCACTAACCTCTACCTGAAACAGAATTGTCTTTTGCTCAGTTCACAGGACACTGAACATCTACGCAGTGCATTGTTTGTTACCCTTCAGAGCCTCCAGGAGAATGAAGCACGTGTTCTCCTTGTACTCATCAGCAAGTGATCAGAAACGTTGAGTCACTAGGACAAGGCCACATCAGTCACAGAAACACACTAAGAGCCCCATTGTTGCTGCCTTTTCAGTACAGAAGCTATAGGATGTTATTCTGTTTAGCATACAATTTTCCTGATTAATCAACTTACTTTTATCAGATTTTCACACTGTATAATTTTAAAAAGCTTGAAGCTGTTAAAATACTAGAAATGGGGTATGTTAAAGCCTTAAAGGGAAAAATAATTAAATCACAAAGATAAGCTGAACTTACAGTTTGTGATGTCAGGAGGGGCATAACTGTCATTCATGAACATGCTGGTGGGTTTTGCAACTTTCAGATAAACAAAGTCAGATGTGTTTTTTAAGGCAGTCACTGCTTCTTCATGAGTAACTTCTTCTAAGCAAACAGTGTTCACCTAAAGATAAAAAAATAAACAAATTCTCAATACAGAAAAARTGTACATTTTCATAAGACAATCACTGAAAGCTGTTGGAACACTCTGGCATTGAGAGTTTTTATTAGGATTCATGTGCCACAGACATAATTGGTTATATGAAAGTTATATAAAAGATGCTTTGTAGTGCTGTGAAATGTAAGAAAGGCAAGTCTTTCCTCAAAAGATTATAATAAACTGTATTGACTGTAACATTGTAAAGAAGGCACACATGACTTTGGAAAACTAACGGGACAAATATGACACTCAAAATGCCATAAGCATGCACAATCACAGCACTGACAGATATGTTATTGCAAGCATTGAATAGAAGAAAGCTTCTTCTAGTAAGAATAAATCCTACATGATCTTGTCATGACATAATTAAGTTCTAGACATAATAATGGGACAACATATTCTCACAAGAGGTCAAAAGTAGGGCTCAAAGCTGGAGAAGATCCCAAAGTGACTGATTTATATGCCAAGTAACAAGAACTAGTTTAATTTTACAGGTAACAGATTTTTTTAAACTATTGCTATTAAGGTGAAACACTAGCACTTCTGTTTAAAAAAAATTTAAAAATCCTTTAACAATTAGTATCTCCTATAAAGCCTTAGTAAATTGAGTTGCTGACCCTCTCTTCCATATTTTGAAGAAGGAAGTAACTTCTGCAGATAATTCCAGGCAACATGGGAAATAAGGCTTGTACTGCACTGAACCTGAGGGACCAAAGACACTTTCTTCTGTTTGATTACTTAACTTTACATACTGTGTAAAAACAATTGGGCCTTGTCAATTCTGTTACTTGTGGGGGGAAACACTCTACTGCTCAAATATATTCTTTCCATCTGTATTTTCTAAGAGTTTCCTGAAAGTTTTCCAAATGCCTCTTTTTTTTTTTTTTTTTTTAAAAACAGATTTAAACTCCTACCACTCCTGATGACTGAAAAGTCATTTTGCAGTGCACTGGTAATTGCAGTACAACCTAAACACATAGACAGAAAGTTACATTCTGCAAAATATGGGAGCTTATCTCTACGTTAGTGACTAAAGCTTTGACTAAGTGAAATTCAGCTAATCAGAAGATATTATAGATGACATTTTACTCACTTCTTTCCTTACTTAATGAACTGAGGGAATAATCACAGCTACAATAAATTAGGACATTATATTTACTATATCCAATAGCATATTGCATATGCTCCTTGCATCCCTGAAATACTATCTGATATTAATCCAAAGCTACTTTATTTAATTTTGTCAGGCAATATTTTTTAATGGATAAAGTAATACTGGACAAAGTAATCTGTCTCAAAAGTTTGATATTTCTAACAAAAATTCMTTAAAACCTTGCATATAGTTTACGATATAAGCAAGTTAGCATGACATTTTCTTGTACAGGTGACAAATTATAACTCTGGAAAGCAGTTCTCCATTAAAAGGAAGCTTTCCAGTGCCCTTATGTTGTGGGGAAGTCCTCTAATCAAAACACTTCCTATGATGCAGATTTTAAAACTTAAAATTTTATTTTAACTCAAATATTAACAGCATTGTCATCAAGCAGCTGGATCTTTGGGTTTGTGAATTTGCATGGCATATGAAGGTGTATATTTATTGTGCAGCTAATAGTAAACATAAAATATTCTCTCTCTCTTTTTTCCTCTCAATTCTCATGTGAGGATTTGCTCATGTCTTGAGCTGATTTCACAGAACTATCCCTTGTAACACCAAGATCTCATTCCTAATACTTCAAAAAAAGCAGGATTCTTTAGATAAAGGCATAATCCCAGGATTCTTTATCTTTAAGTAGCTTCAGTTTTCCCAGCGTTGTATTTGTAAATTACAAACATCCAAAAAGTCTTTTTACAGATGGGAAACTCTGCACTGGACATTTAGAGTCAGTTTCTTACTGTTCAAAGAGCCACATTCTGCTGTCATGTACTCTGAGTACAGATGTACTCAGAGCTCTTAAAGAAGCAGGTACTGCCTGGTAGACGGAAGAGGGTGGAGCAATTACACCTTACAAGAGTTGAGTTTACAATTCAGAAATTCATTCAGAAATTCCTGGCTCTGGCTCCTGTTTTTCTAGCTGGACAACTAGATTTCCAGATAGAATTTAAGAAAGTTGAAATTTATTTTTACTTTGTGCATAGAAAATTCAACTTTGAAGTATTTTAAGTTTAAAAAAAAAAAGCCATTCAAAAGCATTACAAACACTGAAATCCACCATAAGCAGCAGTTTCACTACAGGCTGGCCAGCCACCAGTATATGGAGTTCCTTTCCATTCTTCTTTTTTGAGAAGAGAAACAATCCCATTTTATGCTGGTTTACATTCCCGTCACTCAGATCCCAGAAAAATAACAGCAGGCATCAGAAACAAACAGGCTGATTAACATGGGTTTTGCATGAAACATTGTGCTGAGAAATAGATTTCAGATTTCCTGATGAGATAGTATTGAACACTGCAGATTTAATTTTTATCATTGATTTCCTGGCAATATCATTTTTTTTTACCAATTTCTATGAAATAACACTCTACCGGCAGGCAGCTTAACTACAGAGTGAATCATGCCCTTACT
>JAYKAV010000999.1:253441-300602 GCA_035582835.1 Phoebastria nigripes | reverse complement strand
TATGCTGATTTCCTACACCACCAGCAATACTGAAACCAAGACCTGCTTGAAGATAAAGTCATTACTCAAGAAACGTTTTAGCATTCATTAGATTCAAATTATTATATAAATAATAATGCTATCTGTATCACATATACACATAAAAATATTAGGCTCTGGTTGAAGCAATACTGGATGCTTTTCCAAGTGAACTCCATAATTTTCCAGAAAGTTCTGGAAAAGACGTGACATTTACAGAAGTGCTGAAAATCAAAAGCTAAATCATTTACTTCATACCTTGCGAAAGATGCACACAGCACAGCTATAGCATCACCCCTGATATTTAAAGAACCATTGTCTAACATTTTCCCATATAGAAACAAAAGAATACTTTCTCTAAATGTTTTTTAATCTCTCAAAGATCTTTCAAGGTAATTCAATGAAATATTTTACTCCCATTTGTAATGTACTTAAAAATTACTAAATACTATCAGAAACACATTTTTATTATTTGAAAGAAAAATATGCATTCTACTAGAACAGGTTCAAGACACAGGGATGAAAATTCAGAAGCGTTTGAAATGCCATTATCTTATTTTTCATTATTCTGCATTTCCTAGGACTTCATATGCAAGGTACTATTTTATTTCAAAAAATAAATGCAGAAATCTATCGTCAACTTTATCCTTCTTGTGAAACAGAAGTTTTATACTTCCTACGTACCTTTAGGGCCTTTTACAAGTTTGATTTCCACTATTTTTTCTGTGACTGGTTTTCTTCTTTTGACATACAATCGTACAATTGATCCCGCTTCTTTCAATGCTTCGACTGCTTTGCTGTGTGTCACATCACGAACATCCACCTCATTTACTCGTAGAATACAATCGTTAACCCTAGAGACAGCAATATTCATGCTCAGCTGTTGTGTTATAGCAGAGCAGACACATTAGGAGCCTATTTTATCTACAATACACTAACATACATGTTAACACATTAAGATACATAGAATTTTGCTTCAAAATTACATTGATTCAAGACAATGTTCTAAAATTAATTATTAGTGCTTAAAAATAAAACAAGGATCACTAGAAAACATTTAAAGGGAATATTTTGTTCACAGCCGAAGAGGACACCATCTTATATGTGTTTCATTTAAACAGTATTTTGAACAGAGCTTTGTACAAACTACCTTTTGTTTAGGGCTATAAGAAATAATTAAAAGATTCAGAAAACTAAGAGGCACACAATGAGAACACGCTAGTTTTAAGCCATGATATGAACAAGTCAACCTCCATTCCTGCTTTTCACAAGCTGTTTAAGTGCTGGCCTTCCACTCCATTTAACATGTTGCTGTAGTAACACTGAGCTCTCATTACACTAAGTACAATGCCTCACCCACCCGTCACCATGTCCTGCCAGATGTACCTCTGGCAATGACCAACAAGCTGAAGTGAAGCCTTGAAATAAGCTTATTAGGACTAAAAACCATAAGGCATCAGGCATTTGCACCAAAAATGACAGGGCAACTTCTTGACAACACAAGAGAAAAAAAGCTGGTTCTACAATCGGATGTGTTTTTCTTCCACAAAGTGATACAGGAGTATACTTAAACACTGTTATGGATTAGAAAAATAATTCATTAATGCAGTTTGTTATTAACTTCTAACAGTACCCCTTCAAAGGAAGTTGCAAATATCACTTGCTACCATCTAATAATATGCCAACATTTCCTCACTAGGAGTTAAGTAGTAGTATTAGTCCACAATTAAATAAGAAAATGGGGTATACTGGAGAAGGAGTACTCTATTAATTTAAACAAAAAATACGGCTTTTGAAGATGTGTAGTATCTTTGAAAAATTAAGACACAATACCAAGCATAAAAGAGGGTTTTTATTAAGCTCAGCTATCTTACAGCTCAGAAAACTTGCACATGGATAACCAAGAGTTACCTATCCTACCTGTCTAAGTTTTTCTTTTGTATATTGAATTAAGGGCTATAGAACATCTGGCATAATCAATTTATACCACTGAATAGAAAAGATAAAGTTCACTTAATTTCACTTAACTGCAGATTTTTTGCTTTGGAAAAAAAAAATTGGTCCACTCAAACATTTTTCATTATTTACGAAATATTTCTATAAGAAAAACTTATTTAAAATGTAATGTAGCATGTTAAAACTACCAAAAGTAACAGAAAGTGTTCTATCCGCTGTTTGAAAATATAATAAGAAACATTTAGCAACCCAACACAGAAAGTCATCATACCGTAATCTTCCATCCTGTGCAGCTGCACCCCCGGCTATAATTTTTGTAATGAAAATACTTGAATCATCCCCAATATGTGGGTTATCTGTACCACCTGCAATGCTAAAGCCAAGTCCTGAATTTCCCTAAAGGTAGAGGGGAAAAAAAAAATTACATTTCTTTTTTGGGGAAAAGATATTCTAGTATATCTATTTGATTCAATATAAAACCAAATCTATATAATTTTCACTGATAAAAAAATATTAAAAGACACTTTAAGCAGTATACTACATATAACCATATGTAAGATGTAATTATACTTATTTTCATAGATGTAGGAGAACATAAGCCATTGCGTAACTGTAAGAGATACAGTTCCAACCCCACAGCTTTCTCATTGAAGTGAACTTGATAAACTAGGTAAAAACTTCCCTCTCTAGTGAGTTAGATCTTTGAGATTATTCATACGAATATTTGCTCCTCATTAAATTATTAGTGACAAATTATTTTTCCTAGAGAAGCCCCCAAGTAATTTGTGTCACATATGTAAAATATCCTCACAGATGCAGAGACTCAGACTGACATTTTCTCTTCAAAGTTTGCGTGTCCTTACTATCAACTGCAAGACCTCTTCACCCTCTCAGTAACCACCGGAACTGCAGAGGTATCAAATACAACCATTTATTTCTTTCTTTTTGTTAACGGTGCAGCTCAAGAGAACTGAGATAGATCTCTACATCGTAAACCTAACAAAGCAATGCATATGACAAGGTGCCACTTGTAATCTCAACTGGAGAATCTCAATATAAAACTTAATGGTATAAATAAAAGCCTATCATAAATGGCAATATAGGAAATGAAATCATAGTTTGTATTACTACTCTCTACAAGCCTAGATATAGATAATAACATTAAATGCAGTATGTCTCAGGGAGATCCTTCCCCCATTTTACTATTAATGGTCAAGGACATTAATAAAAACTTCTATTCCTGCTCCAGCAACTGGGCATTTTTTTTTTTTCTTTAGGTTAAATAATCTACCTAAAAAAAAAAAAAAAAAAAACCAACAGTAAGAATTGTTTTGGATTGCCATTTAGCACTATCAAGAGGTTAGATTTTCTACATTAAAGTATCATAGATCCCATTTAAAACAGAGTACAGAAAAACATTTAGCATGTTACCCTTTCAAGAGTAATTTCTTCATACTCATAATCCGCATCCGTGCCATTGACCTATAAAGAAAGAAAAGTGAGACTTACAGAGAATTTTACACTTTACACAACACAGTTTGCTTGGCTGGTTCACTCCCATCGAATCTCAACTGATTCATGCTGACCACTGAGCTCAGAGGGGACATGTGATTTTCACACTGCTCTGTACACAAATCAGACACTCTTTTTGTATGAGTTTAAAAGTTAAGATTTCAGAGAGCAGACTGTTCTACGCAGATACAGTAGAGCAGAAGCCCTCTGCTTCTGACTGCCAGAAAAAAAAATGCTCTTGAGATCCTCAGTTGTCCCTCAGGCCAAATAGCAAGTTGAAACTGTCCTTAGTAGTTTGTTCAGTGGAAAAGATACTGTAGTTTTAACACATGATATTTCTCCATTAAAAAGGGAAAAGGTCTTGACCTTCTGAATACACGAAACTGTATCTATTACTACACCAACACCAAAGAAGCCACTGTGATCAAGAAGTTTTTATGTTAGCTTAGTCCTTGAGCTATTATCTACAAGAATGACAACATGTGCTAACTGAACCAGTCATCTAGTATTACAGTACCTGGGAAATGGTTCATGATGACTGATGAGTATGTGGCCTTTTTTTTTTTTTTTTCCTTTTTTTTTTTTTTTTTTTTTTTTTTTTTTTTTTTTTTTTTTTTTTTTTTAAAATAAATAACAAGGACATTTAATCATTTCCCTATTCATTACCATTAGGCAAAACAAAGCCAATCCCGATAATGCAACAAGCAGTCTCTTGTTTATTTCCATGTACAAAACTCTGTAATCCAATTTTAAAAAATCACCTAGATAAACAGGAGCAAACAAGAACCACCATCATTTTTATCTTTTGCTTTAGCTCAGTTCTACAGTCCTTTTTTTTTTTTTTTAAATTTACCTTTGAATTGATTTTATCTAACAAACCAAACATTAGCAGAGACAGAAGGAAGGGTATGTCAAATGATAAAAATCACTGTCCTATTCTACCTCTTGCAAGCTAAGCCAAGCTTTATTTGCAGGGACTTCCCCTGGATGAAGGAAGTTCTATACACATGCTACAATTATGCCACAAGAGAAATCCAGCAATCTTCTTTGAACGTGAAAACCTATTAGTAGTTCAGCAGAATTTGGTTAGAGCCTTTTGGCTGTACTGAAGTTAATTTTGCTGGTACACTTAATCTTTTCATGTGCCACCAACTTGAGTTTTGTTTGTATTTCCTTGGGCTTTTACAAAGAATTAAAAAATATGCTTCTTGGTGGTTTTTACCAACCCAGTTTGGAGTTCTAAGAGAGAGTACTTCCTCAGCAGCTTTATGATTCAGGTAACGAGCGCTGTGTTCTTGACCATTTGTTCCTTGAAGACTTTCTAGATTCATATTTTGCTTTTTTTCTTCTTTCAATAGAAAAAGCTTTATTAATTAAGGTTTTTGTAGATTCATGATGCAGTTACCTCACAAGTATGATTTTACATTACTTATTGCTTAACAATTCCATTAGCTACTYGGGAACCTAGAAGGATATTCCTTTACTCAACTTCCTATGCTTACGGAGTAGGTTAGATTACAGATAGTTATGGGCTTGTTAGTTTTACATTCACTGCAAACTGATAATTTAGATAGCAAATTTAAACTGCAAATTTAGATAGCTTATAATTTTGAGTGCCAGTTTGTTCTGTTAATGCTATTTTCTCTTCCTATTTCTACTATCTACTGTCCTCCATGTGTCTCTATCAGATGGGGCCTTCTGAAATGTGAATACGTATTTATTAATCACTTTTCTTCTTGGTTTAGTTTGTGTGTGCAGGGAGACACCTCACCTTCAGTATGCTTTTCTAAGCTGTATCTGCGTCACATCAATAAAAGGGCCACACACTGCAGACTACTGCTGTGATCTTTTAATCAGAGGCATCATTATTACACTCGGGACTCATTTATGAGCCAATTATGTCACTGTACTAATCTTCTGTCTTCTGCTTAAACTGCTAATTCACGCTTTTGTCTGTCTTGAGTTATTACAGCTCCTTTCTAGCAACGTTGCTAAGTTATGAACGCTTTTGACAAGGACAAGATTTTCTCTTTACTTGCTAATACCAGTACTTAGAATAAACACAATATAAAGCAACTAGTACAGGCATTGACATCGTTCAGGAAAATGACAAGCAAGTGGGATATAAGTAACTGTAGGAGGAACGTACAGGAGGAAAATTCAGATCTGAAACCTATACTAAACTTACATACCTTCCAAAGTCTCTGAAGTCTCTATATGCCAGTGGTATTCCTATCACAAAACACACACTGCCAAACACAAATTTTAGCCTCCATGTAACTATGCTTATTACCTTAATGTTTCAGATAGAACCAACCCATTTTTATGAACATTTAGAGCACTAAAATCTTAAGTATACCCACTGCATTAAGAAGTGTTTTTGAGAAGTGCAATGGAAATGGCACATTAAATATTAAAAGCATCTGACTGCACAGTTGAAGAAACAGATTGTTCTCTGAACACTGAACCTCTGGAACCTCAAACCACGTTTTGCACTGTCACACACTGGTACTCACAGAGAACCTTCCACCTGCAATCTACAACTTTTTTTTTTTTCATGAAACAGCTATTTAAGGACTTCAAATAACCATCAGGACAGCTGACAAAATCAAGCACCATCAGAGAGGTAAAATAGGTTTTATTAAACAGCAGGAACAGACCTAAACAACTACATACATAAAACATTATCTAAAGTTATAATTGAAAGCAAGTGCAGGCTTACGTATGTTGGAGTCTCCAAAGAATCTGTATTCACCAGCACTGGAGGGGGATTTGCCTTCAACACAAGAATAAAAAAAAATTATACAGCATAAGAGAAAGCAATACTAATGATAATTATACAACATTTAATTTGCTGTGTTTCTCAAAGTTCTGTTAAAAGGTAGCTTCAGCTTGACAATCTCAAAAATTCACCTTCTGAAACACTTTTTTCCACCCTGAACAAAGTGCTTTCATGCCATGAAACCACATTCTTCCAAAACTCTGAGTTCATATTTTATATACAAGTTCTCTCATTTATTATCTTGTTTTTCAAAAGAAAAACTGAGTCATGCTATTATTTGACATGATGTCAGTTATCCTAGTACTTGTGACATGACATTCAGAAGTTGCTTTACCAGCCAATATCTTAAAACCAAATTTTGGTGGATTTGATTCCTCCTTCTTCCTACCAGGAACACTTTTTTATTTTTTCCCTCTTCAACCTGCAAAATGGAAACGTACAGAAATGCAAACTTATGGAAGAAGGGATCTACAAAACTGAAAGCAAATCCACAGCAGACATTCATCTACCACACAGCAGCATGTGCTTCCATCAGAAAATTGTTATGGATTCACAAGCCATAAGCAGTCAGAGATTATTGCTATAGAAATATGAAATAGTATAGCATCCTTGCTAGCCAGGAACTGGTAGAATAAGCTAACACTTTTACCCTCTGATGTTACTGAGAATTCTTCTGCAAAAAAGGTGGTTTCAACTGAAAGAAAATCCATACAGACTGGTGGCATTTATCCAAAATACTTCCAAATACATGGATTTCCTATTTTTGCATCAATTATCTGCCTTTAAAATAGGTAGCATCTAGCCTGCTCTAAGAACAACAACAACAACAAAGTGTGCAGATATATTCTAGACTCCAAATACTGTCGCTGTATTAAGTTCAACAGGACCTACAAACTCAGTGGCACAAAACAAAGTTAATCTCCTTACTGCTTTAATGAAGCTGAGATTTTTTTTATATGTATAAAAATCCATTATCTTTAAAATTAAGACATCCTTTATTTTTTTTTTTTTTAATCTCTTATGTGTGCGTGTGGAAATAAATTTAAGGACAGTTTAACAGGCTGCAATAGAAGCTAGTATTAAACTCATTCAAAGATAAATTTAAGACCTACAAAAACATGACAATTACATTAACCTATTCATATTCTGCATTTTAGTTTCATTACCATGACAACAACCTACTTCTGAAGAATTCATGATTTTTAAAAGCCCCCAAAAGCTAGGAAGTAAGCGATGACTCAGAAGTTCATTACAAAAGACTGAGATGAATAATCTACCATCACTAGACAGGAGTCATCAATCTGCTATCAGGTTGCTGTGTCAGAAATTAGGCCCGTGTCATTTAATAAGTACTAAAATCAGGTGGTATATATGCAAGTTAACAGAGTAGACTATTAAAAAAAAAGGAAACAAAAAGGATGACACTTATGACTCCATCAAGATGCCATCAAACACCTTTCTCACCCAGCAATTCTCTCAGTAGAAGCATGGGAACACTTTACACAGTACAGAAATCAAGTACTAGTTACGAGTATCAGGATAAAAATCTCTGCCAAAACAATGCTATCCCTCACAACCATTTTCTGCCATTAAGTTAAATTCCAATTTCTGCTTCTTATTCAAGCAAGTTCTATTAAAATAAAATTAAATTAAAAATGAGATCCTGTACTAAAAATACCAGTCAATTAAATTATGCATCACCATCCCTGTAAGAGCTTTACAATTAACACGATTTTAAGAAAAAAACAAAACAATACATTGTATTAAAAAGAACCTGACTGAATATGAGGCATTAGGAGTCTAACCTCCACTGGATCTACAAGAGAACAGCATACATACGTACATTTTGTATTTGTGTATCAACTATGAAAAGATTTTTAATTTATAAATAGAAAACAAAACAAGGATTAATTCTGAAAGTTCAGTCACGTTCTTTACATTTCACTCAATTTTGGAATTTAGTTTTATTTAATATTAGGATTCTGTAATATCCAAGTACATTCAACAAAAGCAGTGCCAGTGAAAGCTGGTTTCCCATGAATCTTTTTCTTGAGGCTGCAAGTGTTCTTCTTTTAATGTCTTAAAAAAAGAAGAGGAAGACTAGCTAAAAGCAAATTGCTATTAGTAGGTGAGGTTTCTATGTGAACAGTATGTTTGAGACACAAACTAGCCAACAGATGCGAAACACCTTCTGTAAGTCAAGTGATTGTTCCCAACACTCCCTCTGCATTTATCTGAATTCTCCATCAAGAAGCAATAATTTACTATCATTCCCAAGCAGAAAGGAGAAAAGCTTTGTGCCAGGCATTCCAAAGGTATGCCTGGACACTACAAAGACACAGGGCAACATCTAACTCAACACATCAAATGTTTTTGGAAGAAAGACCTGGTATTTCAGTCTGTTATGCAAGAGTTCTCCAAATCAGCTAACACTTTCAAGCTTCTGTGACAGAGCTTGTTCAAATATTTAAAAGCCATTTGACAAGTTTGTTTACAAGCAGACTAAGGGCTTGCCTAACGGGTAAAGTGACTAACAAAATAGAGAAATGTATCTATTGTGCAAAAATGCATCTGCCAAATCCAAAGCTGATTACAACTTTCTGTAGTATTTTCTAATTGCTTAGAATCATGTATGATGCAGAATTATATAGCTAACTCCTGCAGACATTTATATGCACTCAGAAGACAGAGGCATGGACCACTCAATTCTTACTCTTCTGCTTGTAATCCAGTATCATCAATGGACATTAACACTGTCACAGCAACGACAGTCAAAGAAAATATAAATACATATAGCACTAATTATTTTACTTTAAATTAAGTTTAGCCTACTGGCAATTCCCTGAAAGTAAATGCTACTGGAAACTCAGKTATCTTTATCCACCAAGGCTGACAGCAGAAGCCCACTGGTCGCACTAGTCTGCCTGCCTCAAATCCTGATCCAGGCAGAATCCCTCTATAAGAAGGACATAGTTCTGAAACTAATCAAATCTCTGGTCTGCCTGTTGGCAAAAGCATGGGTGACAGATTCATGTAAACATACATCCACTAGAAACTGCACTATAAAACAGCCAACTGTGAAAACTTTTGATAATTACTGGATTATGTAAAATTTAACAATATAGCAGAGAAAAAAAAAAGATTACCACCTGTGGCAAGTTTAGCCGCGTAGCTTGAAAGCAGACCTTAAGAAAAAAAAATAGACGTGTATACTACAAAAATATCCCAGTAATATTCTGGATAGCTTAATTCCCTTTTAAAGTTAATGAATACCTGTCACCAAACAATTCTATAAAGTGACCCATCTCTTCAGAAGGCATGCACCCATTGTTTGAGAGTTTTGCACTGAAAGTTACAGTAAAGTTACAAAAAATAAAAGCAGAATGCCATTCAATATGCAAAAATATAACTGCTACCTATCCTAAATTATCCCATAGCTTGCCATGCTGTAGTCACATACTCCAAGTTATATGCAAGATATTAATGTTAACTTGTGTTTACTGCTTTCACTTGTCTTGACAGGATCTGGTTTTTTTGTGTGTTGACATTATGTGACCTAAAGGATGAAGGTCCAGAAGGGAGGCACATTCTATGAGTCAAATATGTTAGGAATAGAGAGGTAAAACACCCCAAAAACCGTTTTGTATTCTAAATGCCCCCAAGCACACTAATAACCACAAACGGCTGGAGAACAGAAGAAATGTCATGCAAGTGCAATCCATGAAAGACATATATTAAGTATTTGTATGTGAGATGAGACAACAATTTTCTATAAATAAATAAATCAAGCAATAACAATTTAGTAAGGGTGAAATGGCTCTAAAATTATTATGTGAGAACAAAAAATATCCTAACTGCTTCTTTCCATTCTTTTGGGTTTTTTTTCTTTAGCTATTTCACAACTTACTAATAAGTAAGTATGAATACTAATAAGTATTTGTATGAAAATATAGATATTTTAAATGGACTAAAAGCTGCTATAAAACAAACAAAAATTAGGATGAAACTTCAGTGTATTACTAATTCAGCTATTTCACAGTTCATCTCAAACCTGTGTGTAAGAGCACCAAAACGTAAATTTAAACAAAGCAATGAAATAAATTGGATAAATAAAAGTTGAACAAATTTAACAAAAAAAAGAATAAAAACCTGTGGTATGGTGGATGGGATGACAGTGGTCTCAGCAGGGACTGGTGGGACAGGGATCACAGGGACAATGGGAGAAGAGGAAGGAACAGCTTCTGTGGGCTAAAAATCACCAACAAAATGTCAAAAGTAATGAAAACTAGAAAAACATTTTAAAACAAACAAGATTCAAATTTAACAGCTTCAAAAAAAAAATTCTGAAATAGTATATGGATTTGGAGACTATAACCACAACTGAAGACAAACAACTACCTTTAACCATGCTGTATATGGCAATGCATCCCCAGCAACATGCTAATGTCAGAGAACCCAAAGTAGTAAGACATATCCACATTGCTTATTCATACCAATTTACCCACCATGCAGTACAGAGTAATAAGACTTTGGGGTCCGACAGAAAACCTGTTCATGTCAATGGACAGACTCAGGCTTTTTGTGGGCTGGTTTCACACAGAAACCCTTCACCATTATAAAACAGTGTGCAAAAGCAGGGAAATAGTGGCTAAAGTTGATGGCACTGAACAAAGTTAATATTCCTTTTTGATAAAGGGGAAAAATCAGAAGTACATTAAGGTTTCTAAACCTGGCAAAAATCAAAGAAAATCTTTTAGTCAAATGGGTGGAAGATCCTAAAACAGATTCAATCTACCTCTCAAAGATCTTCATACAGGTTTACCATACACCTTCAGACTAGTAGAATTTTGGACTTATGAATTTTCATTAAAATATTAACCAGGAAAGCTACTGACACTTAAGCTGCAAGGGAGCAAGATTACAAATACCATTTTGAGCAAAACATTGACTCAAGTAATTTTGAGATGTTAACATACTGGTTGTCAACAAGTTGTCAGCAACATGAACTACTGGCAACTATCATCAAAATTACAAGCTGAACAGCAGATTGAAGCTCTTGCAACTTAGTTGTTCCAAGACATTCTTGTGATCTTTAAATATAATGAAGCACAATAACAAAAGAAAATACTAAATCCTGAAAATGAACCAAAAACCCAGAACATATTAAACATATTTTAAAAGTTTGAGATACTTTAGAACACAAAGCAACATACACCAATAGCATACACCAAATTAAATGGTAAAAGCTAATATTAAAGAAACCTGAAACAGCCCAAGAGTAGCAACCCTTATTAAATGTACATATGGTATTTATACAGGGGTTTTTTTCAGCTCAAAGTCAATTTTCCCAAAATGAATAGCTGGTGAAAAATGTTGCAGTTATTGAAAGATGTAAGAACAAGATATACTTCGTATCTTGAAAGATCATTACTATTGTCATTTAAACATTCTTACATCTGTCGACAACAGCACAATCTTTCAAGTGTTAAAAAAAGAGGGGTGGGGGAGAATCTAAACTGGTCTAGAACAATGATAATACATATTTTCCAAAGGATGCAGAAAATGCTCAGTGCAACAAACCTCCAGTTACTGGAAGAACAATGCAACCTTTAGAGGACAGATCAAATTAAATAACTTGACCAATCACTCAGCCCTACATATGCAAAAAATAAGCCACCCCTTCAAGTCTGCCTTGTTCCAAAGTAAGCAGCTTCCCATGTATGCGCGCAGTAAAAATTCCTGTTAACCAAAATTTCAGATATACACATATTACATATTAAAATATAACATGACATTAAGGCTGACAAGCTAACCGTTAGCAGGTCAGAAAAATTCCAGCTTTACAGTTACAACTCCTGCAATAAGAGAAGGTTAAAAACAAATAGATAAGATACTGACTACACTCCCCTGTCCTTTGACTTGGCAAAATAACTGACACAGTCACAGTTGATTTACTTACGGACCAAACAATCTGCACCCCTCTCTCTGCACCAAACGGCAGCTTTATTTTCCTGCTTCCTTCCTTTTCTCAGTTCTTAACTCCCTTCTCTCTCTGGGCTTCTCATTGCCAAACACTTCAAGAACCCTCCCAACCAGTTCCAATTTTTATCCTTATTGCTTTAAAACTGACATTGTTCAAAGTCCTTTAATTCTTTCAGGTTCCAGTTTCATAAGCTATTAGCACTGTCATTGAATTTTCCCTTTGTGCTGATGGTTTAGTATCCACTAACTCTTAAAAGCTGCTCCCTGCTCCTCCAAGCATCCTGGCAATGTTCCTATTGAGTCTCCTCCACTACCATGCGCGATGAAAGAGGTGACAACACTGGCAACCACTTTCAAAGGATGTGCAAATCCAAATGAAGGTAGACTGTCTTCACTTAAACGTTTCACAGAACACAGTGAATTATGTAGGCACTATGGCTACCACAAGGAAGGACAATGCAAGAAATTAAAAGATTTCTAACCATCAGAGCAAGAAGACCTGGAACATCGTTATAATAGAAGAATGCTAATTTTATTTTAGTATGGCACATAATCAGTCTGAAAATTATATGATACAGATGTCTGTGAGAGCAGCTGAATAGGCTCCAATAGCTCAGGGTGTCGCTTTCAATGCTCTGCTTCCCAGGAATTTTCAAGAAATATTTGTAATTTTTATGGGTTCTCCAAACTAATACACTAAAGTATTCTGAGAAACAAAAGCGTATCCTCAAAATAACTTTAAATAAATATGTCTCTGACTACAACATTTAATAATTCTGGTTTAAATGGACACAAACTTATTTAAACTACAAAGAAAGCAACGGGCCAATTAAAAACCTTGTTCTGAATATATATGAACTATAGCACACAAGTATGATAGACTATTATATATAGGAATTCATGACTTGAACAGTAACTCACTTTAACAGAGTCTGTCAGCCTAAATGAATGTGCTAACATCTACAATGAAAAACCATTCTGTTACAACAGTACAATAAATCGCAAGTAATTCTTTTTTAAAGTGTAAGGATGGACTTTCTAATATTTATAAACAAAAATAATAATTTAATTTTAAGTGGTATGTTTAAAAAAGCAAAGATAATAATACCTTTAAGTGATCAATTAAAAGGAGTGCCTCCAAACCTAAGTCCAGATGTTGTGAAAAGGAACAACACACCCATTTTCTCACATTTAAGCAACACACACAGTAACTCCTTCTGTGAGGAAATACCAACTAACCTGGAATTATCAAAGCACCATACACAACCCAAAGCAGATCAACTAAACCAGCAAATTCCATAATGTTGCTATTTGTCAAGTACTAAAAGACATATTTTGGAGAAAAAAAAAAAAATCAAGAAAACCAGACTTTCCTCACTTTCAAGAAATTACTATAAAAAACCTATACTGTATACAGTGCAACAATCTTAATGGGAAAACACTGAGCAGAAGTATTTCTTTGCCAGCCCAATTTCAATTATTACTACTTTGATTTCTGAGGATAAAATAAAAAAGAAAATTAAGTAACACTAAGTCTCTAGAAATAGCAGGGATAAAACTACAGAAAGAAAAAGTGTGACATACTTTCTACAATTTGCACCAAAAGTGCACATCTATAAATACCTAGTGCAATACATACCTTTTCTAAAGAACAATTAGAACATGAGCCATCAGACACCCAACCACTAGCAGCTTTTACTTTTGCTGTGCTTTTTGTAGGACTCTTTTTCACACTGTCGCGCAGGTTTATAAATTTTCCTCTGTGTTTGGAAGACACAGGCAACGTGGATGAACTAAAAGATGTATGAATGCTCAGTGCCTGCTGCTGATGCCAGAAAGGCTGCTTTGGCTGCATATGAAGATTTTGACGTATTTCCATTCTCGGGCTCCTTGTTAAATCAGTGAGCTTGAGCGTTCCTATTTCACTGTCATCTGTAGCACCACAGTATTTGTAGTCATGACAGTGAGTAGTCATGAAACAAGCAACACAAACAGTCCTTTTTGCAAAAAAATGGAGGGAAAATGAACCAAAATATTGCTTCCCAAGAAAGCTCAAAATATGATTGTTTTCTAGGTTATAGTCATAGGAAGAAACACTAAGTGCTGTTTTAGCTAGTACTGCATGTTGTGTACTCTCTCACTCTATTTAAAGAGCACCATTGAACCACCACACGACAGTCAATTCGCTGGGCATAAATAATCAATGCAATGCACAAATTATTGAATAGATGGCAAAAGTAATCTGAGGTTTTTTATTAAAAAGAAGCTATGAAAGGTTATAGTTACTTTCCTTCTTCCATAAGCTCCTACTATCCCTAAACTTTGTTGTATTTTACCACCTCAAAACTTCTCCAAGGTTTACATCTAGAAATTTTTAAAATATACCAATTCCTCTACTTTTCTGAAAACTTTATGGGGGCTGAAAACTAATGAATTTAAAGAAGCTTATGATGAAAAGTATATGAATTGTGAATGGGCAGATACATTGTACAAGATTTCAACATTAAACTTCCAGCAAAGAAAACAAATTTCTTCAGACCATAACAGTAACAAGAATTACTCTGTTTTAACAATTTTAAGAGTTGCATTTCCATGAAATACAGCAGCACTGTGAGACCACAATTTTAAGGTGCACATTGTTTAAATTAAAAGCTTAAAAAAAAAAAAAAATTAAGACATTTATTTTATTCATTCAGTTTTTAATGCCACGGATGCATGATTTCTGTATTACATTTTTGCCCCAATTTTCAAAACAAAAAAGCTCCAAAACAACTCCTACCCGCCTCCCCAAAAAAAGCACACAATGAGGAGCTAGTTTGATTTAATCATGCTGTTGAATATTTAACTTTACCAGCCAATCATTCTAAAAAGAGGTAAGGATCAAAAGTCAATTTCCCAGAGTCTACATGAAAATTGACAGCTAAATAGAGACACCTACATTCCTAGCCTTACAGAAGGAAAAAGCAGGCTCAAGTCAGTGGTCATGCAGTCTTCTCGACAGTGGACACACAACCAGCATTTGCACAGCTCTGGACCAGCCACAGCACACACCATCTGCCTCTTGCCCCATGGGTCTGTTCCAGGAATATGCTGTGAATCTGAATATCTGGCACTGGGTATGATAAGAATGAAGGACACCAGCCCATAGGAAACAAAGCTTGATTAGGTCAGCTATACTGTATTTGGATAAAATTGAGAGATTTTGTCAGTTCACAGCATTAAAACACGGTTATTCTCCCTCTCACTGTACACTTTCCTACAGCAAATCTGAATATTTAAATAATATGAGTCAGCATAATTTTTACACACAGAATAAAAAACTAGAAATACAGACCTAAGTACAAACATTTCCAGTTATTTATAGCATGGATATTAAGAGATAAATAGGAACTGACAGATGCTCCTCTAATCACCAAGAGCTGCCATGTCTCATCTTCTACCCAGAATGGATGTAATCAAGAGCTGCATAACATATCATTAATGCAATATTCATAAATGCAGAGACAGAAAGGTTTCTGGCCAGTGACAGGAAGCTGGAAATGCATTGATCATACAAACATTCGCAGACTTGCGCATGTGTATGGTAGGTATGTCTTTTGCCTTTGAAGTATCAGGGAGCTGGAGGACTGTGTCCCACTAATACATATGGGCAGATGCACGTGGGCTGTTCTGCGCTAGACAACCCAAGAACCTCTAGATTTTGTTACTGAAGGGCAAAGGCAGAGAGGAAGATAAGCATGTTCTGAATGGGCATACAGGGAAACAGTTCAAAACCAGCACATCACAACTAACAACTTCTCCTTTGAGAAATTTCCACATATGCATTAACACTGAGCAACTCTGAGGCACATTCCCCAGCCTGCAGGGATTACGTGGACAGAGGCTGTGTCTTGTGTCGAAGCCTCTGTCAGTCCTCTTTGGCAACAGTGTGCCAAATGGCTGCTTTTGTAGACCACAAACATTTTTTTCCAGAGATGTTATCAAGATTGCTTGACGTTTAGCAGGCTGCATTCGTATCACCCATTTTACTTGCATATCAGTACTCTCTATTTTCTACCCAGCATGACATTGACTAATTACTAAAATGTAGACAGGAAGAAGCAAGGGGTTTTGGGTATAAGGCTTTTCTCTTGCGTACATAATAAATCCCAAAATACATGATGTTCTAGATTCAAAAGGAACATCTTATTCCTGGAGGCATCAACTTTGTTGAACACACGTAGACCAAGTAACCTCTTGATTAAAAAGAAAATCAGCTTTGAAGCACACTAAGTGAGAAAGTGAGGGCAAGGGGAGGAGATGCTGGATACTATATTCTTGGAAACCCAGTTGTCTGGCTTCCTATATTCTCCTCCAAACAAGAATGAGGAAGACACAAGGCAAAAGACGAGACAAAGGAATTCACATCTCTCCAGTGTGCTTTCAGACATGCTGACTTCAGTGGCAAAAGAATGAAGATGATGTAGCAGATAACTGGTAACAGCACAAGGTTTTTTCTGGAAGTCCTCATGCCTTTGGTCCCTGAGATGATATCAATAAGATATCAATAATTAAAAGAAAACAAAAACTTGAAGGCACTTGTAGTTCCAAGAGCAACAGTCCAAGCACCAAAACACAGCCGGTACAGGCAGAATACCTAACTCATCCAGGGCTGCATGGTGTGCCAGGGCAATCTCCAGTGAAAAAGCTTAGGCCACACTGAAATTTAGTGTTATGCAAGTATGGAAAGTGAATATAGCATCTTGGTCAAAAAACCATGGGAAGAGGAGGAAAGGAATATATAATCAAAGTGTAGTAAGGGTTATCTAGAACAATTGTGGTGTAAACAAAATGAAAACAGACAACAGCAAAAAAAAAMCAAGGAAAAAAGAAAGTAGAGAAGGCAAGAAGAATGATATTCAAAGAGATTACTCAGATATTTGAGAGTCACGGGGATCATTCTGCCTAATTACATTCACACGTGTGAGGTAAGGCAGAGCCTCACTTGCAGCCACACTGATAGGGAAAAAAAAAAAGAAAAAAGATCTCTGGCAAAGCAGTGGGACATATGCATAATTCAAAGCAAGAAGAAGCAGTTACGTAACTAAAGCTGCACAGGTTTGGCACATCATCTTTTGACTGCAGAAAGCCTGAACACGCAAGTGTTCTCTACAGACTGTATTAATTACTAGCATGAACCGTTCCACTCTAATATGAAGCACTAAGTGATTTTTCATAACCAGAGGGGGTTCAGCATCAGGCTGTGCTTTCATATTACATACAAACTCTGAACAATTTGTTGCTAACACAAAGCTGAATCATCAATATTTCATTCTTTTAAATAACTACATCGAATGTACAGTGCACACTTTGCAGCAATATGTTAAAGTGCCAGTAATATTTTACAAGTAGTATTTCTTCCAAGAATCATTTTCTTTCCACATTCTATAACCCCCACTCCATAGCTGGATAACAACAATACCCATGGAAAGGAAAATAGTACTAATATTTGACCAGCAATGTCTAGTGCAAAGTTCTTTTTTAAAGATTCAATAACCAACTTTCATTACTTCCAAAAGCAATTCTAATAGCTGGGAGAATCCTCCAAAAATAATTTTGCACATCACCCCTTCCATTGCCTTCAAGCAGATACCACAAAATCAGCAACTTCTGTTAATATGGCTTGACTGATGAAAACAAGCCCATATTCACTACCTCTTCTTGAAAGTAGGAAATAAAGTATCTTCCAAAGTGAACAAAACTTTAAAAGTGTTAGGAAGAAACAATTTTGATGCAATACCCAGTGACAAAGCTGAAGATAAATGGCATATTTTCTTTCTAGAGATATATAATTTAAGGTCTGGCAGTGTAGTTTTATATCTTTTCTCTGAACTACATCCTAGAATGCCACAGGACATTTCACCAGTGAAGCCTGCTATTTTGAGAACTTTGCATCCATCTTCCTCAAAATCACAAAAGTCAATACTCATCTAAACATACCTTCAGGGATTTATAGGCTGTTTGGTGGGGTCTAATGTGGTAAGAATAAAGCACAACTGCCATCCATCCTCATTCATAATCCCTGTTAGCTGTATGCTGCCCAGAGCATCTAAGTCTGAGCACGCAGCTAGTATTAACACTGCTGCACCGTCTCTGCCATATTCCTCCCCAAGTCAGTGCCATCCCGTGGCCTGGGCATGTCCTTAGTACCACAATGTCAGTGACTTGAGCTGCTAAGCAATAAATTTAAAGACACGCATCTTTTTCCTGAGTGTATTTCTCCAGGACTTTAAACAAAATGTAGCATCAAGGGGATTTGGAAATAAAATGTACAAGTATTTCCCTACTATCAAAACAAAGTTTCACAGAAATCAAATAAAAAATTACCAAGTTTCACAAGAGCTAAAAAAGTGTAGAACTATCTGAACATAAGCAATCATTTAAGTATTGACTTGAAATTCCAAACAATTTTTATATATCAAAACAGCATATAACACAATCAGACATGTACCTGAATTTTGAGAACTGCAAAGACCCAAGACCCAATTCCACCCAGGCATGAGTACTGCCATTGCTGATAAGCTAGTCTAGAGGGTAAAATATGCCAAATACAGAGCATGGGAAGCAGAACCACCAAAAAAAGAGAATACCATTAATACAAGTATGACTCAAGATTTTCCCTCTCTACAGGTTTGCAATTTCTTTCATGTGAGAAAAGTTCTCTCTTATCAATAGACCATTACTTTGCTTTAAAAATGCGCTTCCCACCCGATGAACTCAAACTCACCTGTCCACCTTATTCAGTGTGTCAGTACAGTAACTCTCTAGTTTTTATATGGACACCATATTTGACTATTTCAAACACGGTGGCTAAAAAACAAATTATTTAAAATACACACACTTTTTCAGCTTTCTAACCACTCATGTTTATAAATTTGTGACTGCATTTGTATCACGTTTACTTCATGGGGGTGGGGGTGTTGTTCAGATTCTCCTACCCAAGTCAGCATACTCCATATTGTTTTTCAACAACAAATTGATTTACCACAAACAAAACCTTAAGAGAGACTGGCTAGGGTAAATAATAAGCTTAATTATGATGGCCTAAACCCATGGGTGGTTACAATTAAGCCTGCCTATCATTCTGCACTGATATAAGGATGAAGAACTTTTGGCTTCAGATTTGGGGTTCTGACCCTCCTATCCCTTCAAGGGCTCTCCCTGTTCCTTGCCATGAYGGAGCAAAGACCGATTTCCTATGGTCTCCCAAGGATGAAGGAATAAAAATACCTAGATCTCCACCTGGATGCTATCCAGGTCTCTCCAAGGAGAGTTTGGACAGAAAGCACAGAAACGAAGAAGCTGAGCCTGAAGCCTGTCAGGATATGTCTACATGAAGATGGGTAGGTCAGTACATAATGGTTTTACTAAGAGATTTTGAGGACAGACAAGCCATCTTGGAGCTGTAACATCAGTTCAGGTAAGTACTGTAACAAAGATACGAAAGTTTTTCTGGATCCCAGAAAGTAAAAGGTTTACCCACCCAACCCTTCTAGGTGCCTGTGACTTTACTTTAGATCTCACTTTTTTTACAGTAAACCATGGCTCTTGAAAATCATATCTATGTGAGCACTCTATTTTAAAGACACACAGCTAGCATGCTAGATATGACTAAACTGGAGGGGTTATCTGGTTGGTTGTTTTGGGTTTTTTTAACTCAGTCAACAAATTGATTCTCTAACCTAGTTTTCTCCTCAAACCCCACAGCATTTTACAATGAACTCAAATGAACTTAAAACTCTGAACTTAAAATATAAATAAATAGCTTTGAAGGGAAAAAACCAGTGACAGCAGAATATCAGTAAAATCACAGATGATGACGACGACTGAACTGATTTAAAGACAAATAAGCAATTTATTTATTGTCAATCCTTTATTGCAATCTTCATCTACAAAAACAACCCAGTGAGGAACAATTTGCACCATGATTACCCAAGCAGAATTTAAGCAGCAAAGGCAGTGACAGAAAGACTCTTACTTGCTGAGGCCTAGTAAGCCATTTTTTAGTGCAGAAAATTTAAAAAAAAAAAAAAAAAAAGCTATAACCATAAGCAATAATATAGGACAAGACAGACTGTCTAGCAGTTGTGGGACGAAGTTCTACTCTGTAGCAAAAGTAGAGCTTTGCGTATGAGATAAATGGACACCCAACAAAGCAGAAATGGGGAACCTGGAACTACAAAACTATCACCAGTGCTCTCACACAGCATCCAGTGGTTCAGTGGTTGTCTGATGAGTAAAACTTTTAGGTGCTAAGAATCTCATGCAAATACGAACAGTAGTCTCAACAGAACAATAGTTTCAGCAACCAACCTCTCCTCTCTCTGTCAGGATCTAAAAATGGACCCTTGTAGACTTGACTTAACATCACAGACAATGTTTCATACAAAGGAGACCACCACTGTCCACTTCTTTATGTCTGGCATTCAGAAGGATTTACTTAGCTCAAACTAATTTGTCCTGCCAAATCTCTCAGGGACTGCTTAAACAGTTGAATCTCAGTTATATTCCAAATCCATAATATACAAGATGTAGGCAAAGTTAATATTGGTTTTAATAAAGGTAATTTGTGACTTTTGTTTTTCAAATACTAAACAAATGTCTAGCACTGGACCCTGTGCAGCGGGTTAGTCATCTGTATTCACCAAGCAACCCAGCACTCTAAGCTCAAAACAGAACTGCAAGGCTCCTCATTTAGGTTCATAAGTGCTATTGAGAACGAATTTAATGCGTTTAATTTGCAACTTAAAGCAAGGCCTAGAAAGCTCCATTTAAATTAACATCAGCCTTAAGAATGGTAGCTTTCATTATAATGCTAAAGAGTCCACAAAGAAGCCCAAGCAGGGTTTCAGCATCGGAAAGAGACCAGGCAAAGAGAAAATGTGTTCTAAGTCTTTATTATAGAAAAATAGCARCAGCTCTAGGGTGTCAATATTTTAGTTTTTGAAATTCACAGTAGAAAGGGTATGCTGTGTGTAGGAAACTGAGATGTGATAGACTCTGTTCACTCCTAAGAACACTATTAAATCAAAATACAACAATAAAGGTTGGGTACTGTTTACATGCTTTAATAGATATGACACTTCTTATAAGCTCTCGGAACACAATTTCTAATCATTCCTAAATTATTCAGGGAAAAATTAAATCCTCCTAGACAGCATGATTATTTTGTTCTTTATAATTCATTCAAATAGCAAAGATGACCTATATCTATCCAGCTCTGACACTAGGAAGTGATCTCTCTCAATACTAGAAATGCATCAGTTAACTCTCAAAACTATCCCACTAGTCTTCTCCGAAAGTTTTTTTGTTGGGGATTTTTTTTTTTTAATTGAGTAATCTGTAACAAACATTACTCATAAAATACGAAAATGATGCATGTGAACCTCATCTTATCTAAAGCGTGATCTGTTTTTTCTTTAGGGTAAGAAACATTCAGGTTCACTTATAGCACCCTACTGCCCTCGAAGTACTTAAGGGTACAGTCTTAAAACAAGGAGTAATGAAGTGATCTGAAGAAAGTCAGTGAATCCAAGCTAGAGCTTTCCATTTTAAGACAAGCATTTGTTATTTTATTGACAACTGTATTATTCTGTGAGCAATCTATTATCTGTCAAAAAATCTCTTTATAAAAATAAACAAATTTGCCCTAAAACACTGAGCATGAGCAGAAAGCCATTTACCTCACATTAATGAACAGCAAACAGAAAACCACCAAGAAAAGTCATCTATAACAACCCATTAATTAAAATCCATTAGCTTTTTCAGGACRTAAATGCAGAAAATTTTGGAAAATTAATTACTTGATTTATGCATGAAGTGGCTTTATACTGAAGCCACTCCCTACTTCATTTACAAAAGGCTTCATACACATAAGTGGCATTAGCATTTTATCTTTACACATGCTGAACTCTTCCCAAACATACACTATTACTTTCACTACAGTTCTGATAGTTTTATATTGCTATCCAGATGCTTTGCTTTTTCATTGCTCTGAGCTAAGGCTAAAATCTTTACCATGCAATTACTAGATAGGTACCTCATCTGATTTTATTCATTCTTACACCATGGAAACACTGGAAGCTCCTCACACTTGCTTCCATGACAACATGCAGTTATAATACAATCTCAAAATAAATACCATTATACAACACATCCAGGCTCTAGAATGAGTCATAGGAGCCCTGCAACGTTTCAGCAAAATAGGCACCTTTTCTGTAGTGTCAAATACTCATTGTCTTCAGTAAATTAAAATACTATAAAAGTTTTAAGAGGTTTAATGCCTAGCATTACTTGAGCAAACTTTCACTCCACAAGTAAATAAAGACTGATTTTTTTTCTTACAATGCTGTTTGCTAAAAATTTCTAAAGATTCTAGCACTTTTCAGTATAACTTAGGAAAGAATATAGCCTTACGCAACCTTGCAATGGAAAAAACAAACATTTATGTATAATTTTAAGCTTACAGTGTTGAATAAAACCATGTGTTTTTAAAAACAAGGTTTACAGATAAACTGACTTTTGGTCCGTAATTATCCATAGGYATTTTATCTGGATTTTGGGTTAATTGCACCATAGAAACACAAGTCAGATTTGATCAATTTATGATCAATGCTGGACAAACACAACTATGGTGCATCCATACCTAGCTAGCGCAGAAGCTGCTTAACCTCTGAAGCAGAGAGGGAAACCTGAGCCAGTCATTCTGGGTTCCACACAAAAACAGCCTGTCCGTCTCACGAACTGAAACTAGGCCTAGTCAGCTACAACTGGAACTAAAATGGAGCTAACTAAGCCCTTGTGTATCCAAACTGAGTGCAGAAGTCATCTGAACAGTTCCCTGCAGTTTCCATGAGGACTCACCTGTTCAGGACAAAGACACAAGAGCCAGAGGATTAGGTTCAGCCCTGAGATCAGGTGGTAAACCTCCTCTGGGAAGAGGACACTGCAGTGACAACCGCATGGCTCTGCAGAAGTCAGACCTAACGTGCAAGACTTCCTATTCCGTATCAGTGCCAAGGCAGACCTGGGATCACACAAAACCAGCATTTTGTGTTGGTAACACACTTAGGAAAACTTCTATCAGTCAGGTTTTGGTGGCACATCCTTGCCTCATTTACTCTGGATAAAAGAAATGTTAACTATACTGACCTGAAAAAAGTGGGTATCAATAAATACTACAAGAAGTAGCTTAAGTTTCTCAGAATACTTTAAAATACATGAAACAATGTAAGCTTTTCTTGAGTTATGACTTTAATTCCATTAATTTTTTTGGTCTAATCTTGACAGGATGCTAGTTTACACAATCATTTCTGCTAATTTCCATTTAGTTCAGATAAATAAAACGCCTAATCTACAATAAAATGTTTGAAGTCTTCAGGATACAAATATTTGAAGTTCTTCATTGCAAAAAAATCTGTAGAAAGGGCTAAGACAAGGGTTCTGACTTCTGAATTTACGATTCAGGAAAAGCAAAACAGGATTCATCAGGCCCTCAAGATTACAAACTATTTAAAGAAAATTTTGCAGTTTAATTTTATAATTCCAACAACACTCCCCAACACAATTCTACTAAAGATTCAAGCCCTTAAACATTGAGAAGCTAACAGACATCAATAAAATCTCTGGATACTAARTGGTTTAAAGGAAAAAAAGAAGGGAGGTCACAGCCTGCATTTATTTACCTCCCTACCACAATTACTGAAAAAAGACCTTCTTCGTTGTTACATCCTCAGAACGACAAGATACCAAGCTAAATGTACCTTTAGCCACACTTTTATAACGGTGGTCAGGCCACAGGTAAAGTTCTGGGTTTCGGGCTGACTTTGACATGTGAGGTTCGAAAGTTTCCACTTCTCAGGCCAGGGCCCAAGCTGCTCCTTGCACAGACTGCTCCCACAGCCCTGGCCTAATCCCCATCTGCCTTTATGAGGAAATGAACTAAAACCAAATAGGGCCAACAACAGAACAGAAAAGACGAATCTGACTCTTCAGTCCAAGAGAAGGGTATTTCCTTAAAAACAACCTGAATTCTGTTTCCAACACTGTTTTGCATTAAAAATCTTTGAACAAAATGCACAAGAACAGGTGCCATAACCCTGACTCTCCTTCCCTCATTAGGCTATAAACAAGCAGAAGCTGTTCTTTCACTGTTGAATCCTTGCCACTACAAGGCGGCTGGCCAAGGCCATGAAAACTCATGGATTCAGGGCTATTAAACACAAAAGTCATCTCCAGCTCTTGGAATCCCTAAACTGGAACAGGCAGAAAGCTCTGAAAGCCCTCAGAGGAAGCATCATACCTATTTGTCCTGGTTTTATACTCTTCCTAACCCTCCGCTCTGGCTGCTGCTGGAAGCAGGGCACCAGCTTGACAGACATCCCAGTATTTTTCCTTTCCAGCAAGCAAAAATGTAAGTAGAAAATGGTATTTTACAGTATGTTCTACTTCATCTGATTATGGTTGCTGAAGTTGAAGGACAAAAATTGACATAACTTGAGCAGTGCAACATAGGTAAAAATGAGCAGGTAAAGAAGCAGGTGAAACAAATGAAAAATTAACACTGAAAACTATGAAAGAAGAAAGTGGACTCATGGATATGTAAAAACAAATTATTAAGTGGTAATGCTATAAATAGGTAACTACTTAATTGCTTTCAATTTCAAGAACCAGAAAACAAAATGTGTCTTTTATGCTGTTTCTGAGGCTTAAACCCAAATTAGCAGCTGTCAAATAAATTTTCCAAGTCCTGCATTACAAGAAGGTAGGTGAAAGTAATAATGTATGGCATAAAAATTAACACCAGACAAAAAGCAAACTGCCAACACTTCTGCCATTTCCCAATTACATTAGAACACAACAAGATTCTATAATTCTGTAAGATGCACAGCAATATACCTACTGTCCTTAGAAGGCAGCATAGCAAGACACAACGAGAATGTTTCTAACTTAGACATGCCTAAGGACAGCAGTAGGGAATTCACCTGTTACTTGTTTCCTTTACCGTATTCTCTGAAACTATTAATCTAACCACTAGTCCTTCCCAGATACATTTCAAGATTAATTCCTGCCACTCTGATCATCTCATGACTGATGCATCACTCAGGCATGAATCTATCAGATGGCAATTTCTTAGGAGACTTGGCGATTTCTAGGTCAGATGATCATGATTGCTGAGTGACACACAAAGGCCAGAAACCAAGATTCCATTCCCTGCATTTAACTCACGTTATCATCAAGCTTCATAACATCCTCTAGAGATTTATCCAGTTTTTTTTTTTCCTAGTGTAATTTATTCAGAAACGTCAAATAACACAACGCACTACAGACACAGATAAATTATTCTGATAGTTCATGACCCTCTCCATTAARAAAATGCACACCACACAAACAGTAAAAACTGCCATACTGGATGAGAGCAAAGGCCCAACTAGTCAAGAGTCTTACTAACAGCAAAAACTGATAGATGGGCAAGTAGGAGTTAGATACGTGCCCAGTAATTTTCCCAGAAAACCATCTCAGAACCTGACAGTCGAGGTCTTCCTGAACCACTGTCTGTAATAGCTACCTGCCACCTGCCCTTTGCAAATCCATTTAACTCCATTTTGAAATTATTCTCTTTTTGAACCTTCTTTTCTCCACAGCATTTTGTGGCAGTGACCTTCACAATTTTAGCAGAAGTTTTACAGGACAGTTGTGACAGGTTTAGAATTAGAGAACTATTAAATCATTTCTAATTGAGAACCTTCTTAATTTCATTTTTTATTTTATAAGTCTCTATAATATTCTCCCTCAGGGTTTTCTTTGTTTATTTTTAAATCAACTGTCCCTATAGGCAACTAGATCATTCCTTTTAACACTTTACTACCCTTTTCCTTTTTACTTATGCTATATCCTTTCTAAGACAAGGCAAACAGAACCCCACACAAAATTCAAAATACACAAGAAATATACTCAGTGTCATGTTCTGTGATATTTTCCACTACTTCTTTAGTAATACCTGACATTCTATTTACCTTTTTCAGTACTGCAGAGTACTAAGGTGACGTTTTCAGAGAACTATCAGTGACAACTCCAAAATCTCTTTCTGGAATAGAAATACTTCATTTGTAGCCTATCACTATATGCACACACGCAGGATTATCCTTTAAACCCTGTTCCTCATTCATTACTGTACAACGAATGTCACCAGCTATTTTTGTGCCTAGTCATTCACTTTTGTCTGCTATTCTCTGCACCTAGTTAACCTGAAAATAAAAGTAATTAAAAAAAAATAAAAATCAAATCACGTGCCTCTGCCTCACAGCTTCCCCTACCCCCCCACCCTCCCCCCGCAGATCATTCACGAATACAACCTCCTGGGAATCCAGTCCCAGTTGAAGGGACCTGTTTTAATCAGCTGAAGAATCTACAAAACATCCTTCCCCTTTGTCTCATGGCACCATTAATTTTAACAGCCTTTGATCCAAGAACCATTATTTTCAAAGACTTCTGTAATTGTAACAGCCTTCTGATGACCACATGTTCCCATGTAGATTTTTATCTACATGTTCCATGTTTTCAAAGAAGTCTGCAAGATCTGCAAGTCCTTATTTTCCCTTTACAAAGACAAGCTGACTTATCTTCAAAATATCTGTTTATCCATCTACCTGTTAATTCTTTTTTAATAATAAAGAATTTCTCAAAGTTTGTACAATAAGGAAATCAGACCTGCTCAGCTGTAGTGTCAGAGAGTACAGCTTAGCTCCTTCTAAAAAGGGCATTCTATTTGCTTTTTTTAAAATTTTTATTCCAGGAATACCCATACAGTTTAAACAAAAAGGTCACACAAAACACAACAGACAGTTCAGCCATATTAAACACAAGTTCCTTAAGAAATCCTGAATAAATGTCATCTCCTATTGATCACCTGTGCCTCCTAACCACATTAATTTAAATTCTCTTCTATTGGCATCTGAATCTTTTTGTTTTTAATACAGTAAAATGACTCATAGGAACTACTCCTAGCTCAAAGGTGGGACAGCCCTAGCTGGTTTTTTTGCTCAGAGATAGGCATCTAATTCGGCATTTCACACTTATCTGGGAATACAGTCTTAGGTCTGTCCTATCACCATCTTGATCAGTAGTATTTCAGTCAATTTGCATACCATTTGATTTAGTATCTAACTACTGAAGTGCTGCTCTGTAATGAGGCTTAACATGCTCATTCTAAGAAGCTGTACACAGAATTTTCCCCCATGGTGTTCATCTTTYAAAAAGAGTAACAAAAATGATAGAGTTAAAATAAAAATTAAAAGCAGTAGTAAAGAGATGGAATAAAAGAGTTTTTTAAAAAATATAAACTGCTTTCCAGCAGTTTACAGCTTCCAAATAGCAGTTTAAAGTCACTATATTAGATGTTGAATCAGAGATTCTGTGATGTATTTTGACATTTTCAAGTACAAACTTAATTTGTCATTATGCTTTTTACATAGGGAATGCTCATTTATTACCCTGATTTGGCAATTACATCATGCCCCACTAAGCTCTTGAAATGCTTATTATATTAATATCCTTCTTTAAAATTAAGTTTTCTATTTAAATTTGTCTAGCTTCAGTTCCCTGACTTGGAATACAGATGTCTTTTTCTACTGAATAAACAAACTTTCCAGTTTCCGAAATCTATCCCTATATATTTATAGTCTGTGAACAAATGATCTCCTGACTTTCCTTTGGATGAACTAAGCAGAGGTTCTTAAGTTTCTCATTTTAAAGCAGGTCTTCCTCAACACAATCTAGAGTTATAATCCCTTTTCTGAACACTCCCAATTTATCAGGATCCCTTTTCAAGCCAGGATTACAGACCAGAGGCTGTACATGCTACAGACAGAATCCAGAGTTCCCTCTCCCTCCTTCTCCAAAGGGAAAGCTGACTCCCTTCTCACCTGCTACATCACACTGTGTAGTCAGATACAGTTAGTTATCCAAGAAAAACAACTACAATTTACTTACTAAATTAAATTTGCTTTGAAGTAGAACTGTACACCAGAAGCACAAGCAATCTTTACTCTGCTCCCTACTCTGTTATAAAAACCAAACGCTATTTTACCTGGGAGGCACATAATACAGGTTGCTCAACTAACTTCTATAGGCATCAGTCTTAGACAAACAGTTTTAAGTAAGCAAATATACACACTGTGAGGCAGCACTGATAAAGAGAATAAAGGAGGAGAGGCTAGAAGACTCGTCCAAAACATTCCCACAGTACAGCAGTTTCCAGTAAATACCACACAAAGCAGTGGGAAGAAATTGAAAATTCCACGGTCAAAGAAAAATCTTGTACTATACCTGCACCCCATAAAATATCTGAAGTCATATATTAGAAGACTGACACAACTACATAGATACTAGTCTCCAATAACATTAATACTAACTTCCACACAGTTTAAAAACCAACGGTAACCTAAAAAAAAAAAAAAAAAAAAAATTCTTAAGCTGACTACAAGGACATGAGAAAAAAAAAATGAATAAGTATTTATATTTTACCAATGTCAAAATAAAATTGAAACTATTTTGTCCTGACTCTTTCTTCTTTTCTATGAAAAATATGGATAAGGTGATCTGTTTTTATTTAAATCATTGCTTAGATGTATCTTTTCACAAAAGCGACTGTTGCAAGGGACTACAATATGCATTGGAAACAGTTTAATGGAGAAAAAGACTGAAAATTCATAAATGCCAAGATCAGCTTACAAGAGAGACAAAATGAGTCATAAATGTCTGTTATCCCTCTGGAGAACACGTCAGCTCAACTACATCCTAATGTGCAGCTAAACACAAAAAACGTGGAAGAGCAGCAAATGCACAACAGAGACAAGCTGTAGAGCAAGCCTGATATATTAGAGAAGTGGGTTACAGGCAGTGAGATGAAATTCAATACTGACAACCAAAGTCACATGGAATAGCAATAAACAGCACAGAGACACTCTGAGGAATACCAAACTGGAAAACAAGTCCAAAAGTGCTTTGGTTGGTGGCAAAGATTTTTTAAAATTATAGAAGATAGACACAGAAGGGAGTCCTTGCTCAACATTGACTGCAGTCCTTCAGACTGCTTTTTTGATATTGAGCCTTATGTGTGCACACAAAAACCTGGTACGTGGAAGGGAGCCCTAAGTCTTTCAAAAAGCAAGTGACACAACTGCACACGTTTTGGGATCCCTGACAGTTTTTTAGGGGATAAAACCACCGCATGGTCATGATACATGAGAGGACCTTAAAAAAAGGCAAGAAAAGAAGATCACAGCCCACTGAAACAAGTGCCGCCTCCTACCCCACCTCCCCAAAGAAAAATGTGTAACAGTTTTTGTTAAATGCACATCAGTGTGGAACAGGTGGCTTCTACCCACCAGAAGATAAGAATCAGCCATGTTGGCCAAGTGGAGATTAGAACATGACTTTAACAACTTTAGCATCTACTCTAGCAGCAGCTTCCAGTAGGTAATGTTTGTGAAACATGAATGAGGTACAGAGAACATACACAGCTCAGGAGAGTCAGGAAGCACTATTGGGCTTATTGTCTTGGGAGTCCAAGCAGTTCCTGGAAGAAACTCAAGCTAGTAGCAAGAGGTGACCTCTTGAAGTGGCCAGTGATGATCCCAAGTAAACAAAGGTATAGTTTAAAAGATACTACAGCTTTCTGAGTATATCAAAGAGTAGACAATTTTTTTTTTTTTGTCATGACAGACTACTTTCAGGGAGTATATTGACCTAATTAATTTTGACTGGTATAGAAATGACTGTTGCTAATGCTACTTTGGGCAAAACCAGAAAAGGTAGGTCCTCAAAAGGTACGTTCAGTATTCAGGGAAGACTCACTAGGTGGTGGTAGTATTAACAAGAAGTCAGGTCTCAGTACCGAATTTGGCCTCTGTATTACAGTTTTCTGAGCTTCCTTGACAGATGGCACAAGGTTATCAGTCTTTGATGTGAAACAGGAATGCTCCTATCCATTTTGTAAGGAATAAAATGGAGGGACTGAGAGTGCTGGCTTAACATGAACATGGCATCTGACAGGGTTTATGTCCTTTTCAAAGTCTACTGATGTATTTGATACTATTGTTGTTGTTGCCTATSTCCCTGAGACCAGCATTGCAACTATGGTGCCCTTTTAGACTTATACCTGCTAGAATTTCATTGCAGCGCTTGGTTAGCAAAGCATCTGTTGCAGGAACAGTCCCAGCTGATCAGAAGGATTTCTCTTGCCTTCTAACTGGAGAAACCTTTAGGCGTTCCTGAAATCATATACAGAACTATTCAATCTTCACTTGAATGAAATTTGGGAAGGCACATTAGAAACAACATTAAAGGAAGTATCCTTCCTCAAGGGAGGAAAGCATCCACTGGGACCTGTCTGTTACAGAGCCATTATATGATAAGCAAAGTGTGAACGATGTGGTTATACTAATAAAGAAGGATGAGGCACTTCATTTCAATTGCACATGAGATGCATCACATGAAGAGGCGGATGTTTTCCTGACACTTCTATGGATCTGCCAAAGTAATACAAAAAATGAACTGTACTGGAAATGTGTCACAATATGCTTGTGCTTGAAGTTCAGCAAACAGTAGTATGTCAAACATTAGTCTGAACTCACTCCCAGGGAGAGTGGTGAAAGACATGTTCTTCACTCAGACTGCCATGCCCTTGGGATGGCAGAAGTTGTGTGCATAGCTCAAACAGGTAGGCTTAGTCAAAAAGACTTCATGCCTTGCAAAGACATCTTTTATAAAGGGATCTACAGATACACACATCTGGCATTTTACAACAGCTCCAGAATGCATGCTTGCTTCCATGCACCGAAATACTCGGGAGGTTGATTCAGTGTCAAGGTGTAAGGAACAACAATACACAGTACTATGTAGGTCTCAAAATGTATCAGTGGAATAAAGAAGATTAAGGTCTCAAGAGATGGTAGAATAATATATATGAAACAGGAATTATTATGTGACAATAAAAAAATCACACTATGAAACTCAGATGAGGATAAGGAAGGAATAGAGAAATACAAAATAACTACCTATTAGGGACTAGGAATTTACTTAACCCTGAGTAGTTTACACAGGGTAGGACAACTTCTGAGAACTAGAAAAAAATTCTGACTAAGATAAAATGATTCAAACTTTCATACAGAAAACTGAACTTTAGAAAATGCTTTTTTAGGGAGGGCAGGGGGAGGGTGGTGTGTGGAGAGCTCAAGAGCCTACCTGCTTTGCTGAAAATTTTAATAAGTAATCGTTATGCATAAAGATAAATTCAAGTAGCTCCTCTGTTTTGGAGTACAGGGGAAAGCACTGGCCCCAACAGAGGTTCTAGAAAGGAGAACCAAATTCTTCTGAAAAGAGACTGCACAGCTAGTGTGCACATAAAGATTTCAATTTATCTTGTTGTAACAACAACAATTTCTCTCCTTGAGTTACTATAAATCCCAGAAAGGCTCTGGACACAAAGTTTACCAAGACTCTGAGCTGGGTATAAACTAAAAGTTGCACAACACATGGTATCATGTCAGCCCTCAAACATGGATGCAGATCATTCTAAAAGACAAAGTCATGTTTTCTAAAAACATCTACGACATTTCTGTTGCGTTAGCTTCTTCAAACTAAAAGAATCACCCTGCACATCCTTAATCATAACTGAGAGTGCTCTTGATGTTGTAGACAAAAATAGAAGAACAGGAAGAAAATGGTGTTCAATTTAGATTCAGTGGTTCTGTCAGACAGTCATTTACTTTTGTATTAACTGAAACATGTACAGCAGCTTTGGCAGCAAAACAGAAATGCTATACCACAGGAGCCATGCTAGAGCTGTTTAGTAAGCTGACAGCTGGTGAAAAACAGACTGGCCTGTATTTGACTTTCAAAACACTTTGTCAATCAATACAAGCCTCAACTGAGAGGGCAACTATCACAATACAAAATGAATTGGCAAAGTTACATAACAGACCTAAAGAGTCCTACCTCTTTCACAGGCTTCCATGCACTTGGCTTCATACAGCAAGACCCTGTTAGTCCACCTAAGTTATTAGTTGTAGTTGAAGACAATGGATTAAGAGGGGATCCAGTGCCTGCCTTGCCTGAAGGTTCAGAGTCTTGGGCACAACGTAGACAGAAAGCCCCTGCAGTAGCAGTAGTACTCCAAAAGCAAAACTTTCTGTGTCCCCTTCTCCTTTGCTTATCAGATTTCTGACTCATTCTGGAAAAGGTAATTTTCTTGAGATACAATGGAACAGAAATACGAAGAAATTCTGTTATCAACTCTGAGTGAGACAGAACAGCTGTGAGAGAACAGGTGAAAGAAAGTGGAACCTAAAACCCTCTGGCAGCAAGCAGTGCCTGCAGGTAGCCGGAGCACAGGTTCAGTTCTTATCATCGCTGCCATGCTGCAAGCGATTAACTGAAGTAACACACTGCACATGCCAACATTACAGTCACATGCACGGGTTTGGGAAGGAAGAAGCACACTCGCATTACTCCATGAGCCTACTGGTTGTTTTCATAAGAGGAGAGACAATTGGCTACAGCAGGAACCAGCGTGATGCTAACACAATCTACATGACATTAAATGATTCGTGATATATATTCTTAAGATTTATTGATTTTAATATGCTTTTAAAACTGCATTTTTTTTTTAACGTCAGGCAAACCGCAGTCTTGAGAAGTTTCCATCTCCACTGTACACAGTTAGAAAGTGTTGACAAAATGAAAGTGTTTACAAAAGGTTCCAGAGACAATCCCTTAAGGCTTGAGTTTAAATTGTCAAGAAATTCCTATTTCTTAGTCTATTGATTAGAACACATATTAACACATTCCTCTTACAGCATAAATTCTCACCATTTTTATCTCTGCTATAATGCCCTCTCACGGAAAACGCAACCAGTGACAGAACTAAAATTTGCAAAATAAATTCATACTGTTACAAATGTGTGATACTACATATATAAAAATCAAGAATAAGAAGGAAACTTAGTACAGTAAAACTCATGTTTAAATTTCAGAAGGTGCTTTCTTATAGTTAAAATCATCCAAAGCAAATACTGTTTAAAGCTGCTTTCTGATGTGTTCATCACAGTATTAGCAGCAACAATTTCCAGGCAACCTATGCTTAAATTTTAAACTCAGGGAAAAGTCTGCATTATAAATGTAACAATGACAACAGTTCTATGTACTCATATAAAAATTCCCTACAGTTACTCCTGTAACTCCTTTCTTCTTTACTGTATCACCTCTTTAAAAAAAAAAAAAAAATGTATTGAATAAAACAAATCCTGCGAGTAAAGAATTTCACGTTATGCCATGGCTGCCATAATGAAGTCCCAGTTTCACTTGTAAAGTTGAGGGGATGCTAAAACAGTCACACATCCACACCAAAGTTTAATATTGTTCATAAAACATATCACCCACTGTGACACATCTTAATATGCCTAAGATAATTAATAGTTAAACTGCTATCAAATCATCTGAACTTTTAGTTCCAGTATCTTCCTGCTGCAAGTTCCAGGTTTAATTCCATGTCTTATATTAAGCACACCCCGCCCCCCCCCTTTTTTTTTTTTTTGCTTTTCAACTTCTGCTTGTTTAATTAAACCTCCACATACTACATCAGAACTATTTTATCTTTTCTTTCCTCACATATTTTTAGCATGTGCCTTAGTGTTATGATCTGTATGTCTAGAAATATGTAAATACTTAAATATACCAAAATTATAGGAAGGATGGTAAATATTGCTGTAAGAAACCATTTTTTGCAATTCCTGAACTGTAAGAAGTAGAATAAAAAAGGGATTAAGGTAGAGACCTGTTTTTTTTAATCATTATCTTTTAAACACACCTTACAACACCTTTATGTTGTTGTCTGATTACATATAGCATTTTATACATGCTAGAACTATGTTCATAATATTTCAATAAATTTGAAAGCAATATTCTAGGAGTAATGACATATGGTAAAACTTTTATCAATATCTTAAGAGGAAGAGATACAAAGACAAGAAATGACTGGGATCAAACAACTCACAGAAGCAGTTGATAAGCTCTGAAATTTGAAGTTAAGTTTTTGAAATGGGTAAGTGGAATTAGGAGCGGTTTTCTGCCCTCCTCCCTCTTCCCCCCCTTTCCTAAAACATGTCCTAAAAAATAGAAGTATAAATTAGCACAGCATATTCAAAGAGCTAAACAATTTTTCAGTATCAAATGCCCGAAGCCTATTATACTATGTTACATGCTAAGAATAGTGTAAGTGCATTGCTGTTAGAACCAGTTTAATGCCATGCGAGTTTCAGACAAATCAGTTTCTGAATTTGTAGCACAACATGGGCCAAATACTAATGACAGTTAAAATGCATTCTCAGACATGACAGCTGTATTTGCCGTCAAGACCAGGTGCTTCTTAGGGCTCTGGAAAGACTTTGGGGGAAAGAACTGCCCTGGATACAGTTATCTTTGTCGATGCAATATGCATATCTCTTGTTAGGACAGCACTTCAAATTACCTGGTATTTTTCATTTGCATAACCATATATTTACTAAGCTCATGGCTTAGTTATTCACCCTTGTGACAGCATCAATTTGTTGTATGTTTGGTTTTATCCTTATCTTCCATTTTATGCCACAGATTTGGCTTTTATTAAAGAAATTAATAAATTTGCTGACAAAAATTGAAACACCAGCTTCTAATCAAATTGTCTAATTCTTCTAATTGAGCAACTAACTCCTCATCACAAGGAATGCAGAAGGAAGAAGGAAGAAACAATAAAGGCCTCAAATGCCCGAGCATGTTAAATCAGCTTCCCCGGACTCATAAAGGAGACTGGTGCAGTTAGCGGGGCAGGAAGGCACTGCTACCTCTACAGCAGTTCACCACTGCAAATGGAACAGGTATTAACCCAGTGGGATGTACTGCTGCTCTGTGGACAGAGTGCAATGTCTGATCACTGAGCTCCTTGTTACTGAAGTAATGCAAAGTCTACAAATCACTACAACCACCTCAAGTTCCATGCAAAGCACCCTGGAGACCTTGGCTAGGGCAGGACACAAGCAGAGTCAGAATGACTACTTTACTGTCTTCGTTTGTACCTGTTCATACCATCTGTTTCCACTGCTGCCTTTTTCCTGTAAGAGATGGGTGATTTGAATCTTCTAGTAACATTAAAAAGAGGCAATACTAGCAAATAAGGCACCTTTAACGTTTGAAAATGGATTGCTAGTCTTCAGGGTGCTGTGGCTTTTTACAGTAGCCTTTCACTCCTGACTAGTCCTCCATGCCACAATGCATTTGTGCATACATGCATTCTTTTGGGCACAAGCCCAGCGGTAACGACAGCAAAAAGCAGTGCTACCATATCCATCACCAACTTCTTCCTTGCTTCTTTAGGGTACAAGACCCCCTACTCAAAAAATACCCTACCCCAAAACCCARAGTTCCTTCTTCAGCAAAAGTCCTCTTACCACCTTGCTGGGGAGAGGGCGACCTGTTGCGACTCCCAGAGAACAGGGGCATGCAGCCCAAACTCCACGAGTCACTTCCCTTTCACTGGTAATGGAGGGAACTAAGCAAGTATAACTATTCTGTGCCATCCCACCCCATCCAAGAAAGCCAAGCAAATGAAGAAACAGCTAAAAATGGGTGCTATGTAGCAGATTCACAAGGGAAGCAGGAGACCAGTACTTTAAAACACATCAGTTTGGTTTTGTATGTGTTAAAAATTATGATGTCACAACAGTAAGAATATATAAAGCCCATCATCACAAGTAGAATTTCAACAGACAAGGTTAGGGAGAAGTACATCATGTCTAATTATTTATTTGGACTCTGCAAATGTGATTATGTTCAAGTAATGGGGATGCATCTTAAATGAACAAATGAAAGTCGTCAAGAATTTTCAGAATACTACATCACAGAACAACAACTGAAGAGAACTGAAAAACAAAACTGCACCGCAGTGAGCAATCTTCAAATGTCTTTCTCCCTCCCTGAGGCTATAACAGCTGCAATGGGTGGATAAGGTAGGAGGATAGCACAGCATCTTCCCAGAGGAAGAGGCTTCAATAAGCTCTTATGTTTTCAGTGCATTACATCTGAATATGCTCATTAAGTTTTTTTACAACCACTTCAAAATATTTTCTGKTTTTTTCCCTCCTTCTGGACATGAAACATGTATAAGCAGTTCTTTTTAATAGAAGAACTGTCAGACTTATGAAAAAAATTTGGCAGGCTTTCACAGAGGTAAGCTATCTTTTTCGTAGGAGAAAAATAGAACAAACATTGGGATATTCACAGAATCACAGCTTCAGTTTGCAGGGATCTCGGGATCTTTGTCTGGTCCAACGCACACTCAAAGCAGAGGCTATTCAGTATTTTATTTATCAGCAAATTTTTAGTCCTGACTAGTCAGTCCAACAGCAAGTTTCACGCATTACTTGTTCAAGCATTAAACAAGTAAGAGCAACCGTAATATTTATTCAAAAGGCTAATACTGTATATTTTGTCTTTAAAAAAAAGTAACAGTACTTACAAGCTATTATGTCTATCTAATGCATCACTTAGAGTTGTGTAACGACCCATTAGAGAAACTACAGGATCCCTCTTTGACATTCATGTACATTTGCAACAAGAAAATGAAAATCCCCTTCTAAGATCTCCTATTCATTGTTTATTCTAAATTCACAAGCAAAAACCAGGCAACAATAAGCAGACTTCCAGAGGAAGTGCCAGTTTATCATCTTTGAAACAATTACCAACAGATATAAAATATCTTAATAATATTACAGTGTCTGAGGGTAACAATTTTTTCCTTTTTTACAAGTTTTTGTAGTATTTCAGGTTGTACGACATCAAGAAAGCAATTATTCTTGACTAAAGCTGAATTTTGCTTGACAGTAAGCAAAACAAATCTAATCTCACATTTTTAAACAATGCTGACATCTCAGCATTCTTCCATATTTTGTTGCATTATCCAAAGAGATACTCATCTGCTAATGCTAGTAAGTTTAAACTTCTCTCAATATCAACCTTAAGAACTCACCCCAAAATCCACAGACTTGAAATTTGGCTTGCGTCCTTTAACCTGACTTTCAATGATTACTAAAAACATCACTAAGAGCAGATTGACAGTCAAGGTGAAAAATGTCATGTTTTTCTTACAGACTGCACTATTAAATGTACATTCCATATGTAAGGAAGGCATTCCTTAATCTTATTTATGGATTATTAGCAGCCAAAAAACTGATACAGACTAGAATTTGTTGTGCTACATATAATTCTTTAAATTATTTAATCTTTTAAATACAATTCCTTAACAAGGAAATATATGGTCTTTATTTGAACTGTCATCTTACTACAGCTATGAAATTGGTATTTCTTAAATACGTTATTCCCCTCCAGGGCTAGGCAGTAGAATGCAAACTACAGTTTTCAGTATTTCATTAAAATACCTCATATTTAAACTTGTTGGAGGCTCACCATTTGCAAAATAACTTTAAAAAAATCAGATCTCATTTAAGTGCTTCCATTTTCATGCTTTAATGCTAAAAATTAGAGAGCTCTGTAAAATATGAAAATGAAAGCAGACAGAAAACACCATTCATAAGTCAGAGATCATATAAAAGCATGCATATATAAAGAGATTGCTATTTCTGACTAGCAAGTAACCAGAAAACATGCAGACACAATAATTTCAACAAGTGGCATATTACCTGGGTGGAGCTGGCAGCAACAGAAATGCAGTCAATGAAACCATGTCTCCGAGTGAAAAATGCAACTATCTGCTGCCAACGGGAAGGCTCATTCCGTAACTCATCTGTCGAGCCTTTCTTTGCCCACTGCTTGGGCTTTGGGCCTACAGAACTGTGGCTTGAGCTAGTGTTGGCTCGATTGGCGCGAGAATAGAGGAGTGTGTTATTTCCGAAAATGTAATTCATCTCTGCAGCTCTGCAGGTGGTTGCCAGGCAGTCTTACTTCCCTACCAGCTGCTGAGTGGTGAATGAGCAGAAAAAAAAAAAAAGGCAGATAGAATTACAGCAGCATCGTTTACAAACCAGGAAAACAAAATTCTTGATAGCTGATGCTATTTTTCTTCCAAGCTTTTCCACCCTCTACATCCCTTCTGTACCTGTGATTACAGTGATGAGCATAATCTTGAGCAATTAAAAAAAAAAAAAAAAAAAAAAAGGCAAGCAAATGTTTTTCTTATTTTTCCTTTTTCAGAACCCACAGGATCAAAAGCTTGTTTTCCCTTCCTAGCTGACAACAGATATTTAAGAGAAATTGGGTAGCAGGTACAGTACAGTGTTACAAATTCACAGCTATGAGGACGGTGGTGCATGATAACAGCTACTGGGTGGAGAAAGCATGGATCAAAAATAACCAAGTTTCAATCACTGCCTATAGTAAGATCCAATAGCATCTTTTCACTTCCTTGCTTGCATAAATTATAAACCTGAACCGAACAAAACTGGGAGCATGCAGTATAATTGCACTTGCTCACTGATTCTGTCTTTCTGAAAACGTTTCACAGAGCAAAGAGACCTTAACAACACATTCAGAAAAAATATTCAAGAAAGAACTGTTTGCTGGTTTCTTCTTCTTTTCCCCCCTGCTCCTTAGTGCATAAAACAACTATAAAGGGAAGATATCATTGTGCCACAACACAGTCATTTTGTGCTGCGTATCAATGGGTGTCTAGTGGGGTTGGGGTTTTTTGTGGTTTGTTTTGGTGGGTTTTTTTGTTTGGTTGGTTGGTTTGGTTGTTCTTTTTTTTTTTTTTTAACCAGCAAGAAGATTAGGGATATTAAGACTAAATACCAGAAGTCAACACTCTGTTGTTCTTATTCTATGATTAATGTGTCATAACACCTATCTCCAAAATTCTGTGAACACTGTAAGCATAATACGAAAACAATAAATAATACAAAAACAACATTACTTCTCAAAAGTACAAGAATTGGCAAAAAAATGAAAAATTCTTATTATGCAGTAATGAATTTTCAGTGAAATTACTTTGATTTCCAATGCAAATCACAAGAGTATTACTGCTATMTGTGTGCATTTTCTCTGCTTTCTTCACAGTAAAAAAGAAGTCACACAGTAAATATCAAAAAGATTATAAGAATTCAAGTTACCTTACAGAATTCACCATTCAAATTTATTTATAGTCAACTATTTTAAGACAAATCCTCCAGCTCGCATGRAAGAGATTACTTAGGAAACCAGTTAAGTGTCAAGGCTTTCAGTACAAGCTTGCCTCTGGAAATCCAACAAAAAGTTATCAAAACTGTTTGTGGGATATTTCTATACAAAATGCTCTAACGGTCATAACCATAAAAAACCAGTGCAAACATTTTCAAAATGAAGAAAACTCTCAATATGACAAACAAAGGCAGAAGAGTCCCTTACAACACTGCCACAAGTTACAACAACACGATTCTACAAATCCACTGACTCATGATGTGCATTTTAGCGGGGATTACCAAATTCCCCCATATACTTTTTTTTGGTGCAATATACTCTTCTGCTTAACAAATTCTTACTGACAGCTATCCTAGTCTGTGTAACAAATTTTTCCCGACAGCTTACGTTACAAGCAGAAATAATAATAAGTACATTAATTTAAAACTGTGGTAATAAGATCAATGCACCATTTACTTCTAGTCACTAGTACAGCTCAATAACACATCACATAGAAATATTTTGAATATGTCTTTCAGACTTTATTAATATTCATAAAATACAATGGCTTATCAGTGTAAGTGATATGAAACTCTGTCTGACTCATGAACATAGCTTTGAGGACACTGCACAAGATAGATAATGGAGGTAAAGAAATGCCTGAGACATAGCAGATGCAATGATCCATTTAAATGGACAAGCTTTTCATGGGAAGATTGCAGCTCTACCTGAGCCCTACCTTTTTCCAAACTCAAAGAAAATACCTAGACTGAAAAATGCCTATGAATTTATTACTGGAGAAATTCCTTAATCCCTGGCTATGATTGAAGATGTTCGGAACAAACTACAAATTACATGCTTTGAATTCTGAGTCTTTTTATAAACAGTCAAAATGAAAATATTTTTTCTGTTTTTCTTCATATGGCCTTCAACATCGACACTGCTGTACATCTTAAAAGATCTGAGAGCACAAGAATATTAGTATAACTTTCAAAAAAACAAAAAACACCTTTAAGAATTCAATTTTTTTTTTATATATATATATATATATATACACACACACACGAGAGAGAGAGAGATATGTCTCCATAGGCTTCAAACTGAGAGTCACATGGGAGAGTATTGTTTAAAATTCTGAAAAAGAAACACCACAAATACACGGAGAAGCAACGTAACAAGTACTTATTTTTCTTGCTGTTACATCAATCTGTCTGAAGATGAGACAGGTTTGCTGTGTTTTAAGGCAGTTTCTTTCAAGGATGATTCCCACCCACCCAACAATCAACTGTGGCATCACCGACAAAGAGACTTTAGAAATCAGCACTTCAGGAAAGGCTCATATGGACAAAAAAAAATTCCTGAAAGTGAAGCTATGACGATCTCATTTCAATGGAGCCAGAAATCCAGAAAAGTACTTCAGGAAGAGGTTATGCAATCACACTGGTGATACAAGGCAGCAATCTGTGTCACCTACACTCCATATGGATATTAATGGTACTGAGCAAGATTTGCTGATGCCTAAGAAGATACAGTTGCAGTTATTTGTAGAACGAGCCTGTACTGTGGTGATGAGACAAATCCTGATTTTTACAAGTTACAAAGCAACCTGAAGATAAAGGCATGGCATAACTCTAGAAATGATACAACACCAGGATAATGCAAAGGAGTCCAGACTAGAGAATGGTCGCTTATACAGTGGAAAAAACGATGGGTGGGAGTATAAACAAGGGCTTGTTTTGGTCAAAGAGCATTTCAACAGAGGGTCAAACACCTACAAGTAGAAATCAGAGAAAGTGCTATTTGGACAGACAGAGAAGTATCCAGAGAAAGGAGACTATCTAAGAATCATCAACACAGAGGTGGTAGCTGAAATTGCATCTGTGAATGACTGCCTCCAGAGTCAGGAGGTAGAACAGGGAGGCTCACCAGGGAATCTCAGGAAGTCCTAAAGGGAGCTGAGAGCTTCTGTCATACCTTTTTCATATTCTGAATATTGAACTGATGGGGATAAAATTAAAATAAATAAAAAAAAAAAAAACACCACCAAAACCAAACATCACAGCAAAACAAAAAAGTCCCTATTTACTGTGAAGCAAGAATTGAGAATTTGCAAACTAAAAACAAAACAAAAAAAAAACCACCAGCACATAATTAAGATTTCTACATCAGTACACATACCTTTCTACAGCTTAATAAATTAACTGAAAGATACATCTGCATTTGTAGTGATGCAGAGTAACATTATTTGTTCTGTGGCCAATTAACAAGATATAGTAATCACAGTGGTTACTGAATTTAAAAATTAACATCAAATACTTGCAATAAAGTTCCTCTGATTTTGTACCTGAGCCAATTCTTATCATCAGCTTGCTGGGAMAAGTTAAAACATGACATAATGCCATATTTTAATCTCAAAGATAAAGTTTTCCTGGACATACCTTTACAAGCAGCATGCATACCCTGAAATTAAAAATGCACAGCAACAAAAACTGTTTGTATGTGCAAACAGCAGTTATATCTCAATTACCCTTTTTAAACAATAACAACAAAACCCCTGAAGCATTTGAAAAGTGTCTTATGTTAGTTTTATTACTATCCTGCTGAACAGAATATTGGCTAAAATAAGCACAGACCCTACAGGAATAAACTGATATACTTAATAGAGAAAATTCAAGTACCACCTAAAACAATGGCAAGGACTATTTTCAGTATCACTTAGGTTTTTACCAAAAAAATAGATACAAAAGAAATGTGCAGAATTCAATTTAAATACTCAGATATAAACTACGCAACTTTAACTCTCCAGGCAGGGTAACAAAAACCACCACTGAAAACGTAGATACAAATTCGTGTTTACTTTTTACACTTTTCAGAATTCTACGTTTAATAAATTTTTACTGGCGTAACAAATTTTAGTCTCATTAACAAGCATATGCAACATTCTAAGCCAAAGCTCAGGAGTACACTACTTAAATTGGACACTGTGGAAAAATAAATCGTTAACCCTTTCTGCTAAGATATGTTAGAAAGCCTATCTTAGCTTTTAGTTGAGAGACAGGACTAAAAGGATAGCCCTTGATCAARTGTGATATACATAGTCAACAAAAAGTAGATATTTTACTGCTGAAAATACCTTATAAGTAAACACCCCAGCATGATTATTCTATAATGATACATTTTAGTATCAATATTGAATATAAAAGATTATTACATTATTATTCATACAACACCTCAGCCAACCTACCAATCTGTGCAGATTAAACTGCCTGGTCTTCCGTACCCTGTTCATGAATCTCCGGCCCATCTTTTTGGCACGCCAGACTGATAAAAACATCCTGTGTTTAATGCGAGTTTCTTTAGGCCTTCTTCAGTCATCTAAATGAACCCAACTGCACTGAGAGCTCAGGGGAAATCTCAGGCGAAAAGARTATAACCAGTTATTAAGAAGACTTGATGTTGATTACTGTATCTTAGGTTGTTCTAATGTTTGGATTAATCCACAGTCCATCTGTTACAGTCTTTCTTTCTTGTCTCTGTTGACAAGAATTTGTTGAGCAGATCCATACTGAGAAAGGGGCAGATTTGGTCAACTGCTTCTTACTATCAGACACAAACTGACACCTTTGCACATATTTGTATATTCTTCAATTATAGGAAGTTTAAAAGTAGTAACCTATCAAGAACTTGGGCAAGGCATTTTAATTAAAGATTGCAGAGCACCTCCTCTCAAGAGTGACCACCAAAGTACGCTGCTAGTCTAAAAATGAGTAGTTCTAAGAGTATGTTCAAGTTTTTCTTTTAATTTCCACTATTCTAGGTACGTTCCTAACTCCAGAAGTTCTGTCTTCCTGTTGAAGATGTCATAAAGCTTTAGAAAGGTCTCCATTTAGAAAAAGGTAACAGATGGCAACTTTCTCACAATCATAAATATCAACCAATCTTGCAAATTACATGTCATCCGATCTTTAACTTCTAAATGGAAACAGCAACTTCATCTTCAGGGTAATCTCGCCTACCTGCTCAGACAGGAGCAGGATTCAGGAAATAATATAAACAAGAAAATGTACTAGGGCAAATAGGAAGTTACAATTACTTTGACAGCTAACCTTGAACGTGCCTTCATAGYTCCTCAAATCATAAAGACCATCAGTTCTTTCTGAGAGCAGAAAAACTCCCCTAATGAACAGAGAAGTCTATTTCAACAGAAGCTCCACAAGCTCTAAAAGCTTATGGGTAAGCACTTGAGGGAATGGGGTGGAACTGGAGGGAAGACATACCAGGAGATAAAGAGAAGGGAACCTATTAAGCTTATCAGCACAAGATTCGGGTTCACAGGGAATGGAAGTTGTCCTGCATTAAAAGAAGCATGTATGTATATGCACATTTATATAAGCAGTTATCTCCCATATAGATTAATGGGAAGGAGTTAAATAAAGGTGCTTGCTTCCAGTTGAAGAAAAAGGGCAGAAAAGACAAGCAGTGCATGCTGTAATAACTTTATTGGTGTAGCCAGAAACCAAAAGACTATCACCAGCTGAAAGATTATTYTAAAGTCAGAGGCTGACTGTAGATCACTGCGTTTAGGGGCTGTAAGACAACTATCACCTGCTAATTTATATTTCCGAATATAAATTTATATCTCTGAAATAACCATTCCCTAGTCATTTTCATAATTTTAGTGACCCAACCTTACTGAGTGTAGTTTTATTGATATCTCCTGACTCAGCTCTTTCCCAAACTGAGGAGTCAAACTGATTCATCTTTCATTGTACAGTAGCTGCCTCTGCCTCTGACCACTCTTACTCCTCTTCTATGAACCATTTTTGGATTGAAATGCCTTCTTCATCAAGATAAGGAACAGTGCAGATTTCTAGAGTGATAAAATAATGCGGTTTTATTTCCATTTGCTTCCCCAGACACTCCTTGTATTTCATTTGCCTTTTTGACTTGCCTTGAGTACTGAGAAGATTATTCCATTAATCTGTTATAACCCTGAGCTCTCATTCCTCTGAGATGATGCAATGAGAACACAAGTTCTTCCGAGATCCTTCTGGTAACCTCCATCCATCATGATTACTGATCTTCTTTCTTACCCTTTACTTTCCTTTGGTTGTTGGTTTGTTTTGGGGTTTTTTAAACAAGTAAATCCCAAGATTTTTTTCTTCTTATTCCGTGACAGCTTAAATTTCTCTGTATGCCTCTTTGAGAAATTCTATTGTGTGCATCTAAGAAAACCTAGAAACCTACATCAATAAGATGATCTTTATGCACATGCTTTAAGCCAAACTTCTCTTTACAATGCTTTCATTGCTTCCTTATCTGTAATTTTTCCACATACTCATTGATTCTGCTCTTTAGAATAGAGAATATGAATAGAATAGAATAGAGAACTTGAATAGTTTCACCATGTTTTGACAGTACAGAAATGAGAGCAAGTTCTCATTTCTCCTCTCCCTTCTGGATGCTGTTTTAAGAACGAGTACCACCTTGCCATATTTCATTCCTGTGATACCACAGTCAATTTAAGTAGACTGTTATACAGCATTGCAGCACTAATAGATAAGCAGTTTCATATCGGAGTTCATTTAAAACCATTAAGCTTAAATACCATTAGGTCCTGGAAATACTTTTCCAAAGATGTCTTTGCAGGGAAGGCGAGCAGGCAGGGCACAGTCCCCCTCCTGGCTCTAGAGGCTAATTCAACTAGTGGTCATCGCCCTCCCAGAAGAGGACCTAGCTATGGTTTCCACTCGTCCGAAAGCCATCGCTAGAAGGAATGTGGCRACCCAGACAGAGCCCTCACACAAGCATACAGCTGTACAGGTCTCCGGCTGCAGGGAGTGCCTGAGCCTGTCACTTCTACCGGAGGGCAGCAGAGACAACCCCTCTGTGCGGTGTGACCAGGTGGATGATCTGCTCAGCCTGGTGGCAGAGCTGAAAGAGGAAGTGGAAAGGTTAAGGAATATCAGGGAGTGCGAGAGGGAAACAGATTGGTGGAGCCACACCCTACCATCCCTGAGGCAAAGGCAGCAGATGGAGGCTCCACAGGAAGCAGAGGATCCCCTGCCCTCTTGTCACCAGGCAGAAGGAGGGGACCTAAGTGACCGGGGGGGAATGGAAAGAGGTCCCTGCTCAGGGTGCCAGGTGAACCCCCGCCTGGCCTCGCTCACCTTCCTAGTTGCCCTTACACAACAGATATGGGGCCCTGGAACTTGAGGGCCTGGCAAATAAGGATGTAGATGAAGGCCCATCCAAGGGGTTGCCTAGGGTGAGGCAGTCAGCCCCACACATTATGACTGCCTCTGCTAAGAAAAAAAGGAGGGTAATTGTTGTAGGCGATTCTCTTCTGAGGGGAACAGAGGGCCCAATATGCCAACCAGACCCATCCCACAGGGAAGTCTGCTGCCTCCCTGGGGCCCAGGTTAGAGACATTACTAGGAAACTCCCTGACCTGGTACGGCCCTCTGATTACTACCCACTATTGGTTATACAGGCTGGCAGCGATGAGGTTGCAGAGGGAAGTCCAGAAGCGATCAAAAGGGACTTCAGGGCACTGGGGCGACTGGTTGAAGGATCAGGAGCACAGGTAGTGCCATTGTGGTAGAAGCCATTGTGCAGCGGGATAGCTATGACTTAGTCGCCATCACAGAAACATGGTGGGATGACTCTCATGACTGGAGTGCTGCAATGGATGGCTATAAGCTCTTCAGAAGGGACAGGTGAGGAAGGAGAGGCGGTAGGGTGGCTCTGTATGTCAGGGAGTGTTTTGATTGTCTAGAGCTCAACAATTGTGATGATTATAAGGTCAAGTGCTTATGGGTAAGGATGAGGGGGAAGGCCAACAAGACAGATATCCTGCTGGCAGTCTGTTATAGACCACCCAACCAGGATGAAGAGGCCGATGAAGCATTCTACAAGCRGCTGGCAGAAGTCTCACAATCGCTAGCTCTTGTTCTCATGGGGGACTTCAACTTCCCGGATGTCTGCTGGAAATACAACACGGCAGAGAGGAAACAGTCTAGGAGGTTCCTGGAGTGTGTGGAAGACAACTTCCTGACGCAGCTGGTGAGGGAGCCTAMCAGGGGAGGTGCCTCGCTCGACCTGCTGTTTACAAACAGAGAAGGACTGGTGGGAGATGTGGYGRTCGGAGGCCRTCTTGGGCTTAGCGACCATGAAATGATAGAATTCTCGATTCTTGGTGAAGTAAGGAGGGGAGCCAGCAAAACCGCTACCATGGACTTCCAGAGGGCAGACTTTGGGCTGTTCAGGGCACTGGTTGAGAGAGTCCCTTGGGAGACGGTCCTGAAGGGCAAAGGGGTCCAGGAAGGTTGGATGTTCTTCAAGAAGGAAGTCTTAAAGGCGCAGGAGCAGGCTGTCCCCATATGCCGTAAGAAGAACAGGCGGGGAAGATGACCGGCCTGGCTGAACGGGGAGCTCTTGCTGCGACTCAGGAAAAAAAGGAGAGTTTACCACTTGTGRAAGAAGGGGCAGGCAACTCAAGAAGAGTACAGGGAYCTCRTTAGGTCATGCAGAGAGGAAATCAGAAAGGCAAAAGCCCAGCTAGAATGCAATCTGGCTGCTGTCATAAGAGAAACAAAAAAATGTTTTTACAAATACATTAATGACAAAAAGAGAGCCAAGAAGAATCTCCATCCTCTATTGGATGGGGGG
>JAYKAV010000999.1:210289-253076 GCA_035582835.1 Phoebastria nigripes | reverse complement strand
CTTGGGGGCGCTCGCAAGCCATGTGCGGGACAACCAGGGGATCAGGCCCAGCCAGCACGGGTTCATGAAAGGCAGGTCCTGCTTGACYAACCTGATCTCCTTCTATGACCAGGTGACCCACCTACTGGATGAGGGAAAGGCTGTGGATGTGGTCTACCTGGACTTCAGTAAAGCCTTCGACACTGTCTCCCACAGCATTCTCCTAGAGAAGCTGGCGGCTCACAGCTTAGACAGGTGTACTCTTCACTGAGTAAAAAACTGGCTGGACGGCCAGGCCCAGAGAGTTGTGGTGAATGGAGTTAAATCCAGTTGGCAGCCGATCACGAGCGGTGTTCCCCAGGGCTCAGTTTTGGGGCYRGTCTTGTTCAATATCTTTATCAACGATCTGGATGAGGGGATTGAGTGCTCCCTSAGTAAGTTTGCAGAAGACACCAAGCTGGGTGGGAGTGTTGATCTGCTCGAGGGTAGGAAGGCTCTACAGAGGGACCTGGACAGGCTGGATCGATGGGCTGAGGCCAACTACATGAGATTCAACAAGGCCAAGTGCCGGGTCCTGCACTTTGGCCACAACAACCCCATGCAACGCTACAGGCTGGGGGAAGAGTGGCTGGAAAGTTGCCTGTCGGAAAAGGACCTGGGGGTGCTGGTTAACAGCCAGCTGAACATGAGCCGGCAGTGTGCCCAGGWGGCCAAGAAGGCCAATGGCATCCTGGCCTGTATCAGAAATAATGTGGCCAGCAGGAGTAGGGAGGTGATCGTGCCCCTGTACTCAGCACTGGAGAGGCCACACCTTGAATACTGTGTTCAGTTTTGGGCCCCTCACTACAGGAAGGACATTGAGGTGCTGGAGCGTGTCCAGAGGAGGGCAACGAAGCTGGTGAAGGGTCTGGAGAGCAAGTCTTACGAGGAGCGGCTAAGGGAACTGGGACTGTTTAGTCTGGAGAAGAGGAGGCTCAGGGGAAACCTTATTGCCCTCTACAACTACCTGAAAGGAGGTTGCAGCGAGGTGGGTGTTGGTGTCTCTTCTCCCAAGTAACTAGTGGTAGGACGAGAGGAAATGGCCTCAAGTTGTACCAGGGGAGGTTTAGATTGGACATTAGGAAAAATTTCTTTACTGAAAGAGTGGTTAAACATTGGAACAGGCTGTCCAGGGAAGTGGTGGAGTCACCATCCCTGGAAGTATTTAAAAGTAGATGAGGCGCTTAGGGACATGGTTTAGTGGGCATGGTGGTGTTGGGTTGACAGTTGGACTCGATCTTAGAGGTCTTTTCCAACCTTAATGATTCTATGATTCTATGTGAAAAATAAGCAGGCATACACTAAGTGGGCACAAGATATTTATTTCACAGAGTGAAACTACAGTGCAGGTAGTCAACTGGACTGCTGTACTAGGATTAAGAAGCCCATCATGTAAGTTTGGGTACCACTGATATATACTATTAGAAACTTTTTTGAAACGGTGTGTACGCTACACAAAGTAAGGGGTATCTGGCACAAAAACAGGGGCCACTACTTCTAAGCAAGAGGAAAGGTAAGGCTAAAGACCATACTTCTTACCCAATGAGCACATAATCASAGCACTAGGTCAAATAAAATTCCCAACTAACCTACTATCTGTCTCGGTAGCTAATAGTGTAAGCATAGAGTAATCCTTCTATTATATACCATTCCAAGCTCCAACAGTTCAGAGATTCATAGAGCCAAACAAAGTAAACTCTGTTTTACTGCTTTTATTCTAATAAAGGACTACTTTCACTCTAATGCAAACTGAGCCTGAGTAAGTCTAATTTCTCCCAGATCTGACACTGCAGGGTAAACACAGATAAAGCATGTCCCATGTCCCACTGACATGGGACAAAGCTACTGGTTCAAAGGTATTCAACACATTATGAGATTAGTTTCGGACCCAGCACCAGATGATTCACTTGGGCAAAAAGATTTTTGTAGTTAAAATTTAAGGGTAAAACTGTCATCTTTCTTAATAGGGAACAATATTTCACCTTAGACTGAAATACTTCACTGTTCAAAGATAGGAAAAGAGTAACTCATTTGCATTTAATGTCATAATATTATGAAGTCTTAGTTTACTGAAGTATGTTTATATAACCACAAAAGACTCCACCACTGTGCTTTAAATGGGCAAGCAGCATTAATCCACACGTCTAAAACGTTTTTAAAAAAGATCTTTGGTATAGGGAAGTACGGATTTTTACTGCACTATCTGACACTCAAATACTCTAGCAGAATATAACAGCACTCAGCTGGAATGACATGAGATCATTGCTGCTAATGAAAAAGGCCAATCACTGCACTGCCTGACCTGCTCAGTATTGTCTCTTCCCAGCATCACCTGTACAGATATGATCATTTCTGAACACACAAGAACAGTAAAGTAGCCAACTGTGTTGCATGAAATAGGTACAAGAGTCCATAATTATGTAACCATGAGTTAAAGATTAACACACTTCCCCCCCGCCAAATCAGTTTCCCACAATTCCTGGATTGTTCTGCTACTTAATTGATGATTGCACAAAGGTATTCTAAAGATGCCAGATATTCAATGAGTAGAATATCTTTAGTTCCTTATGGCTGTGCTATTCAGTCAGTAATTAAAGTTTTACTGTATAGCATGAATAAGCAATTTTAGATACCTTACTAGACTAATAAAGCTAGTACAATGTTCCAACTAAAACATTTATGTTCAGCTATCAATGTCTGCTATATGTGTAAAGAACAAACCAAGTGCAAGCATTCTTCTCACACCCCTTGAAGAGCGGTGTTAATGTGAAAATCTCCAGACAGAGATCTGCAAAAAAGATTTGTTTGAAGAAAAAAGAACTGAAGAGACTTTTCTGAATCAGTAAGTCTAGCTTCCTGTCACTGCAGGCAGCCACACCATAATAGCATTTATAAACTTACCAAATACTTGGAAAACTCTCCAAGAACAGCCTTATGCAAATTTTGAATGGGAATTGTGGATATAATGGAACTGCGGTAAATACTGTAATATTAAGAGAGTTTATTACAGAGCAGAATAAAATATTAACATTTATCACACTAGTCATGGTGTATCTTTCCAGTACAAAATATATTTAGTAGTTCACAAATTATTGAATGTTTTCTTTGGAGCTTCTGTATTACTAGTGAAATAATAGCCCCAAATACCAACATATAATACACAAACATAATACAGAAAAATATACAAGCCCCAATCAAGGTCTGCACTTAAATATTGAATTGCCATGCTACATCACAAATATAGAGCTATAAATAAAATATTTTCCCTTTCACGCACAGGTTGCTTTAAATGAAGAATACTGCAATTTAAGATACTTTTTTTTTTTGTCTAATTACATCATGACCCATTATTTTAAAACCTTGTAATAATCTATTACTCAAAGCTTTTTCTCCTTGATAGAAAACTCCAACTTCCACTCCACAGTTTAAAAACTTGTTTGGTATCATATCACATCTATGACAGATTTCACTTGGTTGGAGCTATTTAATAAAAACAAACATTAAATGCAAAAACGTCAATCTGAAGGTACAATAGAGAAGCTAAATTCAGTTTTACAATTGAAATAAATCCTTTTGTAGCATCACCATCTAGTGGTCAATCTTGGTAGCAATGTATTGCTTCAATTACATCAAACTCAATTCAACTTCACATTTTATTTCATAATAACTCAAGGAACCTCGCATTGTAATCTCAAGTTTCTATGAGGAATTTGGAAACCTCATACTGAAGAAATTCTGGTACTAGCTGCCTACCCACCTGAAAATATTCTTTAAAATGTTTGGGACAGAACATTTGTGAAGGATTTGAAGTTTGACCATTTTCATTATCTGTTCATGATTTTCTACCATTAAACATTCAAAAAAAGCTGTTTTACAGAATTAAGAGGAGTTCCACTTCACACAGTATTAAATAAGGAACAGAAGACACAAAATCTCCTGGGTCAAGTTTACTACTTTGATGCTTGAGACATACGAAGTATACATTTCTTCTTACACTGACAAAGCTCCACCCTAACAAGACAAAAACCTGTAAGCCCTGTCTCATGTTTAAACTTTAAATCAAGTACAGCTAGTATCAGTTATTTCATGCTAATTGCAAACATGCAATATCCTACTCCAACCTGAATCTGGGGTAGCCCATCCCTCTGTCAAGAAGGTAAACCACCTTGAGTTACTACAGTACTTAACGTGGAACGTTTGATCAAAAGCAGTCATATGTGCATCCTCTAAAAATTTAGGATACACATTTGTCTTTTTGGTCATTGAAAGCTGCTCTTTGAAAACCATCCACCTGTCCAAGCAAGTTGTAAAAGCTGCTTTAAGTCCTAGAAAATTTGAAAGCCTCTCTCAAGAACAAAACGTWAACTAGTTAAAACCAGGCATCTCCATTCTTCACTATCTTCTATTCATGTTCTGTATTATTGCTCTAGACTGCAGAGGGCTTGCTATAAAAGAAGGTATTCCTCAAAATCTGATTCTACTACCCTCTGCAGCATTTCTTAAAAAGCAGCATATGATCATAAAACCACTGTTTGTTTGTTCTTCAAACTAACAATTCTGTATTTGAAATTTCAAGTGTATTTAACATTTATATTTAAAAAAAAAATCTTCTCTTATTATTTTATTAGTGTAATAAACACAACATCCTCTATTACATTTAGTTTCCTTAAGCAAATGTACTATTGAGCAAAGCTAATCAAGATCTTGTATATTAGCCAAAACCTGGTCCCTACACAGTGCATCAAGCCAACCTACCAAATAAATTACACAAAGCACTCAACTCAGAGCTGTTGTTGCTAAATYGATCTTCAGCATGAGTGTCGTGGTTTAACCCTAGCCAGCAACTAAACACGACACAGCCGCTCACTCATTCCCCCCACCTCTGGTGGAATGGAGGAGAGAATCGGGACGGTAAAAGTGAGAAAATTCATGGGTTGAGATAAAGACAGTTTAATAATCGAAATAAAGTAAAATAGTAGTAATAGTAATAATAACAATAATAATAGACTATACAAAGCAAGTGATGCACGATGCAACTGCTCACCACCTGCTGACCGATGCCCTGCCAGTCCCGAGCAGCAACCGCTGCTCCCCAGCCCCCTCCCCAGTTTATATACTGAGCATGACGTCACATGGTATGCAATACCCCATTGGCTAGTTTGGGTCAGCTGTCCTGGCTATGCTCCCTCCCAGCTTCTTGTGCACCTGGCAGAGCATGGGAAGCTGAAAAGTCCTTGACTAGTGTAAATACTACTTAGCAACAACTAAAACATTAGTGTGTTATCAACATTATTCTCATACTAAATCCAAAACACAGCGCTGTACCAACTACTAGGCAGAAAATTAACTCTATCCCAGCCAAAACCAGGACAATGAGCTATATCAAAACTATGAACTTCTTGCAGATCACCAGGCCAAAAGAAGAGAGGACCAGCTATGCTAACAATACAACAGCAACCTTGTTTTTTTTCCTGACATACCCAAGTTCAATTTTTAACAGCATTTATTCCAATAACTTTAGCAAACCATCTCCCGACAGCAAATAAATTTTGTGAGCTCAAAGGCTTTTTACTCTAAAAGGTCCCATAAAGACTCCCAGGGCCTACGAAACTATGGATGCACCCCTCACTCCAAATACCTTAAGACCTCAGACTCTGATTATAAACTATTTATGCAAAGAAATTAACTTCTTCAGCAGAGAAGCAAGTCAGCAGCCAACTTAGCATCAGAATTCAAAGTTCCACAAAATGCTGGTAAACAACTGAAACCTGGAGCACCCACCCCAGTTTTCAGATGAACAAAGCTCAGAGAAATTTCAGTTCTACCACACATTGCTTTGAAATTAATAAAGAGTATAGCCACGTTAAAATAATCAGATGTATGGTATAAATGGTAATATGAGTTGCACGATGATATTTCTCTTATACACATTCTTTCCCATCAAGTGGTGATTTCCCAGCACTTACCAATTTGAGAAAGATAATAGTAATCCTCCTCAGAGACCTAGGATACACAGTATTTTGAAAAGGCCTCACCATAATTTCTAATTATACTTACACGCTGCTTAACTCTATTTCCAGAATAGTTTAAATGAGACATGGTTTCCTTCTTCCAGAACGGGGCAGCAGAGTTGTATATTCAACACACCCCAAGAAAACGAAAAAATTTTCAGCTTAGATCACATCTGAGCCAAGGAAGGCAGAGTACAATCATTCATACCTATTTCTGTAAAACTGTTCTGGGTTTTACATCAGTGTCTTTACAGAAAGTTACAGTAGTTAGATAAAGCTCAATTAAAACAGATAATTAAGGGTCCCATATAACACTCTAAATACAAGCCTCACTTGTTTGTGGGGACTCCCTGGTAGGATCTCTATAAGGTAGAGATCACTCACACTATAGAGAGGTAAGAAATTAAGTCATCTTCCATGGAATGTTAATATTGCCAATATCAAATCCTCACTTCTATATTTCTGTAGTTGGCTATTTGCAAAAATAATCTGAAATAAAGTCAAACACAGGAACTATTCTGAGTAGTTTGGTTTCCCTTAGATCCAAGCAGCCAGAAAGAAACCAAAGTAATTACAGCCCTTTGAACAGTCTCAAGTACAATGAAATAACACCTAGTCAGTTCCAAGAAATAGATGTTCAGTCTCACATACCCATTCTAGAATTTTTTTTTTTATTTCTATGAGTTTCTGGATTGTGAAATGCATTATACTTGATCACTTATTACAGACACTTTTACAGTTTGCCTCTTTGCCTTTTTGATCCCTTTATGCTTTCTGAAATGCAAGACTAACTACGCTATGAATTAGGAAAAGCTTGTGAATAAACAGAGTTGACCTTAAGTCCCCAGAGGCAGAGGGGTATTTTTTTATTATTTCTAATGGTTGCACAGAAAATGTGATGTATTACTTTCTGAATATCAATAAATTCAGGGAATTAGACATGTGGAAGTGTGTTACTGTGTGTCTACCTTCATAAGCAACATAAGATTGAGGTCCTAGCCATTCTCAAAATGAAAGGTTTGTAATATTAACTTTCTTACGAGGCTCTTCAGAGGTTAATATAGCCCACTTCAAAAAGGTTATTCATTAGGGCTTAAAGAATTCAGCTTGTCTAGCTCCTGAAGACTATGGAAACACACAGAGAGCTCCTTATGGAGTTGTAAGTAAAAATAAATAACTGTGTTCAATACCAACATATACATTTTAAAAATCTTAGAAAAGCCGGAGCGCAATTACTAAACACGCCCGCCCACTACAGTTGGTTCCTCTGCAGAATCCTTACAAGTCAATTATAAAGAGCTGATACATTCAACAAGGTTTTCCTTTATAAGAAAAAAAATTCTGGAAATGTAACTAAGTTCAGAACAACTTTTTTCCTTAAAATATAGCAGCGCTCATTACAGTACGCTGCCAATTTCAGTCACAAAGGATACTACCACACACTAACAATTCATGCTAAAAAATACCAAGCTGTAGGCCTACTACAGTGTAAGCCCACCTCATCATTCTAAAGCCCAAATACTCATCAGTATCAAATCATTTCTCCACTTTTTCCTCAAAACAAGTCATAAAGACTCAGAAGTGCTATAGAAAACAGTGTTTAGTCTGGCACACTAAAATATTATGCTATTCAGAAAATGATTATGCTACATCTCCCTACTAACCCAGCAAATAAAACTGCCTGCTACAGTCCCCAACCCCCCAAAACCTCACACTCAGTTTGTCCTCTTAATTTTTAAATCTATCTTGAAGTTACTGGAGCTGTCTTGAGAATAATGGTGCTGTATGCTGAAAAACTCCAGAGACATATACTACACTTGGCTTACTATGTCTTCCACATAGGTCCTCAATTAAAATATTTACTAGAAACAAAACTCTGAATTGATTCTACAGGATCCTGGTAGAAAACCCAAAATGTAACTGACAGCAGTAACCACAGTGCCCATCACAACTCCACCTGAGACCTTAAGTTACCTACATTTGTTATCTGAGTATTTTACTATCATGCACTTTTAGTCAGAATGTGCGGAACTAAGTCAATGCCTTAATGTCTACAAAGTGAATTTTACAAATGAGCAGTTCCATTAAAAAAATAGAAGCAGGTATACCTCATGCATTCCCCCCCCCCCCCCCCCCAAATTCTATCCCTGGAGAGCATATCAAAAGAGTTCACTCTTACAATAACTTTTAAAATGTCTACCTTTACTGGTGAAATATGAGAATGGGAAACAAATCCATGGACATTCTCAATTTGTGACAGATTCTTCTCCGACACATGAACCAGCTCCGGACCCGTCACCTCATTGGTAATGTGTGGAGAGCTGTGCTCCTGTGGAGGTGTATCTTCATCCTGATAGCGGTATTTCTGAAGAAAACAATTACAGAAAAAGATCAGTCCACCAGAGAAATGTGAAAAGATTAGCCAGAAAACCTAGGTCAGACAAAAATATTTATTTTCTGACCCTGCTGACTTCAAGGCAATAAAATCTAGAAATAAAAGTTTTAATTAGTATTTTCAGTTTAAAGACTGATCCTGTCTAAAAAGGTTCCAGCCTTTTTAGTCTCACCTAGAACTACTATAAAGCTACCTAATTTTCTTTTGCCTATGTGCATACAGTAACATGTCCCCAAACCCTTTTCCAAAGAACTTTTCCCTTTACTAGTTTTTTCTTACAAATATTTTAACACTACATTATTCACTAATAGCAGAAGCTGTCAGTACCAACTAGATTTATCACCTTGTCCTGCCTTTAAAAACTATCAGCCTCAAAAGCTTTTTTCTATACTTCCAATTTAGCACATCTGCCAAAAGCATTTTTTGTCGCTAAAGAGTTTCAGCTTTTATACTGGGGTATCAATATAGCAATTCACTACTGCTAACTTCATTATGAAACAATAAAATGTGGGTTTGCTACTAAACAGATTAAGCTTCCCCAACAAGSAAGTCTTCAAACAGAAACACAAGACATTATTCAGTCTCAATCTTATTAATTTGCATTCAATTTCAAAAACCAGAACCTATTACTTAGCCACCAGGGATGCGTTCTAGTCAGACTGTGCTGTATCCACACTTGCAAATCTCTACTAAAAGGTATTAATGAAATCCAGAGCATACATAATATTCACCTGTTCTCYGGACTGCAGAGTTAACTGCTCATTCAGCACCTCCAAACTCCAGAGCTAACATGGGCTCACATTACAAACATACTTAAATATAAGCTTCACCCCAGTTTCACCTTTGTAGTCTCAGCCAATTCTGAGGCACTTTAGGTAGTCCACGCATTTTATTGCTAGTTAAAACTAAAGCTGAATGCTGAAGTCATGTAACTTTTCCAGCAGGTTTTACTGTGTCCATAAGATGCACCCCAACATTTTATAACCACATTCACTTTCACACACTACTACTATACTCCGGAGTACATACATAGTTGTTAGTAGTTTAGAGGGAAAGCATGTCATGTTGTTAAAGGAACAGAAAAACCTTCTAAACATGTAATGGTTTTAAACTTGGAAAAAGCTCTTCCTATTTTTAATAAAGTATATTTAGGATAGAAGACATTTCCTTGAGATTTTTTAAACAGAATTCTAAGATTTACATACTACAATTTAAATCAAAAATAGTCGTCATCTTGGTAAGTCATTTCTACATCGTAATCCAGTAGATCACTGCAAGGAACCCATTTGTCTATAAGCACGTGAACACTACACCAAGGCAGTACCCGATAAACAGTGTATGATAACTAGCCCTATTAAACAGTTASATGAAAGTACTATTTCAGGCTACCACAAAGATCCCTGCCCTTCACAGAAGAGTCCTGCAATATTACAAAGTTATAAAGTCTGCAGGATAAGCGACAAAAACTGCTTGAAATGATCCATCAGTTACTAACTCCTGTAATGATTAACCCATTCATTTCCTCCCCACCCACCCCCATGTGCCTGTCTTACAGGAAGACTTAATTTTTTGTCTATCCAGCAAAACACAATCTCTAAGCATGGTCAAATGGGACAGCTAAACTCCTAACAACAGGAATCTCTTACCAAAACCTAGGGAAGACACCATATCCCCTTCCTTTCTTTGGTTCTGGCACTCAAATCAGCAGAAAATTGCAAACTTTTTTTCTCCTCTTTTGTGGGGTTAGACTTGTACTGGATTACTGACCCCGACTCAGGCAGGGACTCAAAGAACACCAGAGACAGTGCAAAAGGAGGGAGGAAATCAGGATGGGATCTCTCTCCTTTGGAAGTCAGCTATACATCAGTCTACTCTGTCTTCTGTAGACTCATCGTAAAGCAATATTGCAGAGTTTTGCCAGCAAACAAGTGGTTAAATGGGGCAGCTGAAGTCACATAACTGACTTGTGCTGAAAGAGAAAGGATTTGTTTACTCTTCCCTGCCACACTGTTCTGCCAACACTAAGATTCCTTGGGAGACAAGCTAAGTTCCCTTACTAACTTAGAAGGAACAACTTGCAGCTTTACATTTCCATCGCCCATTGCACTTTACCCAGTCACAGCCTGCCCTACAGCACACCATCCCCACCCCTGCCTCCAAACCCCAAAACAACAGCAACAAACCCACACCCAACCACACACATACAGGCAGATGCTAAAGACGCACAGTTTCTTTTAGCCAGTAACTGATGAGATGTCAGAGATCTTTGAAGTTATAACCCTGATTTATTTTTGTACTTAAAATAAAAAAAAAAAAAAAAAATCTTTATCCATGCTACTCACTTCAACCCTTCATTGTTGAGACCATACAAGACCCAAGTTCTACTATATGAGAGAAATTATGCTTTTGAAGTATTAGAAATTATAAAGTAGAAGCAATACAAGTATATTTTCTCTAAAAATACCAATGACTAGCAGAGAAGCACAAGGCAGAAGAAAAAATTCTGAGGAGTAAAGCAAGAGCATTAAGACTTCTGTTATTACAACAACCAGCCTCCAAACACTTCCATACCTTCTCCTCAGCTGGATGGCAAAGGAGAGATGGTGAATGCTGACAGTTGTGAAAAATTGCAATAGTTACTCAAAAAGCCCTGATTTTTCAAATCTTTAGCAGAGAGGTTTCATGAGATGACCAACCCAAGTTAATAGCTCACTAGCAGCASAAGATAAAAGTTCTTTTTCTTTCCTCTCCCTGCAGCAGTGAGATGCTAGATTGCTCAGCTTCAGACTCTTGCCATTCATCTATTTTCTGAGATTTACTTGTTTTTAACTTATCAAAACAAAACCCTGAAAGGAGTTGACATTAACTCTCTAGAGCAGCTACATTAAACATCAGAAACAGGAGAATTATCATTTAAAGAACAGTGTTGGCCAAAAATACAAGTGAACATTATCAGACCATAAATAAGATCACATTGGAAATTAGAGAAAATAAACATTAGAGCTGCAAGAACCACAGAAAATGTCTTGCAACATCAAAGAAAGTAGGAATTCTGCTAGCTTAAAGGAGCCTGCTCCGCTGGTGAAGGCAGTATTTGACTGGACTTATGATCCAAAATGTCCCTGCCAGATCTCAAGCTTCGATTTGACTATGAAATACAAGAAAATGGGACCTGAAAGTGGATTAAATTCCCAGTTCATCTCAGACAAGACCTGTGGAAAGCTAGAAGCGGATCATTCCAGTTTTATTAAAAGAGATATTAATAGAATAGTCACAGGTCAATCAAAATTAACTTACTTTGCAGAACAGTCAATACCTTTAGGCAAAGCACAGAATTACCTTGATTTTTTTCCTGAAACCAGACACATTTATTAGAAACAGGTATTTGGACATGCCTGAGTGTAAACAGGCTCTAGATTTCATTAAGAAACATATGTTTACATTATACAATGTATCAGTGCTTATAATATGAAGTTTTAATAGATCATTATAATTTAGATTAAAAATGAAAAAAAAATGTTGTGGTAAAGGATTCTCTCTCATATGAGGCACTGACAAGGGCTATAAGAGTCTCAAAAAAACATCTTAAGTGTGAAGTGCTAATTGGATTTTGATGCGATATTCAAGATTGACTTTACTATTATTTGCAAAATATTTCCCAACTGGAAACTACTAACAAAAACAGAATTCATGTTTAAAATACATTAACTGAAATACTTACAGGGTAATGTTTCAAAGTGCAAATAGAAGACAAGGACACGAAGTGCATGAAAACATAATATCCACAATACTTCTTATTCTGAAAGGTACCACACTATCCTTGCCCTTCGCAGAAATTACTTTTGAGCAAAGTGCTTCAAGTAAAGGAAATTACTATCTTGTAACAGCTAATTCTCCATAGAAGTGGAAGTGTTTTGTACTACTTTACCATGGAGCATCACTGCTGAAATACTATGCCTCTTGACTGAGGGTAGCACATTCGAGTGATCTGGCACGGTCAAACAGCCACCATTCAAAATTGCCCATTCCTTTCCGCTCCCAGGAGCTGCCACCCTTGAACAAGGATTCAGTCAACTGTTTTAGTCATGCCAAGTTAATTCTACTGCTACATATGAAGCAAAATCCCATGCAAGTTACCCTCCACAGGAGTCTAAAGATACCATTTCACAATAGAGCCTAGCTCACTCAAAGGGCAGCTACTGTCCAAAGGACCAGGACCCATTCAATCCCTCTTGGTCGAGCTGTACAACTATGTCTCCCTGCCCCCTGCTGCTAGTACACATCTGACTTCAGATGGTGAGCAAGCTAATCCAGCAGAATGTTTGCTCCCTCTTCCAGCAATATTAAATTTTCTTTAATTCGCTGAAGTGGCTCACAACAAGATGAGACATGCAGCGCGCTGGCATAACAGGGAGAAAAGCAAGTAGAGAGTAGGACCAGCCCATCTCATAGTGGCTAGCAGAAGACCATTTCTCTGCTTACAACCAAGAGAATCCAATCCTGCACCCAAATCCAGGCTCCAAGGAGACCCTAGCTTAGAAGAGCCAGCCAAGCAATGGGCAAGACAGAGCAAAGTAAAGAAAAAAAGGCAGGTGTGGCAAAGCAGCTCTGAACTTGCAGACTGCCTCAGCTGCACATCTCGGAAGTTTCCCAGCACTCAATCAGGTAGTAGYCAAACAATTTAACTATTTTTAAGAAGCTTCATGGACTGCTGTATAATTTATAATCATAATTTAAAGTCCAAAGCAACCAAGTGCTAAACATTTAACACATACTTCTGACAGAGATACTGCCCCAAAGGATTCAGTTGCAGATATACAGGTGTGTCAAAATTAATTAAAAACATTTCTCTTCTGATGCAACACAGTTAACAAAATTTCTTCAGGCTAGATTACACCTTCAATGAGTTTTGAACTGTCACCAAGCACTATGGACTAAATTATTTACTGGTGTAAACTACTGAAAAATCCATTTACTTTAATAAACCAGTGCTAGTTTACATGAGACGAGAAGATGGTCCAAATTCACCACAGTGAAATCACTCATTGTGTTAATTGTTCAGGCCCACAGCCTCCCTGCTTCAATTCCCAGGCCTAGCAGAGTTAGACAAAAATAAGGATGAACAAAGTACCTGCAACAACGTGCAGGACAAACAAGGATTTTGTGGACATTTTATAGCACCGTTTTTCAGAATACAGATCACCTGTTCACGGAAAAAGCACAGAAAAGCTTTAGGAAACTCATTCTAAAAAAGGTTCACTTTAGTCTGCCTAAGCTCATATCTGTATTTTAAAAAGAAGATATTTTAAACAGATTCATGCATAATCTACCCCCTAGAGATAATTAAGTTGTGGTGTTGTGGGTTTTTTTGTTTGCCGCCCCCCCCCCCCCTTTTAAAAAAAAAGATCCTCTAATGAGAAATCTTACTGAAATAGAAATGAAAGGAAATTATTTAAAGAACACTTAAGCAATCCCATGCCTTAAACTGGTGATTCATATCCACAACAGCATGCAACGCTGTTATTCCACAGATTTAAGCCATACAGAATGCCATGTTCATGGACAGAAAGTTAATTACGCAAGAACATCCTTAACTACCAGACAACTTAATGACAAAACGCAAGGCAGCACTAACTACATTTCTCTTCAAAACGGGATGTGTATCAAAATCCAATTCATATTAGATGTACACATCAATCCACTGTCTTGTGTGAAAACAAATTTGAAAGCACAGTAGTGTATCTTCTCTACACACAAAGAAAAAAATCAGTGCTAAACCAGCTTTAATATAAGAGCGAAAGGGTGCTTAAGAAACAATAAAAAAGTTCATAAGTTGACCTTCTTTCTTATACTCACTTCCCTTCTCCTCCAGACTTTAACCCTCCCCACCCACACAGCAATACGACTCTGAAGTTGCCGCACACTTCAAAACAACAAAAATTATAAACAAAACCCAGGAAAACATGCAGCCTGACTTATACAATCTGTCCCCAGGTAAGTTTTAATTTTCACTGTACAAGTCCAACCCATGGTTTGAAAGAGGTTAAGAATAAGTGAGGACTTTAATAAGTAAATCTAGTCATTTGAATTCAATAAATATATAGAAGCTCACAGGGTCAGACCCTCTCTGATGCCGTATGAACAGGTAACATGATAAAACAAAGCTGCTTTAGACCATTTGCACCTGAGTCCCCAAGTTTAAATACTTGTCCTTGTTCAGTCACTGCTCCACTTCAGAAGATAAACTAAATCTGAAAGGACCCTTCAAAATATCATTCCAGCAACTGAAACTGTTGGGAAACACTGCTTGACATTCAACATCTCCACKCCTGCATAAAAGGACTAGGATGCAATATGTCAAAAGCAGATGAGTAGAAAAATCTAAATACCTACAGTTCTCCTCACAYCTCCCCAAAAACCAACCTTCCAGATACCATTCAGAAGAAAGTAAGCTCCAACAACTCTAACAAAAAAAGCAACAATACACCCAAATTTTGCATAATCTTGCTAAAACAAAACTAATCCAAAATGAATAGTATACTAAGATGCTAATGCATTTTGTACAAGTCTTCCCTGTAGTCTAGTGGAAGTGCTAAACCAGAAACTAGTGCTTAGGAAAATAACAGTGCCTTCCTCAGGGAGGAAAAGAAAAGGACACAAAACAAAAGGCAYGCTCCACTACTGCAGAACTGAAGTTAACTTGAAAACTTTCCGTTTGTAAAAACCAGGCATTTTGTGAAAGCCAAATAAAGTCTCTTTGCAGGTGAACAGCAATTCACGCTGAAAAGGTGGAAGCCTGTGGCTAACAAAAGAAACTTCAGTAATGTAAGAAAAGAGGATACATGTTTGTGTATTTTCAGAACTTCTTCACTGATCATGGAATAGGACATTCAGTATTATTTTCAATTTAGGCCTCAACATACGATAAAATGAATGACTTGAAATATTAGAACAGGTTATTTGATCTTTTGGTTTGTTTTTTTAAACACAGGTTCAGTACTTTGAGTAATGAGCTGCTTCATTATCAAATAAAAGCACTAAGTTTTCTTTTAATAATTAGAGCTAAGACAAAAACNCCCCCCCCCCCCCTTAGACAACTTCAGTTTGGCATTGTCTCTTAAATAGAGCTGCATATAACATGTTTATTCAGGTCGCAGTGTTCCATCATATGTCAAAATGCACAGCTAGTGTTAAATGTAAGTATTTACATAATGCTTCATGTCATGGATATCCAGAAATGATATAACAATTGAGGATACATATATACATTTACAAAAATATCACAAATATTTGTAGTGAAGAAGTTCACCTGTTCCAGAATGCCAAGAAAAAGAGACCAAAGGAGGAGATTGTGAATGTTCTTTTCATATGTGTTCAAAAAACAGTAAAGAAAAATGGAAAACGCTGTATCTTCTAGGGTTACTTGTGTGAGATGAACTGTTTCTTTATGTAAAGGACTGAACAGGTTATCCTGTATTACTGTTTCACATTGTCATTTAAATATTGACTTTTTCAGTATTCAAAAGCTATCTTCTCAGCAGACAAGAGTATTTTATTTTTAGTGCGATACAACCCTGCAACTTTTCTTCAAAAAACGACAAGTGCCTAGTGCAAAATCTCTCTGCACTACCAGCAGGTCCCAACTATCTAAACCTAAATCCTTCAGTTCATTTGGGACGTAGATAGTATAGAGTATCCACCCTGTTTTAACAGCAGTACATGTTTATTTATATATTTATATAAATATATATATTTAATTATACAATTAAAGCTTGTGCATAAATAGTCTAAGATACTTTAAAACACAACACTGCTAAATTAATTGCGCTCAAGAAACTACTGGTCTGCAAGACACACTTCTTATTAGCGTACAGCCAAACAACGTTAATAAAGAATTCTGCCGACTGGGTTTCGCACGAGGTGCTTTACCTCCCCCGTTCTGCCTGCGAGCCAGGTGCCGGCAGCGGAGCCCCCTCCAGCCGCGCCCCGGGCCGGCCCGCCGCGCCCCCAGCAGCGCGCCCTCCGGCGGGCGGGCTCCGCGCAGCTCCGCGCCCTGCCCAGCGGAACCCGCCGCCGCGCTGCTCGCCCCGGGGGGCGACACCGCCCGCCTACGCTGCCAGCTCCACGGGGCGGGCTGCGCCCGGGGGCCGGGGCGCGCTGAATTAGAGCAAGGTAGAAAGTCGTTAATGCATTCAGACAGACAAAAAGAGCCGCTGACGCGCGAGTACAGTAGAAGACGCCGCCATCGCTCAGATCCGACACAAAATGCCTAAAGTGGATTCTGGATGTTTGCTGGGTATTTTTAGTTTGGTCTTAAAGTGACCAGCACCTCTCCTCTGCAGTTCAGCTGGCAAAATTAAAATCAAGATAGTATTTTCATTCTGTGGCTTTCTTCCCAAGTTTATTACTTAAATATGAGCCTACCTTATAAATAAAAAAGGGATGTGCAGTTCCACAAAAAGAAGGAAAGAAATCTTAATTTTATAGCAAATAGTTTCCAAATTGCATCAATACATATATACATATTTTCAATTGAAAAAAGCTTTGGACACATGAAAGATAAGTAGATTCAAGACAAGGCAAATTCTTCCCTCTTGGAAATAAAGCATTCAAGTTTCATAATAAATCATTCACACTATCAAAAGATAGGTAACAATTTAGACTCCTCCCTCCCAACCTAGGTGACATTTATTCAACATCAACATTTTACAATATATATCTGTCTCTAAAAATGCATCACATATACATACATATATACATATGTGTACACACACACACACCCCCCTTCCCAATTTATAAAATAAAATCTAGTTCAATTATTTTTTGTTAAAAATAACGGACACTGACTTGGAAACACCAAATATGCAAAACAAGTTTTGGAGAGAACGATTTCTGAATATCTGTCTCAAAAGTAACTTCACACACATATCCCTTTAATTTTAAAGGGGCTTTCCAGTACTCAGTGTTCTCATCATTCACACTGTGCGTTAATTACTGAAAAAAGCATTTTTGACATGACACTGAATATATTCTGTTTACTATTCTGAGGATTACCAAATTGTATGTTTTATTACTCTGAAACCTAAACAGTTCATGTAGTCCTAAAATGACTAACTGCCTGAGGGCACTGTTAAACCCAAACCTGCCACTAACAGTTGCTTCCATCAATATGATGTCAGGAGGCATTTCCAGCCCTGCATCTCAGGGCAAGTCTCCTGTGTATTTAATTCTCTACAGCTGAAGAAAATTAAAGCCAAGTGCAATAAACTGATTACATGATGATTAATGCTGATTAATGGAGAATGACGACATTTTACATGCAGCATTCAGTAAATTCAAAATGTTGTTCAAAGGGATCTTTAAACAGTAGGCATGATAATTCATTACTTCTGTCACAATCACCAAGAGCTCCAATAATCAAGTAAGGCATGGAACAAAATACACACTATCTAATCAGAAATGTAAGGTACAGTTACATTACACATAATGGCAATCATTCATTAAACGCAGCTTACATTTCCAGGAAAGTCCTTTTATAGACCCACCTTACATCCAAACATTAAAGATATTGTGTTGTTGGTACATGCTACTTTACAGTGGCATAGCATCGGAGAAAAACAATCCAAGTTTTTTATGCTAGGAGACATTTTTTCAGACCCTGTGCACTTCAAACGATCCGTGACTGAGATTCCAGAAAAATGCCTCTGTAAGCGCTGCTTGCTGCCTGTCTTTGACATTTAATCTAGGTCCATAGTGTTCAAAAATAAGCCTTTATATAAATAGGATGAATCCTTCAGGAAAAATTTTGCTTCACGTTAGAAACCAGATCTTTAAAAAAAAGCAAAGAAAAAATCCTGTGTCCATTTTTAAAATTTTCGAGTCAGCTTTACATTTAATTACATTAGCGTCAGCTTGAAGTGACAACTGTCTCACAGGCCAAAGTAATACGCAGATCCTCTCAGCCAGAACCCAGGGTTAGATCCACCAAGGCAGCTCCACCTGCTGCAGTGCAAGGTCTGCTATCTCCTCCATGAAAACAGAAGCAACTCTAGCAGAGCCACTATGCTCAGTGTATGCTGGTTGCTTAGGGGAGGGGCAAGATGTTGCAGCAAGGGACTCATTACACGGCCCGATAGAGATAAACCCAACACTTCCTGCAAGGTGCTTTCGCACTGCACCAATGAGCATGTGAAAGCCCATTTTAAAATCAGCTGTGCATAATTATAAAACCAGGGAAGTTGTAAGCTTAACAGCAGGGAATTTGCTGATCTGCAGTTTACACTAGCTTTTTCAAGGAAGTGTCAGCAGACCACAAAATGAATGGCTATGGGATATTTAATCCTCATTTTCAAACATTAAAAATTCAAGGTTATTTGAGACATGTTAAAAAAATGCTCTGTAACTGCTGAGTAAAACTCCTAATGGTCTACCGAAAGCAATAAAGAAACAGCTACAGAAATACATGAATATTCTCCAACTTCAACACACAATGAAATCAGAAGCTGCAATTTTTCCCCAGTTGTCTCTAGGAAATCATGAATAATCTGGACTACGCATCAATTTGGTTATGAGGAGCTCTTGGTAAACGATTTCAAGCAACTGTACATGTGAACACTTAAACAGAACAGTTTAAAGAAAAAAGCTTTTTTTCCTTAGAACTGAAGTAAATACGGTCATGATCTCCTTAAGATTCGTTGTTCTTTGTTGTGTGCTAACAAGTGATTTGTTGTACTTTGTTGTGTGCTAACAAGTCTAAGACACAAAATTCTTTTTAAAATGGTTTGTTGGGGGTTTTGGGGGGGGAGGGGGGTGTTTTGGTTTTTTTGTTTGGTTGGTGGTTTTATTTTGTTTTTTAAAATCAAGCCCTATAATGATTCAAACTTTATTTCCTTTTCTAAAAGTACAGGGGTCCCTGCACGATTTTAATGTATTTATATATTTTAACAAATTGCATTACAGAAGTTGATCAAAAACACGTCCTCTGTGATTTCTCTGCTCTTGTATCGTAAGCTAACAAACCTTTGCAAAAAGCTTCAATGAAATAATGTTCTCCATCACTTCTATTTTTCAATTATACTGAATGGTACTGTAAAAAAGCATTTAAGACTTCCARAGAAGTCTTGTTAGATCCCCCCTCTTTAGGACATGACTGTTCACCTAAGTTTACACCTGTAGCAGCCTTCTGTCATCTCCCTTTTACTTCATTTGGTTTACCTGATAAGCACCCCCTTGAGGTAGGAAGTTTAATGTAGTGTAAAATTGGCATCCACACTTACAGCTCAGAAATTAGTAACTTCATGAATTATACTGAGACAGTCATCTTTTTATACAAATGTGCAGACTGATGAAACCAAAACTAAGGCAAGATGTCTGGAGAAAAATGTGTAACTCAGCCCACAGTAAACCTCAAAATAAACTTCATTTGCATGAGAAGACCTCTTTCTCGGTTGAATATCCAAGGACTACAGATGACAGCATTTCCATACTAATAAGCATAGTTTTCTTTCCACCATGTGCCATGACCTACAATTTTTCACCAAATAGCCTTATCATTTCCCACAGTAGGTCGTCATCTGCATGCAAGTGCAGCAATAGGGGCAGGACCAAAGAAAAATCTCTAACATGCTGCTTAATCATCATGGAAAAAGAAACAAAGACTATAAAAATAACAACCAAAAAAAAAGAATACACCTTCTTTGTTTAGCTAAGTTAGGTTAAGTTTTTCTTGCAAGAACATTCAAATCCAAGCGTAGCCCTAAGTATAACAGGATGATGGAATAACCTAAAACCCCCTTTATTTTCCTTCAGCTGGCTGGGGGTCACAGTACATAGTCTCTTGTCTGAAGAAATAGGGCGGAGCACAACTGAACACATACTCAAACACCACACATGAAAAAGGAAAAAATGCACAAGGGGAAGGAAAACAGTCACAGAGTACTGTCCCTTGCCAAACACAAGAATGTTCCTATCCCACAAAACAACCTTTTCTATGCACCACAGATCAACAATCCATCTTATTTCCATACCTCTAATCACATTGTAATAATATAATTTCTCACTAAAATAATACAGTCAAATGCATGGCAATTTCATGACAACAAATAAAGTCAAAGAGCCAAAAGCAGTTCTTGAATGTGGCAGAAATAGCTTTTTGCGATACAGAAAATATAACTCTAATGTGCCATGGGCATAGAAGAATCAATAAGAGGAAGATACAGTCTACACATCTACAAAGGATTCCATCAGTAAGATACGATAAAGAAGAGAAAGCTTAAGTAACTTCAGGCAATTACATCTACATTGTTGATGAAGACTACGTAAAACATCCGAATCCTTCAGCCATATATTTGCAGCTGTAAACAAATAAATTGGTTGAACTGCAAAATTGTCTTGATCTTTATACAAAGATGGAACTTTTTACACATCTTGCTGCCCACAAGCTTGAAAATACAATATTTAAGCTTGTAGAATTAAAATATATTGTTACATATTTTGCTGACTAAATCCAGAGATTTAACTGTAATGAAGGTTTYACTTGTTCAAAACAATTATTTGTACTCACAGGTTTTTTAAATACACAGTTGTGAATATAAAGCTTTCTGAAATATGAACATATAGTATGTTATCATATAGAGAAACATATGGAACAGAGAATATTTGGAAATCTACTTTCGAGCTCTAAAGAGAGATATCCCCACTTATTTAACTATTGCCTTCAAATTGAAGGTTGGATTAACATTTCAAAACACAGAAAACAATTTATTAACACAATGACTAAGCCGTTGATAAGAAGAATATGGCCTTAACTCCTTAACTATCTATCAATACTCCCTTCCAATTTATCAGTCTGTATTTTGTGTTACCACATACAAGCTTGAGCTCCTCCAGTCAGAGCCCACCATTTCCATGCTGATTATACAAAGCAACAATTTTTAAACTGGGAGATTGCAGGATACACACAGTGCCAGGACTTCATCTAATGCTGCCATATAGACAGTCAAGAACACATCAGCATTCACTGAATATAGAAGAACAAAAACCTAAATTTTCTTCTTGCACAGGATGCTTCCACCTGACATTATACAAATGTTAAAACAACAGTTTTAAATAGAACAATCTAAAGAAACCAATTCAAAACTTTAAAAAATTCATGTTTACTCAAAAGTGTTACCAGTAAAAGTGACCGGTTCCATCCTTATGAAAACACTGCATAAAATGAATTGCCTTTATTTAAAGTTTTGTTTGAATGTTTCCTTGGCAATAACCCATCTTTATGTATGGATCCCATGTGCACGATAAAAATATCAACGTCATTAAGATCTTTAATTAATGAGCAAGACTAATTTTGTTATTATCATAAAATAAGAAAGCTCCTACTTCCAAGTCTCCCTGAGCAGTACAAATATTGGATAGAGCAAAACAAGAGTTATGCAGCATCAAAAAAGCACAGTACAGCGCTTCCAGAAACTTAATGCTTCTGTTCAGCACTTGCCAACTATTCTTGATTGAACACACATAGTACCCGTTTCATCAATCCATGTGTTCCACCCATATCCTCAATACAACACAGGTTAGGAAACAGCAATCTCATAAGCAGTAAGACCTGGAGCTTTTAATGAAATGAGTAAGTGAAGGTCTAACTTGACAAATGTACCAACTGTTCAGACTGCCAAACCGAAGGGGAAAAGGCTATATTAACCTTCATATTTCAGACAGAACATGTCCCTTAAGTATCACTGCAGGCACCTAACAAGCTCGTGGGACTCTAGTTTAGGTCCCTCTTCCCCAGAAGCCTGAACTGGTGTACTTCCAGGATACTTAATACAATCCAATCAAAAAAAAGAAAAAAAAAGAAAAAGATGCTTTTCAGCATCAGAATTATTTAAATCTAATAAACTTATTTTAACCTCTATTCTCCATAATCTTAGTCTGTGTGGTGTTGAAAGAATACACAGAATTCCAAAATTAGCCTCTGTAAAGAAGCTTGGATACTGGTTTAAGATTACCTCATACTAACAGAGAGCTCCAATGTAATGGCTGTAATGATTCCTTACTCAGAGAGTAGTAATTTTATAAGCATTTTCTATAAGGTAAATGAAATTTGAACACTAGTTTCATAACAACCAATGTCTGCAAACTGCATCCATCAGCACCCATGAAACTTCAGCTTTGCAGTTCTTGCTCCCTGAAGTATCAGATGACCATCCAAGCCAATTTTGAGAAAGCAGCCAAAAAATGTACTGCTTGTTCCTGCATGCTCCTAAATTGCCAGAAAAATCATTTGCACAGTACTTTCAGGCAAACAGGTTTATTTACTGAAAACACTATGAGCTGAAAATTCCCCTTCTAAAGGGTATCTTTAACAGGTATCCATACCTTAGAAGCACCTTTTTGTGAGCTTGGCAGGTAAACACGTTTGCAGGAGTTAAACTGGCAGCCACTGTTGCACTTCCAGTTCAGAACGCTGAAGTGCATCTGCCCTTCTTAAGAAGCTTAGTACTCTCATATACAAAATTTGCAATGCCCACTCAATCTGACCCATATGTGCTGAAAATAATCATCATCAAACTCTGAAAAATTGAGAGAATCCTTTCTATTGTTTTGACACCAACAACAGAAAAATATTTTCTGGGACAATTAGCATATTGTAAATACAGCTGTCTGTGTCTTAAGTTTCCAAAATCTTGAAGAATACCACAGCCCCATTAACTTCAGAAGGAAGGCGAAATGTTACTTTGGAAAGAGGAATTTGATTAATAGTTGCATTTTTTAAAACTTGCCCCGCAATGGCATTTAAGCCCAGAACAGATCCTATGAATAGAAACTTTTCAGTGGGTGTTTGTGATTTTTCTCCCAGTTTATTCCAAGTCTTAAATTGTTAAGTATAAGACAGATCTGGGACATCACTCCGATGAGGTCCTTCATAAGCCGTCAAGCCAAAAAACAGACAAGAATACTTTCCTTCCCAATTGAGTGACCATCATTATGAGCATTTTTATAAACTTGCTTTTGGAGTTCTCTTCAGTCCAAAACAGAGGAGGAAAATATAACGCCATATCAGAGAAAGAACCCAGAGTTGTCTCTGTTATGATGTCCTCCACATGCAAAAATAATCAGGCTTCAAAATACGAGCTGCAAAATAATGACAGACTGAAGAGCATTCAAAAGCAAAACTTGACAAAAAACAGACCTTCCTGACAATTACCACTGGATAGAGGTCCTATGTATTCAAAGTGTGATTTCAAAGATATTTAATCATACCATTCAGCCTGTCAGTCCCTGCCTTTTAGTAATTCTAACACTATAGGTTAATTTCAGCCAAATTGACTGGAGGGATAGAGGTGTCTGAGGGTATCAATCACTTGCAAGTTTCTTAGAAGTAGGTAGCAGGCAAGGGAATAAATATCAAAAAATCCCCACCAAAGGAAGGGGGAGTGGGGAAGGGGTAAGGCTGCCTAAGCAACAACAGGCAGAATTTATATAACGAGAAAGATATTAAGAATATCAAAGGCAGGGAAAGTATAGTAAAATGCTATGACAAAGAGTTATAGGAAGTCATGCTTTGTAAGGCAGGTATGAGGCCATTTCATGTTTTGGAATTAAAAAGACCCAGAGTGAAACCTCTCCCCCTTCTTCTGATGTTTTGAAAGTATTTTAGCACTACTGGAGCATGCCTTTACATCTTTAGTTTCCACACAAGAAGTTCCTGAGAATTAGAGAGATTACAGAATTGGCTAGTATGACTACTATGAAATCCAAAATCCAACGTTACTTTTTCCTAGCTGGAAACCACCAAAATCGGGAGAACATCTTCAAAACAGACTAGGAAAGGTCTAAATGGTTCCTTTTGCAAGACTTCAAGTTTGATCCAATAAAGAGGATGTAAATACAGCAGATAAGACTAAAGCCTACCTAACCTCCTCTGTTAAATTCACTGCAGAAAATTAATTTCATTATATTCGTAACATCTCTGTGAGGAAAAAAAAGAAAAGGGTGACTTTATTCTGAATAGACTGTACTGTGATTAGACTACAACTCAACTAGGAAATCCCTAAAATCAAAAAGTACTACATTACTTCAAACACATTTAACATGTCTAGAAACAGTCTGTGGTAGGTTGACCCTGGATGGCAGGTAAGCGCCCACCCAGTCGCTCGCTCACCGCCCCCCAGAGGGATGAGGGAGAGAATCAGAAAGGCAAAAGCAAGGGGAGAGACCTCATAGGTCAAGATAAATAAGTGAAGGGAAAAAAAAAACAACCACGCATAGGGATTTTGCTTGCATCACTTCTAACCCCCTCCCACCAGCAGACCGATGGCCAACCTGAGCAACAGCTACTTTGGAAAGACTTCCCCCCCCCAGTTTTATTGCTGAGCATGATGTTAAAAAATATGGAGTACCTTTTTGGTCAGTCTGGGTCAGGTGCTCCAGCTGTGTCCCCTCACAACCTCTTGCCCACCCCCAGCCTACTTGCTAGAGCAGCAGAGTGAGAAACAGAGGCAGCCTTGACACTGTGTGAGCACTGTTCAGCAATAGCTACAACATTGGTATGTTAATCAACAGTTTGTCACAATCTAAAACACAGCACCATATGGGCTGCTGTGAAGAAAATTAACTACATCCCAGCCAAACCCAGTACCAGTCTGACCTGAAAAGTCCTTTAAAATTCAGAACTGTGAGATCTTTGCATTCAAAAAACATTGCTGAAATCACTCCTAAATTAAAAGTATGTGATTATTCTAAAATTGCCTTTGATGTGTTGCTCCCATCTGTCCACAGAGGAGAAAAAAGTATACATATTTAGCCCTAGATAGTTCCATCCAACCCTCAAAAAGATTTCTAGTGAACAACAGACACTGAATCCCAAAGATAAAACTGATAAGCTATAAAAGACCTTCTGAAAGACTCAAAAGCTTTACACCCTTGTCTCATCCCTTCCCCACACCCTCAATGAAGCTTCCACCCAGTTTGTATTTGCAGTGGATAGACTCTGAACTCAAGTGATAAAGATCATTAGCCAAGCGAGGTTATACTTTCAAGGCTATACTCAGTGGGAAAGATTGAATCCAGCAGGGTGTGATTAGCTGGGACTGCTCTCCCCAGGGTAAAGACCAGGCTGGGGCAAGGATCTAATTTATCCCTCTCAATTGTTTCCTGTAGGACCCAGGCTGACTAGGCTATGCGTATCCTCCAAAACATCATTTTCCTTAAGCATCTATTGGGCTGAGACGGAAGGCTAGTTTGATTCAGACTGTCATGCAGGAACTATTGGGGGGGGGGAGGGGGCGGCAATGGGAGGAAAGAGAGACGACATCTTCGAGGTTTATTCCAGAATGGATAACGTATGAAGATCCTTCAGCTATTGAAGGATTGCTCAGAATCAGAATCATTCCATCCTATCTTTCTGAAAGAGCTCCTTTTGGAGCAGCAGTTTTCAGTAGTGGAATACCTTTTAAATGGTCCATGCAATGTAGCCAAGAAAAGTAGCTCTGCTGCTGAGTAACTCTCAAAGTATTAATCAAGCATCTGTGCCTCCACTGGAAAAATAAGGGCACACAGGTAAAAAACAAGTGAAAATGAGGGAGAGGAAATATACTAATAATACAAGCCTTTTATCTGGTGAAGCCTCCTACTACTCCAGATTCATTTCAATAGCCATTCATGCTTCCTTAACACAACATCAAGAAAAGACTGCAATTCGATGTGTTTCTGCTCTACTGCTTTGATGTAGCACCAACAGAATAGAGGCTAAGAGCCTCTCATAGCCAGTGGAGATGAAGTGCTTGCACAATACTAATAACTGCGTTTCTTTTTCCCTCCACTGCAGACAGTGAGAAGGTTGTTCCCAGAGACAAACAAAAATCAGTCCTCTAGTCCCGCTGCTTTAAAAAACAGTGAAAACAGATCACATCTCAATTATAAAATATCTTACTGAGAGCAGGACAGAATCAAGGCAGCAATACTGTTCTGTTGATGCTCAAGTATCTGCCATACATTTCTGAGTACACAGAGGACTGTCGCTAGGTTCTATAAGAAACAACTGTTTTCAAAAAGATTTTTTCATACAACAAAGTTGGTACAATGCTTAAAGGGGAAATTCCCATAGTATATTTCTTCTGTCATTCTAATAGATTCGAACATTTCAAAAACAGAGATGACTCCTTCCTCTAAAAGGGAAAAGATCCATAATGCTACTATTCGACTCCAATGGATAAAACAATTTGCTAACCTACAGTTTCAGTTCATTGCAACTCCATCACTTTCTCCATCTTAAAATGCAAATCCTCTTACAGGAAAGGACTAAGATTGCCATCTCAATCCAGATGGGAAGGATGCTGGCGATTTACATTTTGTTATTAACTGAGAACAGGTAAGGAAGACTGTTATTGCCTGCAGGCCACTGACCCTCCTGCCATTTTCTGGGAAACTAAAAGGTAAGGGGGAGAGTTGCAAGAAGGCACAGAACAGACAGACAGGCAGAGACCAAGGCTTTGAAAAGGCTTCTGACAGAGCCTCTTGAAGCTTTCTCATCTAGAAGTTAAGGACTCACAGGCAGGACAAACAGACTGTTACATGGGTTGAAAATCTGCTGGACCACCAGGCTCAAAAAGTGACTGATAGCATGATACCTGGCTAGCAGATGTAACAAGCAGAGGACCCCAAGGACAGATACTGGGGCCCATATTGCTCAACATTTTCACTAGTTGCTGGCATGATGACACACAGCACACCCCAAGGAAACTGAGAGGTGACACTCCGCTAGCTAAAGTGGCTAATACAAAAAATTGCAGGACCTTAAGACAAACCTCTGACCTGGAGGACTGGGCCAGAAGGCAGTTCATAAAGCTCAACAAGGAGATGTGCCAAGTTCTGCAGCAAGGATAGAACAAACCCAGGCACTGGTACTGGGATAACAGCTGTATGGAGAAGCATCTAATAGTTATGGGGGACAGCAGGCTAAGAGATAGTGCAAGCTATAAGCAGTTTAGGGTAGAGCCAATACTGCTAAAAAGTGACTATCAATTCTTTCCAGTTTTTAAAAAGTATTTTTCCAAGTATTTCTGCTGTTGTTAGCAGATTCATTCTGTTACGCAGTCCTCGTTAATATGGCAGCCAGTGCAGTAACACTCTCAGAACTTGCAAATAAGGAGGAAATAAGTAATTAATAAGCTGAAAAAAAGAGCTGGGGAGGTAGGGGTGGTGTTATGCCTTTTAAAAACTGAAAATGCAAGTTACAACTGAATTACCGTGACAGAACAGCTTAAGTGAGAAGTGTGGGGACTGTTATTTGAACTGAACTTGAGCTTCACAAAGGAATCTCAAGTTATATTTTCTTATAGCAGGTTGAATTATCTTAATGCTAGCTAACACAAATTAAAACACTTATTCTTACAGTAAAAATCGCTGTCAAATTAAAGACAGACTTTGCCAAGAATTCCAATAGCAATGCTTTACATACTTTATTATTACCAAGTGCCATTACCCTGATCACAAGCTTACTCCAGTCTATCTCGGTTACATTTCACTTACTAATGCTTTCAAATCCTGCTTCTCCCCTCCTCTAAAACTTCATCATTTGAGACAAGGCACAAGGAACACCTCTCACTATAGCAAAAACATAACAGTAAGTACTTTGACTGGCAATGAGGTCTGAACCTGCTGAAAGCAATCTTCAGAAACAGGTAACAAATATTTGTTTACTATTAACTCGCAACTATTAAAGGATATGAATATTAAATCATAGTTTTTAAGCTTACTGAAACATTTGCAGCCTTAGCAGCTTAAATCGAACTTAACTTTGGTTTAGATTTGTATCCACAGTTTATGAAGCACACTTTCAAAATACTGATCCTAGACTCAATCCCACTTATTGACCCTAGAGCCTCTGCACATTAAAACATGCTTCTAAACCACAGTACTTCAGCAGGAATCTAGGGCAACACACACACCAGTCCTTAAGAAACACCAGCAGCTGTTGGTAAACTAACTGCACAACTCTTCAAAACTGAGTATTTCTTCTTAGAATGTTTTAGCAAGATGCAATACCCTGCTACAGAAAACAGTGCCCTACTTCAGCTTTGAAATTACTTCACAGTTAGGACCCAAATACCTGAGTGAATGTGACAACATGTTATAGCAAATGTAGGTCATTCTCCCCTTCCCTCTCCCCTCTGTTGCCTTTAAAACACCTAGAAAATAGTACCTTAACTAAAAAGATACAGGAGTTTTTAAACCACCAAGTGGAGGAAAGCTATTAGATCAGAARAATAGAGTTCCAATTTTCAAAAAAGAAAAACTTGGAGAAAACCAGAAAGTATTACTTCTCTGTATAATTTTGAGATGTTCACAAATCTTGCCTATTGAAAACATTTCTGATCATCTCATCTGAGAAAAGTAGCAACAAAAATCGAGAAAGTACAGACAATAACAGCAAGGATAAGATACTCAGGGGCTTCCATTTGAGAAGATTAAACTGACAAAGCTCTTCACCTTATAAAGTAAGCAGCCGAGCATGGGAACATGATATGAGATCTTAAAAAGATGAACGACATCGAAAAGGCATATAAAAAGCAATTACTAACTATTTAAGACAACACAGGCATTAGCAGACAATTAAATTATCCAGCAGATGTTTTAAAGCAAACAAAAGAAACTACTGTAGAACTCATTGCCAAGGACATCAAATGTTCAAAAAGGAACCACAAAATAGTAAATCAAATGTAGACCAAGGCCTAATAAAAAGGTGCAAGTGTAATCACTATCTCAGGAAGTCCTCAAGATGCTGCCTACTGGGGTGGGACAGCAACTCAAGTGGGCACTTACCCTTCACTTACAATGTTTTTCTTAAGGTGAATTACCAGTCACACTCAGAGTCCTAGGCTACATGAAGTTTTTAGTCTCATCCTATACATGTTTTTCCATACACTATACTCTCCTCAGTTTCTGTGAACCAACTGTTTAAGAAGAAAAGAAGAATTTTGCATTATTGTTATTTTGTCAGAAGAATTCCTTTTTAGTCATTAATCAGAGGTTGCATATATCCGAAGGTGATTTCAGGTAGCACATAAGAATCATGTCTCGCACTAACCTAACAGAGAAAGTATTTTTGATAGGAGTACGGGCACTTTAAACTACTTAGGAAGCAGAAGAGCACTTATCTTGCTCTCTCCCCACAGCATCACAATCTGATCCATCAATAAAGCAGTCAGGTCACAACAAAGCAAACTTCAGTTCCTTTCACTTCGGTTCTTACGCCATTTCCACCACTGAGAAGAGGCTGTGTGAGGCAATCAAGGAATTCAAAGATACTATCCTTATTTCAGGTAAGAGGTTTTTAAAAAAAAAAAAAAAAAATTTTTCAAGAGCAACTTTGAACATTCATGTCCAGTAGACTCCTATAATTTTCTTTTCAAACTATATTTCCAACTCTAGTCAAAGTGGCCTTATTAATGCTTGGCACTTGAGCAAAAGCATGAAAGCCAAGATGTGAGAAGGGCTTCTATCAACTAAACCAGTGCTAAGAGAGTAGTAAATCTTAGAAAAAAATAAAAGTAGTTTGTTTGAAGCATATTTTAAACCTGTATAAGCTATCCGTTCTGAAATCAGCTAAGACTTCATTTCTGCAAATTCTGTTACACATTGTCCGAAACTAACACAAGGTACAACTGAACTAAACCAATGGGAAGCAGTAAAGAGGAAGAAAGGTGTTGCTGCACATGAGAGATGGGATATATCAATGGTTTCTGGAGAATAGTCCAGCACAAAGAAAAGCAGAAAGGGTTAACCAAGTCATAATTATTGCCACATACATTATGGGTAACAGCACACTCAGCCCCTTTAGCAACACCAAATCAGCTGGAGAGTAGGAAGTTCAAGGTGGGAGAGACCCTTGTGAATTGGACTCTCACTTAACTCTTGGTTCATGGTATTTGACAGTGCTTCATTTTTAAAGAGTATTTGTACTCTGAAGGATTCAATTTGCATCACCTACTACTGGCAGAACATCAGAGACTCCAATCAACTCAAGGCTTCCACTGGGCATCTTGAGTATTGGTTAGAGAGATGCTAATACAAACAGGAACAACAAAAAGAGAAAAGGGAAAGCAAGTTACAAAAGGTTTAACGCACTTGTGCACTGTAGTGTCTACATAAGCCATACAATACAAAGGCAGGTCAGAAAGTTTTCACATTTCTAGTATCTTTTTTTGATGTTATAAGGGAAGTCGTCATACAGAGTTGAGAACACTTTCATAGTACTTGGGTTGCAGAGGACACACAAGTTTAAATTAAGAAAAGAAAAGGATACAAATAGTACATGCCAAAGGTTGCAAAAGCCCTTTAAAACATTTCATAGAAAAAACAGAGAACACCAAAACAAAAATGGTTTAGTGTTGCCCAGTTCTCATATTACAGGAAATCATTACCTAGGCTAATGAAGGCTAGGTAATCCAATTTTAACAAAAATTAAATTACCACATGCATATTTTTTGTAGTGGATGTGGAAGGATATTAACTGTATAAAAGGAATTCCCAAAATAATATAGGAATAATTTAAAAAAAAAAAATCAACCAAGATTTTACAGCTTCATGATCAGCAAACCAACAACTTAATTCTAGCTCTGTAACCTATAAGGTAGTACTACAATTCTGTGATCTTCCCTACCTTCCAAAAGGACCTCCTCACGTATTTCAAGTCTCAGAGGGCTGAGAAAGCCTTGCCAAGTTCTCGAAAGTGTACATACCCACATTGTCCTGCTTTTGTTAATCTGAGAAAAACACTTTATAAACAGTAGAGGGCAGCATTTCTCCATTTCCACTCGAAAGCGTGTCTCTGCTTGCTAACAGCAGCATTTAAAGATAAGGATGTAAAACACAAGAGACTATAGTAAATTATATTCCTTTTTCCAAAGTCTTCACTTTACAGAAATACACTTCACAGCCTACAAAGACAAACCAAAAAATCCACTCTGATATTCAAGCATCAGATCTGAACTAAAGACAAAACCAGAGAAAATACAAGTTGATTCTGCCAGAAAGTTTTTCATTTCCTTCATTATAGTCACAATCTGCCACCAAAGTTGTTCCAACATGCTGTTTATAAATTGCGGTGCACTGGTGAACTGATGCACAAAAACTCATTTTGATTTTATTCTCTGAATGAATACATGAAGAAACGTTTTAATTAATGGGAGAAAAAGTAAAGGTTTTTAGGTTGCCAGTGAGTACTTAGGAAGTTGAAACAATCCTATTTTGAAATTAACTTTCCTGTTTAACATTATGAAATATGTACTTGTACAATCCTTTTGACAGGAAAGTTACATTAGAATAAGCTACAAACAGTGCTTACACGATTTTAGATGACTAACAATCCTCATTTTTGGATCCAACCCAATCTGATGCTTTTCCTTCAAAATTATGCAAAGTGAGACAGATTTTTCTGCTAGGTCTCTCAAACAACCTATACCCTTAATAAACAACTTAATATGATCTTTGAAATCATCCAGCTACATCATAATGAGCTCATGTTATCTACAATTATTGTTATAAAAGGCTTTTATTGAACCAATTACTTTAGCAGCAAGGAACCTTTTGATTTCCAGCTTTAATTTATTTTAGCTTAACTCTTACTGTTCCCATTTCAACATCTTCTCGTTTGAAAAGTCATTGCCACCTTTCAATTTTGGAAACATATTCCCTACATCATCAAGACAAGCTCTTCCAGCTTTTTTTTTTCCCCTACTTCCCAGACAGCACTTCCCTCACTCCTCTAATAGTACTTCCAGCTGTGTATGTACAATTTGGAGTGGCACTTATATAACCCTGTATAAAACAGTACTTTTCCATCTCCTCAAAATACCCTGATGGTCTCCAAAGAGTATTTCACAATCAATCAAAATAAGATCAGGAATAGAGTTATAAAGACCATGCTGCTTCTAGCGCAACCTCAAACTTCTCTCTAGTCACCAGAATTCCAGTTACTTGCATAAAACCATCTGTGTACATCAGGTCCTGTAAACAACCTATTAGGAAGTGAGGAAATAGAAAAATTGATGCATATCTCACCATACAAGAGATGATGCTTATTTCCAGGAAATTTTCTACAAACAGCTTTTAAGATGTATTTATTAATAATGAGTCACTAAGTTAACCACTCCTCCTCATCTTAACTGGAATTTTTATAGCATATAAAGAGTCAAACTTCAATAAAAAAAAACCCAGTGGCTAGCTAAAGTATCCCCTAGCCATTTTCTTAGACTGAAGGAAGATGAAAGCAGCAGATAAAAAAGTTTCATGTAATAAAATAGTCCTTTTGCCTTCTTGATTAAGAGTTAACTTATTATTGATCTTAATTACAAATAGCAGCAGAAAGGTGGTTTGGTTTTGTGAGGGGTTTTTTGTTTGTGTTTCTTTGGTTTTTTGGGGGGTTTTTTGTTTGTGGTGGTTTTTTTGTTTGTTTTTTTGTTTTTTGTTTTTTAAATAAACTGCAACAGCTTCATCACTCTAGACTGCAGGATTATAACAGACATTTCTTCTTTGTTTTGGGTTTTATTTTTGAGGAAAACTGTACCTGATTTAACTACTATTGCACTTTTCTAAACTACAACTAAATCAATCAAAGTAGATTTTTCAGACTCAGTGATGTAATAAATAGTTGCATTTTACCACACGTGAATGAAATCTTTTTTTTTTTTTTCAAATAGAAAAATAGCAAATTGAAGARTAAGAAAGAAGTCTCCGGCATAAAACATTTACAAAAAGATACAGGAATATAATGTGAGTCAAACATGCACAATTTTGAATTACTATGTATTTTCAAAGAAATAACGAGTGTACAAAAGTGAAAGGCCATCTTTTAATTACAGAAGAAAAATGGACCAAGTTCATCATTATAACACTCCAAGGACTTCAACAGAGTTATTACAAAGATAAATAAAAACCAAGTGCAAGAATGCAAGAAGTGTGACTGTTCAGTTCCAGATTCACTGCTACCACATTTGGCCAACCCACCACCCCAGCAGTTGCAAGAGCCCAAGTCAGAAGAGCCTTTGTAGTCTGCTTAAGAGAAAAGCTCTGGAGCTTAAGCTACACCACTTGCACATCATCCGTCACATACACAACATGCAAACAAAGCATTCCTCGGTGGTGCTGTCTTCACCAGGTAATAAAGGCACCCCAAATGCAGGTGGCTAAAAGGAACTGGTTGGACTCGATGATCTTAGAGGTCTTTTCCAACCTCAATGATTCTATGAACTATCACACTATTTTTCCAATAGGAAAGAAAGTATAGGGCACAGAGTAAAAATTCACTGCAATGGAGTGCTCCATCTCAATGGCACATTTGAGAGAAACTTGAATGGTGGCTGGCACACTTGGCCTCATCAAGATAAGGAATGAGCAAAAATGTCCCCAACATATATTATATGTGGGCACAAGGAAACCCACYGTTAGAGTACACACAAAGACCGAAAGAAGGAATTAATTATTGTTCTCATGTTTTCACACAATGGAGGGGAGGAAATCATTCTTCCAGGCAATATGGGTTTGTCACTAAAACACCCTAAGGACTGTTCATTCTCTGTTCGGCATTTAGATGAGTTCGGAAAACGCTGATGATTCCTGCCCACATTGACCTTTAAGACAGCAGCCCTCAGTAACACTTTTAGTATTAGAATTTCATTAAAGTGTGTCCTTCCCTCTTCCAAGCCCAAGATGTGGCAGCATATGGTCTTCAAAGAACCACCTCTTCAAAAAAAAAAAAAAAAAAAAAAACAAAAAAACAAAAAAAAACCAAAAAAACCCCACCACCACCAAAAACCAAACACACACCACACCACACACAACAAAACAAAAAACACCCCACACACCAACAAAACCTAACAAGGCTGAATATCACTTAAACAGTCATAGTTTTCACCTGAATATGTCTTCAATATTTTACTTTTTTTGGTCTGCTAGATACCAGTCCTAGGAATAAGATTCAACTAACGTTATTACCACTTAGGAAAGTATGAGTAATACCCACTGACAATAAATCAGGCTATGATTAAGCCTCAAATAAAGTGTTAAAACACACCTCTAGTTAACAAAGCCCTGGTGCAACTTACTGCATTCACAAAAGAGAAGTGATCAAGCACAGTGCCAGCTAGTAAAACAAAACTGACTAGTGGCATACCAGATAATCAGCCAGTGAGCTCAGCCATCCTGAAATCTCACTTCAAGTAAGAGAGGAAGCCTTTTGGTTTTTTGCCATCAAGAAATCTAAATACCTCTGCCTACTGAAGGAATCGTGTTGGAGACCATATGTGCAACTACGAACAATCCTACGTTTATTCACCCACTGTTTTCTCCCACTGTTTTCATTACAACAGGAAACTATGCCAAAGCTGTTCACTCTGAGGGTCCAGTTTCACGAGCAGCAGCCAAACAGAGCAAACATTTTGATTCTGCTGCAGAGAGAATCACTGCTCTCCTCCCCTTCTCCTGCCAAAAGTGTTGAGCTGTTAAGTCTTATMATTTTACCTGCCTTTTCACAGGCAGCTGAGTCAATTTAACTGCTCAATACTTTCCAACTCTCCATCCCAGCAGCTACCTTTTAATAGCTCTAGTGCTCATTAGACTTTTCCATGAGCTGCTTTCACTCACTAGCCAGCAGAAAAGTATACCAAGTTCTACTAGGTTCCTAGTAGGTGAGCAGTGAAAAAAAGGAGGTAGAAGCACTCTCAGTAGCAGCAACCTGATAGTTCACTGTCACTCATGAAGCCACAGATTGACGACTTCTCCTATAGTAAACAAAGACAGCAAAGCAAAACCGATCAGGAATGAATGCTTCACTGCTCTGCTCCCATTAATCCTACCTGGAAAATTACTCAGGTTATGATCATCAGCTCCTCTGAAATAAACCCACACAGTTCCAGGCAGGCAAATGGAGTTGTGAAAATGCTTTGAAGGGATCTTATTTATAGGATTGATTTCAGAGAGTTATTCTCCTTTTTTACTGCTGTATTCAGCATCTCCAACCTAAACATATTCCACACCGTGTTCTCAGAGTCAGTCCACAGCAATTCAACTGCTGGAAATATTGGTATTTTACAGGCATTTGTTTTATCCGCTCTTCAATCAATTCCTAACCAAACATGCCCAGACCTGGTGCAATAACCAAATAACTCATTTGTCACCTATTTATAGTATTAATTAGCAGCTTTTACTTTTAAAACAGGAGGGGAAAGAAGTACAAACTTAAACACAAAGACTCAAGAGCTTCATGTAAGATTCATCAGCCTCACATACCACCTCAGGTACATGTTATCCAGTTTCTTCGAGCACGCAAACTTGAACAAAATACAAACGTCACTGATATGTCTGCCTGAAAAACTACGCAATTCTAATAACTTTTGGTTTATCAATTAAATGACCCTGCATACTTGCAGTCATTTAGAAAGAGCAAGCAAACACATGTAAACAAAGATTATCTCTGGAAATGCTCTGTATATGAAGCACATGCCATAGATTTGTAACTTTGTTTTGTATTTTATGTGCATTTTGGTGAGACTAGACAATTCATGTAAGAGAGAGCCAAAGATTACTACAGAGCAATTGCCTCTGGCCCAGGAACTCCTTGAGTCCTAAACTGCTGGCGGTTGGGAGAATACCAAATAACATGTTAAGAAAAAGATAACTCTGAATTTAAGAGAATCCCCTTAAAAAGAAGTTAAATGCAGAAAGCTTATTATATCCTTGTCATCGATACACAGTAAAAACAAACTTTTACTAATGATTTGCCTTAAGTTAGTCTATTTTCTCATGGTTTCTTTAGTACAGCTTTTCAGATTTTGCATATCAGGTCCCTTTATAATTTCCACCACTGTCACACTCTGCCACCTTCAACTTCTTCATCACTCTTGGTGTCCTCACTTATCACCTTCAAACCTATTAATCTTCAAAACTCAGACAAGCCACCTTCAGTTCCATCCATGGAATCTGAAATATAGTATTTAAGTTCTTTAGCTACAACCTCTGGATTTAACCAACCTCATGCTATCTTGTGTTGCACTGGGCTTCTTTATTTGCCACATAGGGGTTAGAAGCATGACCCCCTGCCAAGGTCCATTCTGTGTGTTAAAACATCAAACTTTGTAAAGGGTTGTTCATGACCACAAATACACGCACTTGGGACATCCTTTCTCCTGGCATGACCACAAGATCAGTATTCTCTGCTTGTGTTCCCCATGGTTTTTGTCAAATACCCTTTAAACCCACCTATGGCATGCATTACTCACACACTTGGTCCCCTATTCCAAATGGAAGTTAGCCCATCCTTTAGTCTGCAGACAACCATCCTTGATTTTGACACTTACCAACTATCTAGTAGGCAGCTGTTTCTTTGGTATTGCATCGTAATTCAAGATTACATGCAAGAGCAATTTCATACCATCTGCTGACACCGCCAACATTAGTGATGCACCATTTTTTTCACTTCCCAAAGTTTTTATGATGACTGATTCTGCACACATTTCTTCAACCGGATGGTGTATCAAAGCCAAGTGGTGTAATATTAGCACTTCTCAATTGGCTCACCAGATAACTATGATTTATACGCAATCCAACTGAGTATGTTTGGAAAGCAATTTGCTTTTTAGTGAGGACATGGAATGTTGGCAAAATGAAGCTCCTTGCCAAAACCCATCATGACACATCATTCACGTGCCAACTTGGAAGGGCTGTTGTGGACTATTTAGCATTCATGGTATTTCTTRAGCTTTTAGTGTAATTATTTCTCATATAACTGTGTTTCCATCTCTTCTACAATTTTAAATTCACAAAATGCTGTATTTTGTTCCTCCACTTTAAGAAAGCATCCTCCTTCGGGCCCACCAAGTAATTTCTGCATCAAGTTTATACATAAAAGCTTAGATTTTAATTGTTTCCATTTTCACACAATTGCCTCTATCACATTTTATTTCCTACCAACATGGGAGTTTTTAGTTTTTATGCACACAGTACCTCCAGAAGGTTAAAACTTGCATTGTAACCTCTCCTTATGCTTTTTCAAACACTTGTTAGATCATATCTGGAATACAGGAACAAGTACAGTGGAGAGCCACCAAGAYGGTCAAGTGGCTGAAGCAAAATGAAGAAAGGTTCAGGGAACTCTGCTTGTTCAACCTGGAGAAAAGAAGGCTTTGCAGGCACTAGTAGCAGCCTTCTAATGTCTAAGAAGAGGTTACCAAGAAAACAAAGCTTGGCTCTTAAACTGAGACAGGGCGAGGGGGTTTACAAAACCTAATCAAAGCCCTAAGTAACCTCATCTGAAGTTGATGCTGACCCTGCTTTAAGCAAGTAGTTGGACTAGATCCTTCCAATGCAAGAGATTCTGTCATTCCCTTTTGCACTTGCAACTGGTAGGTGAGGAGGCACAATTCACTTAAATTGAGGGAAATTCCAAAACCTGACAATAACAACAATGGGACTCTCAACTACAGTACACTGCACAACCAAGTGAGGAAATCTGCAGGAATCACACAAACTCAGTGTCATCTTTCCAACTTCAGCCACACTGGCTGTTAGTTGCGCTCCTGTGTTCAGCCACCACTAGCCTCCCACCTTGTGCAGCCACATCACTGTGCTCGCCCAGAACAGAAGTGACCCAGAATTTATGAGGATTCATGACTTAAGTTTAACAACTTGGAAAAGCAGCTTCATCTTTCTCCCTTGGTAATAGGCTGATGCATCCTACATGCTTCCCCTCTCCCAAGATCCCGGGTTTTGGCTACTGTCAGAAACAAGGTACTGGACTAGACTGATACTACTCTGGTATAGTCCAAGCAGCATGTGTCTTAGTATTTTGAAATAAAAATGGTACAAAACAATCATTCTTTTGCACTAGTCTTACTAGAAATATTATTTGAAGGAATTTTATATCACTTTAAATTCAACTGTTTTACTGAAAGTATACTACTGAACAAGCAAGCTAAGAATGACTGCTCAAAAATTGCTTTTCTGGAAAAATTAATGATTTTTCATATTCTGTACTTTTAAGTGCCATGAACTCATTTAAAACTGTTACTTAAATAAAAATCATTACTGTAAGCTCAGCCCACATGCCTGCTCTTAAAAGTATCCATGGTTGCAGTGATGCAAATTTGCCTACCTACATCAAACCAAATGTGCCCACATAAGGAGAAAAAAGAATACTGTATTAATCAGTACTCTTTGTACTAGATTAGGGCAAAGTAAACCAGTTAGACCTTAGAAGACAGGACAGAAAGTAGTTTAAGGATGTGTTCGCCCATCGTGACTAGATCTTAATTCTGAATTAAGTAAAACAGAATTATCTAAGATCAAATTAYGAAAGATTTCTCAAATTCATTAGAAAATTCATTTTGCTAACCAAATTCTTATCTTCCCTATTCAGAAATAAAGAGTAACAATGAATTGTTTCAAATACTCCTCCACTCAACGTAGAGAAAGGGGAAGCATTTAACACTATTACTAATCCTATCATACATTTCTTTAAAGCTGATTTCAAAATTGCCTTATAGGCATTCATTTCCCTTTACATTTGAAAAATAGGTTTATGCATAAAACCAAGGAATGTATTTTTCATTAGACTACAACTTTTAAGTCATCAGATGCACACATGTTCACAGGGAAGCAAACAGTTCTTTTATAAGCCCCACTTTTAAATAAACAGCTTCAGTTGAAGCTACAAGGTACTACAGTCACATTTAGTTAAATGAGGCCAAAACTTCACATGAAACAGGCAGGAAGGATTAAGTGCTGATAACTCCAAGTGGAAATGCATGATCAGTCTAAGCCCATCTAAGACTATGCTGTGCAGAGAGGATGATCTCTTCCTCTCCCGTGCAGCATTTCTGTGAGTAGTCTTACTTGCTTAGCACTCATAGAGCTAGGCTAATCATACTAAAAAACAATACTTTTTTTTCCCAGAATACGTTTTCTGTTGGSTTAACTTTCCATATAAGTTATTTACTTGTCTAAGAGCAGAAAGACACGGGAAGGCAAACAAATGCACAAAATATAACTAAAGTTGAGCAGTTCAATTATAAAAATGACAGCACTGCCCCTCCCTTTTTTAAAAATGAGTACAACAAAATTAAGGATCATATCAATATAACCAAAGTCAAGGAATTAATATCTGATCCTAATCTCACTGTACAAAAGAGAATATTCTAAATGAAATAAAGCAGAAAACCCACAAATGAATGTTATTAATCAAACGTGATTTAAAAGCGTTATGTTTCACTTCCAAAAAAAACCCGACAGTTCAGACACCAGAAAGACTCCTTTGCTGGTGAGATACAGGGTAACTTCACCCATTCCAATCAGTCTATGCTTCCTTGTGTCAAACAGACCAATAAGCGTCTTAACCTTTTCTTTTATAAAAGCTATCACTAAACCCACATAATATTCTCAAACATGTTTAATTTTATTGTACTTCTTGAGAAGGATGTTTGTATGAACAAGTTTTATGGTTTCAAATTATCCAGAAGAATGCTAGAAGTCAAAGTAGCTTGTTAAAAAAAAATTAAACCTGCAACTATTTGAACATCCACGGAAAAGGGASCAATACAGAACAATAGTTTACCACTTGCAGGAAAATAAAAAGCTTCCAAAAAACCAAACTCACCAAGTCAGTATTTCACAAGCACACTGCTAATACATTCTGTTTATGCATCAGATTTTATCTTTAGCAGTTACAAGTGGATTGTATTAAAAACAATCATACATAAAACTTTATCCTAGCACAGAAGTAATGACACTAAGCTCTCTGGTTGTCTTCATCACAAAACAGCAAGATGTCAAAATAACAAAGCATCTTGAAATATATCCATCCCTAACAGGACTTCCCAGATTCATCTTATTCTCTTTGATGATTATTTTAAACATAACCTTTATCAGGACATGTAAAACATCACTTGGAATTCCTCATTCTGGAATAAAAAGCAAACTACTATTTTAGCACATTTTGAAGAGAGTGAATTTTTATAGAACAGAGTCTTACTGCAGAATGACAAAAAAAATTCATCATTCTATCACTCGAGTTTTTCAATATGTACATAATTAGCTCTTAGAAAAATTAACATCTATGATTGTTCTTAGCAACAACTACAGAATTTATTTTAGCAATCTGTGCAGTTAAAGTTAAAAAAAAAATCAAACACTAGAAAACCATCAAGACATTTTCATTATAGGTAGACAAAAACTGAAAGAAAAATTCAACAAGAACTTCCAAGATTGTAGGCATTAATCAAAAGCTTTATCATCTTACCTTTGTTGTTACAATGCATAAGCAATCCATCGTTTCAGCATAGCAGGTATCTTTCCAAACATTTAAAAGGTTTATTTTCAATCACAGCTAAACACCATCTCAACAGAATGAGAAAGAGCACACTTATTTAATAGTCAAAACAGTAGAATGCGTGCCAGGTTTCCCTTTGGATTCATTCAGAGGTAGAAACACCATGGAGAAAAAAAAGCAGGCTAAAATACAAATGCTTTAAGTTTCATGAAAGATTCTTAACCTATTTTGATTATCTATGTCTGAAAAACTTAAATTTATCCTTGAAAATACCCTACAAAAGATGTCAAATGCTATTCCATACCAGTTAAGTACCTCCTCGTATTCTATTTCATATACTCCTCTTTCAGGATTACCTAACACATGAGCATCACAGGGAATCATTTGATGAAATGCAATACAAAATTATTTTACAGCAAAAAATCTCAATTCAGCTTTTCTTAGCTGGTTACAATTTCTAAAATGAAGCGTTTGTTCAAAAATATTTTTGGTTGCAAGCAAGTATTTCTCCTCTAACGTCATTTCAGCATTTGCAGACTGCAAAATAACTGATTTCTTAGGCAGCAATGAATGGAATATTCCATGTAGAACAGGGAGAGAAGAAAGTGGTAAGGAAAGAGTAATGCATATTGCAAGAGAAACGCTATTTTGAGCCTCGAATTAACCTAGAATTTCATTTCCTTTTGTAACGCTGTAATGCAGTGACAAGGCAAAGTTTGTATGCACAGGCATTGTCTTCTCAGCCTAATTAGCACAGCTGGGAAAAGTCAAACACTTGGGCACAAAAAAAACCATCTATGTACTATGAAACACTAAATTGACAGTTTCATACATTGGTAAGAACCTTATCACATTCATTTCCCACAAGAGGCGTTGAAAGCAACTAGTTAACTCAGTTTCYGCTATCTTGTCCTATTAAGTCTCCCACTAACACCTTTGCTACAAACACAATGAAGTATATTGAAAAAATTCAATAAATAATTTCAAGCTATTAAATTTTCATCTTTCAGATTGATAAGGCTCAACCCAGACAGAAATCTAGAAGTTCTGACTTCAGAAAGCAGAAAAGCACCAGTTAAGCTGACAGAACTTTCCTTTTTCTCAGAAAAGGAAAAGAAAAAGGAAAAAAAATTACTCTCGTAGCTGAATGCACACGAGGTACCCCACATACAAATTATCCTTGAATTTCCCAAGTCTTCTGTTGGGAAGACTGTAGAGTTCAGAGAAATTAACAAAGTGCAAGCATCCAAAAAGGTAAGGGAAACTGAGCAAATGCATTTTTAGGTGACTTGGCACATGTCCAGTGTCTTGCCCAGAAACATCTTCAATGACTAGTCCAAGACATGCAGTCAGTCCACACTTATGTTTCTTGCACAAACTTCACTTCAGGAGCCCCAACACAAACTCTGCTTGTCCCTCAAGCTCTGTCTATGAAGGGCAAAGATCAATGATACTTTCTCATCACTCGAATTTATCTCAGCCACCTTGGTTCAAGACTAAGCTTCTGCAGACTAATCCTGGCTACAACTGGCTTACGTTCAGGGTCAATCACTTTCTTCTTTTCCTTCAATTTTTTATTCTCTTGTCTTCTTTGGGACTCTTTCAGAACTAAGGATCATCATCATGCCATTTTTTCCCCTCCCACTCACTATCATCCTTTTAACAAGACCTGAGGCCCATTAGCCTTGTCATAGAAAGCACATAACTTCTTTCAGGTTGCCAATGCAGACTATGAGATGTGGAAAAGAGACCTATCCAGRGAGGTGGGGAAAAGGTATTTCTTTGCTGAGGATTTGTGGATCAGACTGCTCATCATGAACAGGCACGCTAAACACTTCAGAGCAGAGGGCACAGAGAGAAAGTCATCTCATAACAAGCGTGCTTGAAAAGTAGTAACACATCCACTGCACAAATCAGACTAGCATGTACAACCGAGCTACTTTAGAGCCCTTTACCAACCACTGCACCACTACGATAGATTAAAAGCCCTTCTGGTAACTGTCTGCACAGTTCTCTCAAGACCCATCTTCAGCTATGCACAAA
>JAYKAV010000999.1:190955-210261 GCA_035582835.1 Phoebastria nigripes | reverse complement strand
AAAAAAAAAAAAAAGACACCAATCACACATACCATACTGGTAGAGCAAAAAATTTTGTAGCAAACACCAATACACGTTTTCATAAATATAGTACACAGATGGATAAGCACTCAAAGAAGAGAGCACTGCACATAAAGTATTTTCTAGCCCAAAAGCAGTTTCTGAAGACTTTTCATGGAAATACTGCACATAGAAGAAATAAATATTCAAAAAAGATTGACCAAGACTCAAACATTCATGAGGTTTAGCATTGCCATAAGAAACAATAATATAGCTTCTTGAAGACAAATTTTAAAACTCCTTGAATGAGCAAGCATGTGTTAAATTTTGGAGCTCAGAAGAAAGAGTTTTTTCAAAATGAAAACTAGGTAAGGAAACCAGAACTAAAACTACTGGAATTAAACAATTTAATAAAATAACTTAGAACCTTCTTTCCTTTAAATTGTATTGTGAGGAGCAACAGAAAGATATTAAAGGACACACCAAAACTTGAGTCAAAATCATGAAATGCATGAAAAGCCCCATTTTTAATGCACTGAAGAGTAAGATATTTCCACATAGTACTGTTAGCCATTAAAATCACTATTATTCTACTGAATTTGTGAGAAGCATTGCGATCTGTTCATGTCACTCATACTTATTGAAAATAAACCTTTCTGTCCTGTCAGCTCCAAGTGATCTCAGTAACAATCAGCAACAACTATTCTATATAGTTTGGCCAGAAGGAAAAAGTGCATTTCCATTCACCACTATTTGTGGCATTAATATTAAAAAACAAAGGATAATTCTCATGTGAGAAACACAAAGGAAAGAGATGGGTTTTTTCTTGTCTTGAATTATCTACCAATTCTTTCAGGTTATGTTTGGCAGACACTTTTTGTGCCCTCACAGGCTTATTCTTTTTCCAGTGTGAGAGATTCTATCTACAAAGTCACCAGATAACTAAATAAAGGAAAATTCATGCACAAATAAACCATGCATAGAAACAAATCATGCAAATGAAAACAATGCTTTGGAAAATACTGATTTTGCAGATAAATAATTTCTTCATCTATCCACAAATTTAAAAGTGCATATAGTTATTTAAATGCTAATTTGCTCTCAGATTCTATGAGAAAACCTGCATAACACAGCTGTCACAGGTGTAACCAGAGAAGCAGGCTCAGCTCGGCTTTGCAAGGGTATGTCAATTGCCCAGCCTGAGCATATTTGAGGAGACATTTCAAAGACTCAGTGAAGATCAAGACCTATCATCACTGCAAGCATTTTCTCAGCTCCTTTAGTAAAGAAAGCATTAAAATTGTAAGATACTGTAACCTAATTTATCTAGCTACCTTTGAACCTGGCTGCAAGATGTAATTATTACAAGTTTAAAAAAAAAAAAAAAAACCAACACACCACACATAATTAGATACCAAATTCACATCATTTTTTGTTAAGTTCTCCATCTACTTCTGATTTGAGAAAGGTAAGTTTTTAGAAACAGCAGATTTTTATTGCTTTTGTATGTATCCTGAACTGAGCACAGGGTTTTTGTTTGTTTGCTYTTTGTTCAGCTTGACCAGAAGCCTGCCCATGGAAGACTTTTTTAGCTTTGGTTCAAGACTTACAGTCTTTTATTTGTACAAACAGCCTGGATTTCAAGAATTGAAGGCAAAATACATAGCAAGCCAAATATCATTTCCCCACTGTAAAGTTAACACAGAGAAAGCAATGAGGCTCCTGAGTGACCCAAGACTATATACTATTAGGTGCTCAAATAAAACAAGCACACCATTTCTGCAGAAAAGGAGTTAATATAAATAATGGGCAATACACACAWACAGATACAAGCATAAAGGACCAGTATGATAACAGGGAGTACAACAATCAGACATATCATATCATCATGCTAGCCAGTACTGAATCTTTATAAATATTAAGGCAAAGAAGGTATTTGAAGACAGTGCAATAGGTCTGGGATTTTCCCAGGAACAGCTTGTTATTATGACAGGTATGATTGACTGCATTTGTAAAAGCCAGGTGAGGATATTGCAGTTAACAAAATTCAGAAACAGAAGAACAGAACTAGAGTATCCTGCCGCTTTAATAATGCACTCTACGTATGCAGGTATCTCTTTCCAAGATTTCCCCTAAGATCCCGATTAACTGCTTGATGCAYCATTCCATTCTGAATTCAAACTGCTACCGATTAAAGACAGATTTTTTCATCCCACTAGAAACCATACATCCAAAGTTCTTTCCTCTGCACTGTGTCAGCTCATCTTATTAAGAAGGTACACAAAACTATCAAAATCTTACAAAGGTTAAAAAGACGTTACCACTTGCTTTGTAAACAAAACCAATTCCCATATTGTAGGTGAAAATTAGGTTAGCTTAACTCTATCCCTTTTCAAAATATTCACATTGACTGTTATTTGTCTTTTTACAGATATTGAGCAAACCGAACACGAGCCTGCAGYATGCCTTAATAGCAAAGGAGGCTAACAGGAGCTGCATTAGCAGAAACACAGTCAGTAGTATCAAGCAAAACTATTATTCCCCTTTGCTCAGCACTTCTAATAAGGCATCTGGAATATTGTGTTCAGTTTTGGGCCCCCCAATACAACAAGGATGTGGATAACCTGGACCACATTCTGCAGAGGGCCATCAAGATAGTGAGGGGGCTGGAAGACTTGCCCCTTATAGAAAGGATGAGGGCATGGGGTTTGTTTTAGCTTTGAAAAAAGAAGTTCAGTGGAACCTAAAAGCAGCCTTCCAGTACCTACAATGAGGTTACCCAGAAGACAGAGCCAAGTGCGTGTTGCATGAAAAAGAGACATGAGAAACCACAAAAATTGAAACAGAGATTTCAATCGGAAATAAGGAAAACCTTTTTCACCATGAGGATAGTCAAGCATTGAAACAGATCAGCCAGAAAGGCTTTGCAGTTCCCATCCCTGGAGGTTTTCAGGGCTCAGGTGGTTGCAATCTGATTGACCTCACAGGTGAGCCTGAATTATTTTATGGATTCCAAGATGTTTAGAGAGTTTCATTTCCACCCTGCCTTGGCATCAAWTTTAGCTGACATGTCTATAATTTCAGCTATTTTCCTTACTTCCTCTTTTGCTTTCTTTTTATTAAAGAAATTGGCAAAAGGCCTTAGAAGACAGTGAGCCAGACAGTCTCTCTACATGCCAGACACTAAACACATGGGCATGTGCAGATAAATGGGGAAACCACAGATCAGACCAAAGTACTTCAGCCACCACTACTCACTAAATACAGAGATCTGTTAGCCCAGCTGTAAGACTAAGACACTCCAGATCTAGTTCCACCTCCTAAGACAAAATATTTCTTTTGAGACAGTGTTCAGTGGTGTTTTTTTCAACATCTAAAATGAAATTATTGTGGCTACTTTTAAATCTGAGAAGTTAAAAAGTGTTTATTCTTTAGCTTGAATTATGATCACAATATTAAAACATACCCCACAGATTTAAAAACAAACAAAAATGCTACAAGACAACTATTTCCTTAGCAATACACTACTCAATTAGGTCAAAGGAGATTTCTATCAGTGATTTAAGTTTCACCACATATTTCTCAAACACAAACTGTCCCACCTACAGATGGCACTACAGATCACAGCAAACAGCTTAAAAGGCTGCTCCCTCCTGTACACATACTTCTCTCACACGATTACTAGCGTTAAGAGATCTTGCTTTAGATTTGTTAGCTGCTTTGCCAATGCACACCTAAAACTCAGTATTTAATGCACATAAGAAAAAGGTATGCACCTTTTGTTCTTTTCAAATTGAATCTATATTCTTTTTTTTTTTTGCTAGTCCCTAGTACTGAAAGGATTAACATTCCTTTCGTGCTTATCACGTCTTGAACCTTTGTGGGGTTTTTTTTGGTGGTGTTTTTTTTTTTTTTCCTCATCATCTTTTTGTACTGGAGATGAAAACAAATAAAACTGTCAAATAAGGTTCCAGGAAATATAAAGCATGGAAAAGAAAACAGATTGCTGTGAACAGGAAAACTGCAATCTGTAGCTCCTTCTCTAATACAATACCTACAGGGTTTACAAACTCCAGTCTTTTGATCCAGAAGTATGAAGGCAAAAGCAGAACTAGGCTACGTCCCATTAAAAGTCCTAAGCTTGTATACCACTATTCTATGTATGTACACAAGAACACATTGCTAAACAGTCATTCCCGAAGTCAGCGGTGTCAAAAGTTCTTGTAATACAATCCTTAATCACTTCAGGGGAGCATTATATTCCCACTCTCAAGCAACTCTCACATATACCATCAAAGTGTCAGCTGGAAGAATACTCATTTGGCCCAGAGTAACTACAGCAAAAATATATCATTAAGGTAAAAGAAACAGGGTTGAAAAGTATTACTTCCAAGGCTAACAATTTGCAAGCAAGAAAAAACTGTCCCATTCTTATCACCTACAGTCCTACCAGCCTGGCAAGCAATAGAATAGAGCTAAAATAACCTCAAAGTGCATCTGGTATGCCAATCTGGTTATATCTGGTTAATGAACTAATACTGAATTGGGCAGCAGCGTTGTAAGTCTAAAAAGTGACAGTTTCTGTTAAAAAAAAAAAAAAGCTGGCTATGAACAAAATGAGATAYACTAAACTCAAGTTCCCTCCAATCTCTAGTAAATTTCAGCAAGCAAAACAAATCATTAAACACATGCTGTACCAGAATCATTATGCCCTTGGGTTGATTAAAACCAAATATAAAAAAACCTAAGTACCTAAAAAAGAAGCATATTATTGAAACCAAAATGCATTAAGTTTTACAGGATAAAAACATTAATTTTCATGTACTACACATAGCAAATATGTGGAATACACAAGAATTTCTCCTCATAATTTTTATTAGATTTCAAAATATTGAGGGAAGGTATTGCCTTATAGGTATATGAAGAAAAAAAACAGTCACTGAAGAAGAAAGAATTAAGGCCAATAATATGTACAAGATTATATGTTTACTGTAACAATGTTGATATACATTTTTGAAAGCTAAACTAAGACATTCAGACATAATAGAAAAAGCAAACGAAACCAACACTGAACTACCACTCTTCAAAATTGTCCACCTTTACAACTATAATGTGGAAGCAGTATTCTAACTAATGAAATACAAGGTAACATTTACTGTAGGTGACAGACTGTGAGAAAAGTTTGGTTTCAGTTTCACATAAACTAGCATCAACACCAATATATGCAAATATGCTTTTAAATAGTGGCAGTAGATGTAAAATCTGACCTTCATATACTGAAAGGTCAAACAACTGTCTGACTTTCACGTGATACTYGAGACAAAAAATCTGAAGGAAGACAGGTGGCTTTGTCATAAATGTTCAAATCTGGGCCACTTAGAAAAATAAYAAAGTAATCCACACTATATCAGGTTCTGTTAGGTAACACTATATACCATGACCACCAGACTGTACCGGAGAAGCAGTTGCATTATCTAGCAAACAGTTCAGCTGAGAATGTAGACTTACATCTATGGTTTGTGATCTTGCCACGATAACGTGCCTGTTGTCATTGGTGCAGTGTCATGGACAAGTCCTTGTACTACTGGCAGTCTACTAGCACATGAGAATAAAAACTAAAGATGCAACTTTGTAATTGAATTACACCTTCACATGCATCTTTATGTAAAATTTAGAAAGATACAGGGACACCACTACCCTTTAGCTGGTAAGTTAGTCTTTCTTATTGTGGACCTCATGGTAGCAAAATAAGCAAACTTCTATAGGATAAACTTTCCAGTTTCTGGAAGGGCCCGGAGCAGAATAACCACAAAGCCTGGATTTAACAGAATGCGCTATCCTGCACTTCAGATTTCAGCAGGTTTCCTATAGGGGAAGCACAAAACATGTGCTACAGTCGGAAAATCATAACACAAATCTCATACCAGCAGATATTTGCTTCACAATCCCACCTGCTGGAATTAGGAGCACGTTTTAACAACTAAGTGTTCAATTCTTTTAAGCAGCACCAAATCTTTCCATTGGTCTTCATTTCTTTTCAAGCTTTAGATCTTCCTTGTCAATCTCTTCTAAGCACTTAAATTCTTCTACATCTTTTTTGCACCACAGTACCTTAAATTTGACAATATGTCCAGCAAAGCCTTATGCAGACCAAGTAGAACAGAACAGTTTTACTCCACACTCTTATGTCAGTAAGGTCTGTCTTTTCATGTATTAACATGACATGGTTGACTAGCCTTGAGATTCAAAAATCACCCAGATCTTTTCTGAGAAACCACTTCTTAACTATTCAACTTCTATGGGTACTACTGAAGTACAACCAAAGTGCAGGACACTGTACTTGGTCCTGCTGAACTAGAGCCTGCCCATTAATTACTTCAACTGCTAAAGGCTTCATTCTAGTCTTAGCTTCTGAAGCAGCAACACACCATTCGCCTCCCATGGTTTAATTTATAATTTAATCAGGATATTTTCACTACTAAGTCAAACTAGGATGCATTTTTTAGAAACTTTAACTGATATATTATCTCAAAGGATAGCCTGTTAAACCATGCCAAAAGTTTTACTGGTCAGAATTTATTACATTTACTGTTTCTTCCTACCACAAGAACTATTACCACGTTAGAAAGAAACTAGGTTTGACAAAACTGTTGTCAACAACTATGATGGCTATTATTTGGCTCCTTTATCGCTTTCAAGGAGCTACAAAAAGACTGTAGAATCATTCCCTGTACCTGTTAAACCTGGATCCTCCCTTCCTGCCTTTATCCTATATATGCCCTTTTTAAAAGATAGTGTTTGCCCATCTGCAATTTTCCAGAACTTCATCCATCCTCTGGGACTAAGGGCAACCGTAATGACTCTTAAATTGCCTCATTAAGCTCTTTGCACATGAAAACATGAAATGCATTAGAACCAGCTTATTCCAAAACACCTCAGTAGACAAAATAAACTTTGCCTATTCTTGTCTACCCTATTGTCTAGTCCATTTTGCTCCTGCTTCTAAGAGACTCCATTTCCACCATACCTTCAGAAAGAGAAGTTCTATAGCTCTAAGCCTAAGATTTAGATAATGGCATACAAGTAAATAGCACAATGGTGTTTTCCGTACTATTTCTCATATACCCTAGCATTACACCATTTTCTCCAAAGAAGACAACTCTTAGAGAAAATTTGCATTAAGGTGACTATGATGACAGTGGCCTTCTCTATGCAATTTCAGGTAACTAAGATTCCAAAGAGACATATAATTTAAGTTTTCCAGTGTATAATCAAGATTCACAAAAATCAAAGGAAAATAATCCGTTCCTACACTGCAAGTTCAACTAGATTTTTAATCCCTCAGTGCTGAATTACTTACAAACCTGAAAAATATGGTATACCTAGGCTGCTCAGTTTTTTCATCTAAAGAGATTTTAATGACTGTTCATGGCAACATATAACTCTTGTCCCTGGCTAGGCTAAAAAGTGATCTTTTATCTACTAGCCATTTTCTACTTTCTGAGAGAACACAACACAATTATTGGATTTCCTCTATRGCTTCCTTTAAGGCATTTCTGACACATTTCATACTAGCGTCAATATGACAAATTTCAGAAAAGCTACAATAAGCACAAACACTTTTTTTTTTTAACTGCACAAACTCACTAGCATATCACATGATCACTTAATGTTCTGCAGCTAAGTGGACTTTCTTACACAGTCCAAACAGCCTCTGATAGAGCTCACTCAGTAAGGCATCCTAACCACTTTATCTTGCTGGCTAGTACAAGCTCCCAAGCTTCCCTACAGGCTGCAGCACTAGTCCTTTGGCTGGTCTCCCCCCAGTGCTCTTCCTGAGCTCTGTGACCACTTCATGGAAAATGGGTCATCACAGCACACTGCCTTCAGGTATTACCGAGAAGCTCACACACCTTTTCCAATGCTGCCAGTATTGAGGGCACACTTGAAACAAAAGTTGACCTCTTTGGGGACAAATAATAGGTCTGATGCAAAAAAATCCAAGCAACATTGTAACTTTAACTTGGGCAGGGAGATCTTGATTTAGTGAAAATATACATCAATGTGCATTTCCCTGCTCAGTTTTCTCACCACTCACTAGTGACAACTGGATTCATGTAGTTTTCAAAAAAAAAGTCCTTCCAAAACACAGCTGTGTAAGTAGCAGAGAATTTCTTCTGAACAGACTGAAAAGTTTACTATCGGAAAGATAGAGCTTCAGATTTCCCAAATTATTACGGAAGTAATGACTGAAGAGTTGTCAGAATGGATGAGTATAAGCATACTAAGCCTGTCAGCGAGGTTCCAAATTCAGAGCACAAATCCAATTTAATGGTCACTTAATGGTACATTTGACAAATAAGTTTATAAATTTTTGACTAAGCAAAATGCATACATCTGTTATTAAACATTTCAATAATTAAATCCCCTATGACTATTGATCTTAATATTGTAAGTTTTCTGTGGAAATAAATATTTTATAAAATTAAGGAAATGTAGAGAACAATGTTGAGCTAATAGTCTCAACAAGAAAAATAAAACAGAGATTTCTATATCATACCTCTACACTTGGGCTAAGGCTGCTCGGCAATGTTTCTGATGTCACTGTTGTGCTTGGAAGGCTGGAGAAGTCCCAGGTATTCACAGGCTGTATTGGTTCAGATGGCTGAGAGTGATCAATGCATTTTGGATTGTCCAATAAGGTCACTTCATAAAATTCTTGAATATCTAAAGATGTGAAAAAATTGAGAAATTAGGCTTTATAGTTACTATAACATTCTGATTTGAACAACATCTTCCTACTGCAAAACAAATTAGATACCTACTACTTTATCTACCTATTACAAATGAAGCTATGACCAAGATCACATGAACCTCCCCACAGATACACAACTCACTCTCTCCRCCCCACATCTCAGAGCCTATGTGTCCCCACTCAGTTTGGGCTTCTGCCACCGAACCCAGTAGCATGATCTGCAGCAGGAACAGCAGAAACATATGGAATAACTGCAGTGGAATAGTAGAAGAGATGGGTGTCTATGCTTCAAGTTATGGTGTACGTAATTTCAGCTAATGTAGCCTTCTGTTATCTGAAATCTACTGTTCAAGGGCAATATTAGAAGGTCTTTTTTGTGGTATATGTTTTAATTAAATGACCACAGAAATAGAAGTATACTGATTAAATCAGCAAGAGAGAGAAGTTGCAAGAAGTTTGGAAAAAGGAGATTGATCGGGATGGGTCATCGTCTGCTTTTTCARTCCAAGTAACAGAAATACGATGAAACTTTAACAGAATGAATTACAAGTCATTCTTATGAACTAATAGACAGCTTTTCCTATAACCCTGAAGACTCAACTGGAAACTTCTGGGGAACAAGAATCTGGCTGCATTAGTTTTTTTATTGACATCCTATCAACTACATGAAGCACCAATAAAAATAACACAATCTAAAGAAGCAAAGGTGTTCCTATGGAAGTATAAGTATATGAAACTTGCTACCACAACTGTAATCACATCTGTAAACACTCACATTAAAAAAAAAAATTAAATCTGAAAAGGTATAGGCTAAGGGAAGGGCAGACAAATGAAGAAGTTGTCTTGTAAAGCTTTTAGTCCCTTCTTTGAAGTAAAAATCTGCTAAACAGGAGTTGTAAACTCATGCTTTTAATTACACCAACTTCATAGAAGATAAACATACAGACACATTTCACCCAAGTAAATAGGACCCAGCCATGAATAAGCATGACTCTAATCTGCAGAATCTTGTAGCTTTTCAGCAGCTGCCCAGAGTCAGTAACAGAGGCACAATAACTAATTCCTTTATAGAGCTGCACCACAAAAGAAAGACCACACAAATGAGAGAAGTCTTACTGTTGCTGGTGTTCCAGATTTTTTTTTTTTATATAGACATTGCACTCCTGCTCTCTACCAGTTCAGAAAACTGCAATTCCATTTGTATCTCTTCTCTGAGCAAGGGTCAAATTCCTATCAACTGCTTACATTAATTTTTAAAGTTATACTTGCTCTTAGCGCTGCTGATTGGAAGAAATAGCATTGAGGGTTGCAGCAGATGTTAAGTGACCTAGATATACAGGAGCAAAGCAGCCTAAGAGATACAAATTGCCTTTAAATCTTTCACATTAGCTCCCTCAGTTGCAAATTTGTCTTGTAGCTGCATTAACATTAATACATCAATCAAGCACACCAAGTAAAGATCCTCCCTCCACCCCCCCGATAGAGAGTACTTTGTATATTAAAATAGGCAGTGGTTTAAGTTGATTCTATAGCTGCAATCCACAGCAACCAAGCCAGGAAGATTACTGCATTATTTATGGGAAGGGGTTATTTGTGCAACTGTTTTGCAACGGAAATCTAGGGCACCGATTCTCAATTCTGCTACTATTCTTTTAAGTCCCTGCCAGYGGAGGTAGCCATTTATTCATACTGCAGAATGACTTGTTTCAAAAAGTACATTATTTCCCATACATCTTCTCCACTTCTTTATGAAGGACACCACAACAGACTTACTATTGAAAGATGTCAGAAGTATATACGCCACTTAATATGGGGATTAGTTTCTGTTTATCCTGAACTTGCTCCAAATCAGCAAAAAAAGTTTCTAGGAACTTGGTGTCTATACGATAATATCTACCTTTTTTTTGGTTTTTTTTAACATTTATTTACATTTTTACTATTCAGAATGCAAACATTAAGTACTTACAAGTATGGGCAAGCAGTCTATGAGCCCTGAATACATTAGGTACACAAGGAATGAGTGCTGGACATTTACATTTTTTAAAGCCAGAAACTCAGGCCATACTAAATCTAACCTAAAAAATTTCTTCTTCTGGTCTACTGCTATGTATCAGCTCACAAAAATATTTCATCACATGAACACACTTAAATGTCTACTGAAGTCATATTAATCTGTGGATGCTTTATTAGCATATGAAAAGTTCTAACATTTTCTTAATTCTTACAAATAGCAGGTAGTAAAATACTAATTTTTTTTCAGTTACATTTATRGTTAGATTCCTTCAAGCTAGATGTGCCTTTTTCATGTCCCCAGCCCCTTCCTCCCATATTAATTCCAAGACAGACTGTATTTCAAACTAAGTTACAGAAAACTAATTCAAATCAGATATCACACAATAGTAAAAGAAAACGCAGATGGGGAACATTTCTAACTAGAGGGGGAACATTAAAAGAACAGCTGACTGACACTTAAAAAATAGGAGCACAAAGTTTCAGGAAACCCAAAGTGACAAGAAGCGATGAATGGTAGACACCACAGAAAATCATCCTGGAATTATGTCAGCTTACATAAAACCACATTAAGTAGCCAAATCAGCAATATGTTTGATGGCAACAAGATTAAAAGTCTATACAAAGCAAGTGACAGACCACCAGTTCTGAAAAGGAGGACTCTTAAGACATGAAAATTATTTTTCTTAACTTATGAGTAATGTGAAAAGCTAAGCAGTGGTGACAAACACAGTATTTTTTTCAGTATTCATTACAGTGGAAGTTGACCAACTACAAGCAGTTTGCTGGTGTATTTTTTTTTTTCTCCTTCTCGTATGCTCCACTCATCTTAGTCTTGTTCTTTGAACAGGCTCATTCACCAGTAATGTGATACACTAGAAGCTAAAACTGCTCACTCCTAAAGCAAACAAGAGTTATCTACCAAATATAAATTGAAACCCAAATCGACTTCACAAGGGAGTTCCAGGTTCACTAAAAACCACAACACAGTAATTAAAAGAACAGCAGAACTGCAGAGGCAAATTCTTACAACATCTCCTAAATTAAGTATATTTGATGGCACTTCAAGAGCCTACATCAATTCTGTCTAGAGGACCTGCCCCCGAGGACAAGGATTCCAACCAGCAACATGACACCATTCCTTCAGATAGGTTTCTTCCCTGCTCCTTAGAAATCAGACATAAGGCCTCTGCTTGCCACTTCTACTGGTATGTGGAGTGTCTGATACTTTTTGCTATATATTCAACAGAGAGTACACTTGTAATCAGGATAACTTAAGATCAGCGCACATTCTAAAAACCTCATTGTCAAGCCAAGCTCTCCACATATACTTTTCCTGCAGAAAGGAATATGTAATTTTAGTACAGTCAGCTAGTAAAATAAAGTTGAGCAGAATTATTCTTTGCATTCACTCATGCATGAACCTTTTGATAACTGTAACTTTGGAAGTCAAAGATGTGATACCTATAATTACATTTTCTTAAGAGAACGGTGTAACCCCATAAACAAGGTGTTGACATTGCTTGTAACAGGCCACAGGCCTCATGTTAAGCTAATAACCAGGCCTCTGGACTTGTCTTGGCCCGCCTGGAGCTTTGTTTTAGCTTGTCCAACTCTAACAGCACTTATCTAAAGACCAGGTGACTTATCTAATTTGTATAGCTTTTACTTAGCTTTGGACAACTGTGTGATGTAACACCTATTTTTATAAATATTCATATATAAAATACACACAGCTTATACATAAATAAATAATATTTAAACATATAGATTTGCATATAAATATGTTATATATATTCCATATATATTATATATAAATATACGTAAAACCAATAGGTAGTACATTACACAGTTGTCCGAAGCTACGTAAAAGCTATACATAAGTACATGCACACACACAGATTATATATACAAATAAGAGAGAGAGAGGGAGAGAGAGAGAGTGYGTGTGTATTTCTGTAACTAATAGATATCAATAACAAGTAGTTATTCTGTAGGGAGTGAATTACCTATGACCCCAGAATAAAAAGCAGCATCGAGGAGCACAAGCATAGAATGACAGCAGAAGTCTTGAAAATAAAGGCACAGGATGATATCAGAGTCCTCAAGGCTATAAACTCACCAACTGCTAATTACTGGTCAAAGGAAACCAACCTTGAGAACTGGGCAAAAAGAGTTTGGGGGATAACAGAACAAAGAAAAAGCATCCAGCATATGTAAAACACACTGTATATACAGGAAATTCAAATCTAACATGGAACTGCAAAGTAATGAAGAACGAACAAAGCACAGAGTATGTTAGCAAACAAAAATAACCTCAAGAAAACACAACAGTGAGGAGGAAGAAACCATCAACACCGTACATCTCCATGGGAGGGATTCCCTGTACCACTCAGCCTCCCATTCCCTGTTCTTCCCTGCCCATATTTTAATATGTTTTGGCTTTCTAACAAGTATTAAGCAACTCACTGTAATTTTTTACATGATGTTGTTCTTTAGGTTTCTGATATTGGACCTTTAATGTTATGCTATAGAGGGAATCACCAAAATTTCATTGGCATTTACTACTTATTAGAAGTATTTTTTAAAAAAATTAAAAGCAGTCCTTTGATGATCACAGTAACCTACTGGTTTTAGGTTTTGCATTTTTACACTTTAAGCATCTTGACCATTTGTGGGTTATAGGTGGTTTTTCTTAAATAAATGCCAGGAAATTCCACACAAGCTTAACATTTCATGGACTAAAACACTGACACATTTACTGCAACAGACTGCACTGGACACTGTGCGTGTAAAACAGTGAACTGTTGCCCTTACACCGTACACTACACAAAGTTGTAAACTGCTAGCACAATATCCACGAAGTTAACAACCACATTTGTATATGCTGTATTAATTGTATCCTCATTTGAAGATTTTCAGTTTTAATGTATTTAACAGCTTTGTGCATGAGCAAGAGTTAATTTAGGAAGTTCATGTTTGTTTTCTGTTTGCTTATTTCCTATAAACTCTAAATTCATATTTTGCATTCTAAAAAGTAAAGGAAGGTCACTTCCCTCGACCTGCTGGCAACACTTTGTCTAATGCAGCCCAGGATACTATTCGCCGCCTTTGCCACAAGGGCACACTGCTTGCTCATGTTCAACTTGGTGTCCACCAGGACCCCCAGGTCCTTTTCTGCAAAACTGCTTTCTAGCTGGGTTGCCCCCAGCATATATTGGTACATGGGATTGTTCCTCCCCAAGTGCTGGACTTTGCACTTCTCCTTGTTGAACTCCACGAGGTTCCTGTCAGCCCATTTCTCCAGCCTGTCGAGGTCCCTCTGCATGGCAGCATGACCAGGATTTGTGTGCTCCGGCTATATTCTGCACTGACATCGATGAGGTATTCCTTTCTGATAGATGTTCAACAGCAGAACAAACCAATTTCAGCCAATGTCAAAGTCAGCAAGTCAGAAAACCACTAGATACATTTGCATCAACGTACGGGCTTTACAGCACAAAGCATTTCAATAGCAGCTTTGTTCAGGAGAACCYTTCAGTGCAACCATGCTCCCTCAGGCTTGCAAGCAACCAAGGAGCTTATGAATTCTTTCAGAAATGGAGTTATTTCAGTTTAGTATTTCACTTGAAGATCCATCTATGTGAGCAATTCTTTTGTCATCTCTCATTGGTCTGCCTCTTCTCAAACATTCRCTCATCCAAATACAGCTCATGCAAATGCCTGCTTTTTTTCACATACGGGTAACTTAATAAACAAACAGGTCTGTTAAGAATTTGACTACCTGTACGTTGTCCAGGAAGAGGTGTCATCCCCTTACAAATTAAGTACTTCTCTAATTCTAGGGGCGGGGGTTGGTGGAGGGGATGGGAAAGACATCTTTCTTTCTTAGGGCTTTCTGCCGAAGCATCTGAAGCACTGAAAACTTAAGTCTTAAAACTACTAGAAAGGAAAACAAAGGTCAACATGTTATTTCAGTTCAGGGCAATTTGAGATGTATGGCATCTGCCAAATTCTTAGCAGCCCTACATGATGAATATATAGTCAAAATGTAAGTAGAGTCATGATCACTGTCAGAACAGGCAAAAGAGTCTGCCAATGCTACAGACTTTCATTCTTCAGTTGTAAAGCAACTCCTACTAATTCTAAGGAAGTCTCAATCCTGCATGCTTACTTCACCTGCTATATCAAGCCAAGAATATCCATTTAACACAAGTAAACCAAGACTCGAAAAGTCTTGAATATGATCAGTGATCAACAAGAAAATACAAACACAAAAAAAGCTTCAAATCCATTTACCAAGCCAATGACCAGAGTCAACTAAGTATTCTCTTTGTGTATTCATTGGTTGTGTTGTGTCATGGTGTGCGTGTCCGGTCAAAAATAAATGTTTGTATTCATACTATGGAAAGTGAAAACCAGTCTCATCACAACCCATGCAAAGTCTCTTTCAGGGTTGGTTGTTTTGTGTGGTTTTTTTGTTTGTTTTTTTTGTTTTGTTTTCTTCTTTGAAAACCTAAGCCAACTACTGCTGTGCACAATCAAGACTTCTTAAAAATGAAAGTCACAACTTGCAGTGCAACTTTCTCACCACATGTGTTCTGTTCTACAAGATCCTTTGCTACAAGCTGCAGCATTCAACTACTCATCCTCAGCCCTTCCACTTGTTTCAGTAACTGTGTCCTACCCTTTAAACCTCCCGTCTGCACACACTTCTTTGCTTAACTCAAATTCCAGGAGATGTTATTTTCCACTTCTAATACAAATGCTCCTTAATTTGTGCTCAGCTGAAACCACCCTCATCTAACCTCAGATCTAGTTGTTTGCTTTTATTCCGCTAGCTGCTTTTTATAGTCAGACATGTTCAACTCCTTGCCAGCCTGTCCACTTAGCTGTCCAACCAAACTGTTCATTCAAATTTTCCTCTTTGCTTACTAATCACTCCTTCACCATATCTTCACATTGTCTCTTTCCAATTTTCCTTCAGAAACCCACAGGGTCTTCTCCTCTATGTTCAAAACTAAGGCACAAAAAACTTAAAAAAATTAAAGTTGCCATCCCACAGCCAAAAATTGGCATAACAATCTTCAGCTGTCCAAACTCTTTTCCATTTGATACCACCTCATGCGCACTTAGTCATCAACCTAAGCCTAAAAAAAAAAACAAAACAAAAACAAACAAACAACAAAAAACCACCAAAAAAACCCAAACTAAAAAATGAACTCCCAGTTATCCACCCTCTCCAAATATCTCAACCCCAGTTGCAATTCGGCGGCCAACATAACAATGTACTTTTTTTCTTAAAAGGATCTATTTACTACTGTCTTTAGTGGTAACAAAAACCTGTCAGGGACAAAGGAAGTGTTACTGTTAAGTCTTATTTGTAGGATKTCCCCTAAGTAGTGTCAGTACAGGACTGAGGAGTTTTCTCTCCAGACAAATGTGTTCAAAAAATCAAACTATTTTTGGGATGAGGTCACTGAACACTCCAAGTTGAGCTTTCATACAGGTGCATAGCTCTGCTTAGAGGAGGCAGCACAAGCATTGGTTTCTTCTAGCAACAGTAAGGTCATAGACTCCAAGGTGATTATCTGACATTGGTGACAACAGAAGGATGGGTGGCACCACATACTAGCATCTCCACCAGCGGTAACATTTGTACATTTCCTGCAGCCAAATTCTAAAACAAGTTTCTGAAAATAGGACTTAAATTTGCAATGCTTTTACAATTTGTCCACAAGTTTTCCTTATTGCACCTCTGTCTTAGGCCGACCTTTTAATTTCAAGCCAAAATAACTCAGATTTTTGAGGACATGGCTGGGAATATATTCACACATGACAAGATTCCTATAAAAGCTTTACCAAAGAGCTCTAGAGCCTCCCCTAATTTGGAGAAGGAACATGAAGCTAAGGAGGTTATTCTAGTGTCAGCCCTACACCTTCTGCGGTCTYTTAACATTCTTGCAAATTTGGCCTAGTTATAATTCAGGAAGCCGTTTGTGCAAGGAGACTACTAGTCAGCTGCTAGAGTTCAGTTTCTTTGAAGACTCATTCCACCTGCACCAAAACAAGCACCATCCCTCAAAGCACAGGCAACCAGATGCACAGGAGGCATGTGGCGTTCCAGCTGCAGAGCTGAACGAGATGTTCTGCCCTTGCTGCTGGGATCACCATGGAAGCAGGCCTAAGATTAAGACCAAATATCCTCTCTCATGCTTTCCCCCTTCCTCTACACTGTACCCAAGCACTGAAGCAAATGTTGAGGGAGATTAAGAGCAAAGCCAGGTACACAGCAGCATGGGAAGAGACAGGCATCAGAACTAGGGAACAGGTGAAAGAACACAGGAAAGAAAGTGAAGCAAGAACAGGACAGAAGATGAACTTTCCCAGAACCTGGAAACTATACCAATTATTCCCAACTTCGACTTTCTTTTCAGTCCCTGGATGAACAGCAGATTTATTGACAAAGTTTTCTTGTCAATAGCCCCTTTTAATGGTAACCCTGTGAAGAGAATAATACTGTAATTGATAAATTCTACAGTGCAGCTATTCAACACTGAATACACAGTCAGTATAATAACCACAAGGATAATCTTTTGCCACAATACTATTTATCTGCATACCAGTAGCTACTCAACTTACACTAGTCTTACTTGCTATTTTAGGCTACCAAAAGCAGCACCTAATCCCAAAAATTCAATACATTGCACTGTCACACACACACACATGTAATACAGCATGGAAAACACTTAAAAAAGCAAGCACACAACAACCCCAAAACTTTCTACACTATCGAACTGCATTACATACATACAAAACAATAAGTAGTTCTTTAAAAAGGAGGAGCAATGAGASTGTTTCACTCATTATTAGGTTCCTTGAAGAGGAAGACATGAAGTTCTTCCAAAAACTGGGACATTCTGAAGAAATGACAAACTACATGGCAGAAAGTATACTAACAATGACTGAGTTAAAACTCCAATCATCTGGACACAAACTAAAATGTTTTATCTTCCCTCCACCTGGATAAAGAAAAATACATGAAAATAATCAAGTACTTAACTACCTTTGAAGACACAACCCTAGGTCAAATCTCTCTGAAACTGACCAACTCTTGCATAAGTTTCAGAGGGAGAYCATACCAAGCGTAACCATAGTATATCCTTAGGTAACTTGTCCGAAAAGCACACAAACACCTCAAAGTTGCAAGAATTATATCCATGGATGTTTCAGCCTCCATGAAATACATGGGTGTTGTATTAAAGAAGTTGCAAACTGGGGAAAAAGTCACAAAAATGCAGCAAGGGTAAGATTTCAATGTGAAAATACCCTATTTAGCATCTACAACAATTTCAGTAGTATCCAATATAACAGAAGATCCAATCCTCTCTGAACTTTCCTCTAATAAAAGAAAAACAAAACAAAACAATATTCACTGACTACCTAACCAGATCCTCGACTTACTGTCAAGAATTTCTGGATTCTTAATGTAAATATTATTCAACTGCGTCTGAAAGAACTTGTACTAGGGCCTCAGTAACACTGTGAACAGCTTCCCATTTTCTAAAAGTAGCCTTCCTTTTAAAAGTTACCTGAAGAGCAGTCTTACACAATGACACATACCCACAACTAAAATTCTCTGTGGCCTGAGCTGATTTGAAAAGTTAACTGTCATCATACCATATGCTCTGTTAACTAACTATATCACTGAAATAAAAGCTAATACTGAAGTTTCCCCAAGAGCAAGTCCTTTCAGTTTCAGTTATGACGAAGAGTTTCTGCTTTAACTGTGTTTGATTTTAATTTAGYCAGCAAGTACAGAAAATATTTCCAAGCTGGATAATTGAGAGGGAGCTAAAAGAGCAAGAATGTCTACAGAGATGCCACACACAGCTCAGAGAACTGGGGCCATGTGCCATCTAGCAGAAATATGGCCACTCCACTCCRAAGGGTACTAACTTTGAGGAGTGCTGACCAATCCAGTCTACTTCAGTCTAAAATCTAGGGTTGTTTCCCTAATTCATTTCAGAAAGCCAGTGTGGACAGAGCTGAGAAACATGCAGAGTATGTTTTACATTCCTAGAAGTTTCAGCCCCGGTCAGACTGCTGATAAGTCTAAACAAAGAGTTTACTTTAATGCAATCATCAATTTCACAAAAAATTTCAGAGACAGGACTTCTTTCTCCGGTGTGTAAAAACATATTAACAGCATTTTTAATATTTTCTGTCCAATTCATAAAGCTCATGAATCCAACCTATGGTTAAAAAACCTTAATGATTACCAGGGGGTAACTGTTCTTTGGTTCAGTAAGGATTACTGAAACCACTACATTTTCTTCTTCAAAATTTCCCACACTGGATATTTAGTGTTAGGAATAGCCAGCGCATAAGCACAATTCTCAAGGCAGATCTTCATGCAAAAGGACTCTAAGTGAAATAAATTAGACTGCTTACACATACAAAATTCAACACATTCAACCTCTCCTAGTCAAATTTGCCATTTTATACCAAAAAGTCTTTATATGCATAGCTATAAAAWWA
>JAYKAV010000999.1:119130-190950 GCA_035582835.1 Phoebastria nigripes | reverse complement strand
TWAAAAAAAACAAAYCCGAAAAGCACTTAAGACAGACAAGGCAAGAAAGAAGGCAAGAAAGGCAGCACAACCAACTCCACTGCCAGGATATGTAGAGACTCTCTTAGAATTCCCTTTTTCTGACACCTGTGCAAATGGAGTGATTGTCAGGAAAAGGAATATTTTTGAAGTAGTAAACTACTTCATGTTTCTAGCTATAACTAGTAATATTTTTAATTTTAGAAGACTATTTTAATATGGTTGACTGCAGCACACAAGCCATTAAAAACAGACTTTAATTACAGAAAAAGATTCTGTGTATAAACAGAAGTCTGCTTCACATGTTTTTCCCTCGGAAGTGTTAGACTTATGCATGCAAGTGTTCCTCCTCTTACATTTTCAAAAAGATAAATACATCACATATCTGTACCTTTACAAGAACCTGTACCTTGTCAAGAAGGTAAAAAAGTGCCTAAATTAGAAGCAGAACTTATGTGCAGAATTATTACCTCACTATTTGAAGATAAATATCAAATTCTTTACCAAAGTGAAATTAAGTCTATCGCATGCCTCTGTATGCGGATATCTTTCTTTGGTCTCTTAATAAACTGACTCATCTTATCAATTATCAGAATATCAATAACAAGCTATTTTAACTACAACCAAGAAATCACAAGCTAGAAAAGATACCACACAATTCTGAGACTGTACAGTAGGAAATTTACTTAAAACTGACACTATTCTCAAGCTGATTTTAATTACAGGCCATTGGTATCCATTTAATTAAAGTACTAGACATCATTACACTTGGCTGGTTGAAGCAATGGGAAATACCGCATAACAGAAGACATAAAATAAAAAAAATGGGCTTTTCACAGACTGTTTTAAGGASGTCACATTTGGTTACCAATTTTGTTACTAATTTGAAGTTCTTACAGTTATTTCACTTAAAATATAACACTGTTGCGACGTCAATTTCCTAACACTGGTTGTTCACACTGACTAGTTACTGCTCTAATTCAAATCATTTAAAGCCATAATTATATATTTTAGAACCAGGTCAAGCTTGCAGATTGCTRAACTAAAGTTTTATTGATAGAATTAAAAGGAGAGGACAACATAAAAAAAGGCTCAAATTAGAAGATAATACCATTTATTCTTCAGCATCCAAATAGAAATTCACAAAAAAAAAAACCCTTTAATTCCTTCAACATGTATCTAAATATATGAAATATTGATAAAGTGTGTAGTTTTCAGGAATATTTAATTTCCCCCATTATAAACCTAAAAATACATTTCTGTGCACAAAGCAATGTCTATTTTTTGCTTGAAAGAACAGCATTTGATTGCCAAGTTAAAAATTATACTAAAAAAGATACATGAAGTTGACAGCAGATCCTGACTGCAGCCTTCACAAACATTCTCACCTACCATGGACAGGCACGTCTTGGATATAGTGCAGTAACTTGGCAGAAAAAGCAGAAAATAAATGGATGAAGTATTTTTTTTTCTTTATTATTATCATAAAAAAAAAAAAAAAAAAAAAAAAAAAAAACATAAACCTTTTATTTATTTTTAAAAAAAAAAAAAAAAAAAAAAAAAAAAAAAACCAAACCAGAAACCAAAAGTAGCACGCTTTCTGGAAGAAGCATCTATATGAGAAAAAACTTGGTAGTTGAGCTTGAAACTTCCTGTCAGAACAGCATTGGCTATTTAAGTTGCGGACACATCACAACTCCTCTAAAAGGCACACTTAAAAATCTGCTATGAAGTAATGTGAACCTGCAGCACAACTGAATACTTCATCCAGCCAGCTCCCAAATATTCATGGAAAGAGGACAGGCAGGGTCAGACTCAAGGTCTTCCCAGTAACTGCAGCCATCCTCCAGACAGTATCTTTTCCAGGGAGTCCCCCCACTCTTTACCCCCATCATGCAGTAGTCACACCATAAAAAGATGTTTCCAGGAAAACAACAGCCAGGAGCAGCCTGCCATGAACAAGAACTCCCCCAATGTATTTCCACGGAAAGAATCAGGTTAAAGGAGAAAGACTCAAGTTGACAGCATAAATTGCTTGGAAAGTACTAGCCTCCTGTGTTATCACCTTCCAGACAAACAGTTTGGGAACATACGCATACACTCTGTAATAAACAATCATACAGTGAACCAGTAAATGCAAAGTTAATGCAACACACCCAAGCAGCATGGCACCTATTGTGCATGCACAGATGAATTGAACTCGACAAAAAGTAGGGTCATATGGTTGCAACGCAGAACTTCTTACAAGACCAGAAAACAGGCCACATAGCCCACCCAGGCAACAACACATTGCTGTTGTCTGCTCTTGCAGAATGAAGCCAGCAGACATGAGGTTGCCTGCTGTTTCAAGTTTACTACCACTAGGTGTAGAGTTATTAAAACAATTAAGATCCATACRTGGACATGAGAAGAAACTATGTCTTGCAGGTTAGAATATCAAAGGCTAATAGATCAGTATCTTATTCAATGAAGGGGAGAAAACGAGAGTATTGCGTGGATCTTCAAGACAGTTAAACCCCCCCACACACACACACACCAGGAAGAATGGTAGTCAACACTGAAATTTGCCAGGTGAAAATAAAAAGCACAACTGCAGTACATTAAGCTTCTGACATAAGACTTCAATGTTCTGATCCACCAATGAGTGAATCCTGTTCATACATGTCCCACAAAGATTATGTCTAGCTTTTCATCATGGAGTTGGTTAGCATCAACTGAGTATTGAAGAGAAATGCACAGAGTTCCTGTAAGTAAAAGATGTCTGTAACTGACCTATTTGCACAACTACCTTTCATGAACTTACATGATAAAACACAGCAAGATTACTATCTTCTGAAAACCTACATAAGATGAAATAAATGCTCCAGAAGAAAACATTCCACATGCAGCAATGCATGTTTATGTTTTGTCTGTCCCTGTGTTTCCACCACAACATAGATTCAAAGAAGCTGCAGTACTATGAAGAAAGATGTACACCTGTATGACACTAACCATGCAGTAAGCCAAATAACAAATTTAGCTACAGTGTTTGTTACTAGTACAATTCAGACACAGGTTACTTTGTTAAGAGACAAGGATGCAGAACTTGACAAATTTTACTCTTGAAGGTAAACTAACAAAACCCTTTCATTCATTAGCTGTCATAAAGATAGCGACAATCAARAAGAAACTACATCTCACTGCTTCCCTGCAGAAGTTTCCAAATAAAGTCAGGATTCTGCAAGTTGTATTTATGATCAATTTTTTTTCCGAACAGACATGCAGGAAATTCAAAATTACATGTAAGTAGTTCAACAAGACTTATGGGAACATTTTAAGTGAAGCACGACAAATACTCTAAACTATTAGTAGTATTTTCACTACACTTCAATATGCAACAAACAAAGGAGAAAAGATCACTGCAGTATTCCCTGAAGCATTAGAGGTTTCTTCTCATTTACTTTAAGTTAACTTTGCACTTCAGATATACACTTTGTGATGTTTTTAGAGATTCTTCAGCAGGAACATTTGCCTGAATCCTACCTTAGATTAAAACCATATCAACTCATTCATTAACCTGTTACATATGGACTCATAAAAAAAAAAAAAATCCTGCTTAGAAATTGTTCAGGTGAATAAAGATATGTGGAAAAACAGTCTACATAAAGTAATATACAATAACATGTCACAGCAGAAAAAATTGCACCACAGTTTTAAGCAGTATGGGCCAGTCAAAGGCTTCAAATAAAGYAAGTATACGAAACATGTGAACTGTTGATCTGTTACAGCACGTGTGTTACTATGCAAAACAAAAACACAACGACAAAAAGCACATGGCTTCTAACGTAAGGGCAAAATACCTTTTCTTCTTAACACTGCAAGTGACAGCATAAGCAAGAACGGACCGGTTTGAGCACAAACTGAGAGAAGTCAGCCTTTACCTATCAAAGCCTGGAAAAGGTTACTTTGGAAGATGCTGATGACACGCTCTATGGAGTTTCGCAGCTGCCGGTCCTCCGCCTGGCTCAGCTTGGAGCGGTATTCCTCCAGGAGGCGCAGGGCTCGCTGGGTATCTGCAAGCGGAGACCAGACATACCGGTGACCCGGAGCTCCAGGTAGGAGGACCGGGGATGCACACACCGGGGACGCAACAAGCCTCCGCGCTCGGGACCGCCCCAGCCCAGCCCGGCAGCTTCTTTGTTCGCAGCTGGGAGAGCGCGGGCGGGACCGTGCCCCTCGGCGGGCTCGCACCGCCCGCAGCCCGCGGACCGGCGGCTCCCGGCAGCCGCCCCTCCTCGCCCGTYCCGCCGCCGCCCGCCGCAGCAGCTGTCAGGCAGCGACTCCGACAGCTGCCGGGGCCCCTCGGCGTGCGGCGCTCACCTTGCTTCCTGACGGGCATGGCGCTCCGGGGCCGCGGGGCTCCGCCTCACAAACTTTGAGCCCGAGTCGGGGAGGCGCGGCGGGGGCGGCGGCGCGGCTCCCCCTGCCGGCCGGGCGCGGGGGGGGGCGGCGGGCGCCCCGCCTAACCGACCGACCCACCCGCACACCCGCCGAGCCGGCCGGCGGGCAAGCAGCTCCGCTCGGGGCTCCCGCGGGCGCCTGCCGCGGCGCCTCCGCGAGGGACGGAACGGAACGGGACGGGACAAGCCGGGCCGGGCCGGACGGCGCGGTGCAGCGGGGCGGGCCGGGGCAGGCAGGGCTGGGGCGCTCGCGCCGCCCGCCGCCTCCCGCTCGCACTGCTCGGAAATTCCAAACTTTCCAGCCAAAATGGCGGCCTGGAGGCTGTGGGGAGCGCGCCCCCCCCCCCACGTGACCGGGCCCGGCGGCCGCCCAATCAGGGCTCGGCTCGGCTCGGCTCGGGGCCGGTACCTAGTCGGCGGGGCGGGGGGGGAGGAGGCAAGGTGAGCGCTCGCCGCCCCCCTTAAAGGGGCCGGCGCGCGGCGGCCTCGCCCCGCCCAGGCCGGCGCGAGGGGGCGGCGGTCTCCGAGACCCGTCGCGCCCCCACGGCCCCTCAGGGCGCCGGGTACCGGTGGGGCCCGGGGCRGCGCCGGGGAGTGGAGCGCCCGCCACGAGAAGGCGAGGCTGAGTCCTCTCCCCGGCGCCGAGGCCCCCCGCGGGCCCGGCTCCCCGCTCCGCCCAACCCCTCAGCGGCGGGCGGACCGCGGCCGGCGACGTCGTGCTCCCTCCCTCCTTCCCTTCCTCCCGCCGGCCGAGGCGGCGCGGCCTCACCGGTGGGACCGGGACGGTCCCCCCGACGAAACCCGGCGCTGATCGCCACCGCCCCGCTGCGGGCGTGAGGCACTCTCTGGTGCGGCGGAGCCCCTCTCCCGGGTGCACCACTGGTGAAGGCCGGTGTGTGCTCTGGGCGGGCGAGACAGCTACAGGTGTGCCGCCAAAGTTACTTGGCAGCATCGGTTATCCCCCTTTAACTGCCGTTTACCAAATAGGTATGCAGCTGGCAGGAGTTAACGGGCAAAAATGGACTAAATAACTGTGTTGGCAGTGGTACTGTAAGAGTGCCAGGCATGGATCAGCTCTTGTTGCGCTGCCTACTGTAAAAACACACAGCTGGAGATATTCCTTGCTCTGGGAAGCTGATAGTCTAATTACATGACAAGAGGTCATGGGACAGGCAGGGGAACACAGGTACCTTACAGATGTTACCGGCCCACACAATATGCAATACACGGAGCACTGGCATCCACCTGTTGCTGGTTTTTTCCTTCAGTCATCCTGGCGAAGAACAGCATGAGAAGGAGAGGAAGGGCTTATTTAAAGGAGGATAAAGAAATAGGTTTGCTGTGGTTAATAGAGGACATAAGGTTAAATTAAGGACATCATGGGAGAAAGTGTGAAAAGCCTTGCTTATTTGAAAATTTAAGAAATGGTCTGTATAGGCTAACATCACGGACCGATCAGAATCATGAAAGCTGTTTTCTCAAAACTGGCATGGAAATGGTAATAAGGTGCCTTCAAAGGCAATACAAACAGCTTGCTTTTTTGCATGATAGCAAAGAGGAGACAGAACATAGAAATGGGTGACTTGGAGAGAAACATGCGCAAGGTAAATGATCTTTGCAGCATATTCTAGATGCCCATTAAAAGGAAAATGTATACTAAAACTGGTGAATTTAGGGGTAACTCAAATGCTTGTACTGAGGGGGAATGTTATTTCTCAATCAGATCTACTATCAGCCAGAACCTCAGATCTGAAACACTTCAAACTCTGTATGTATGTGCATATGAGAGACAGAGAGAGACTTGAAAGTTCAAAGCAAATCCTGCTGATGTGATTTTTTTGATCCAAGTTTGCATCTCCATTTACACTTTTTTGAATTAGACACAACTAAAAATGTACAAGAGTTTACCCCAGGTACCTAAAAAGAATCTCCTGGGCAACTCTTGTAAATTTGAAGTCTAAAAATCAGGACTAGATTTGGCTGTGACAAAGCCCTAATCTTAAATTAAAGAAAACTTACACTGCAACAAATCTAAACCAGATCTAGAAAAGGCCTCTCTCCTCTCTCTCCCTCCCTCCCCAGTACTCCCATGTTTTTTACTTAGATTTGCACCAGGAGTTTCTCCTCCTCCCACAGCTATGTACTGCGAAATTGTTCACATACCTCATTGAAGAAATAGAATATACATTTAATGCTAACTGACACACATTTCCCATTTCCTCCTTTCTAGTGGTATTTTCATACTTTCAGAGTTTTGGCACTAACTGGTACCAGTTCATATATTTTGAAATGAAAGCATGCTAAGAAGGAACATTGGCAGAAGCCTCCATCATATGGCCTCATCAGTTTTCACTGTTTACAACAGCAATAAATGTACTCTAAAAGGGCCATAGTTCTGTTGATGTCAGAGGAATATATATACAGAAGGAGAGGAAGAACAGCCTAAATTTAGCTAGCAGAAAGGAGGCATCTGCAGCAGTTAGGTTGGTTTTGCTAACTGATAAAAAAGTATTATTACAAAGCAAAAAAAGACAATTTTTTGCAATTAAAGGAACCACCATAAAGAAACTACTTTTTCATAAGCAGGATTTGATGTTTCCAAGGCTTTTTTATTTTAAATAAGAGATAATCCCATTACATACGGTCATTGTGCTGGGGATAGAGAAATAATCCCATATATAACACCCTGAGACAGCATTTCTCACTTGTTACTAATGCTCCAGGAAAAAAAAGAAAACATCAAAGAGGGGGTCAGGATGATAGATCAGCAAGCCAGGAAGCAATTAGGTAAGCCTTATTGTACCTCAGAGAGTGGTGTTGGTTCCCGGCACTTCTGTTTCAGTTGTAGGAGTATATTTGTTGATTGAAAGTTGTTGAACCAGAAAGCACAGTAATAAACTTCAGTATATAAAGTGGTTTTGAAATTCYAGTGCATATAGAAAATACCCCATGAATGGAAAATGGCATTTTTACTAGCACATTGCAGTAAGAGTCAGTGTTGCAAAACTGTCATGTATTACACATCGTTTTTTTCGGGCTCCAGTTTTCAGGAAATTGTGTAGTTCCCTTGGAGGTGGGGGAAAACTGCATATGAACCAGAGCATCACTTATGCCACGGCTTAAGCAGTATCATTTAAATCAAACCGTTACAGGCAGCATACAGAAAGGCTTGTACTTAAATTGACCACTGGCGTGGTCAGCATACAAACCAGCATTATGCTGCACTGCATAGGTCCTGGCTGTGCTCCAGAATGACCCTTGGCGTAGGAACTCCAGAACAATTATACCAAGAAGCAGCCTGTCACCGTTGTAGCCTTCTTGGCCCCAGAAGTGGCTGAGAATCTGACAGCCCCCTCTCCCTGCCTTCAGATCTCACTGTTAAAATCACTTCTTTTGTGACCACTGCCACCAGCATGTGTGGGACCCTCGGTCTGGGACCATACCTCTGGCAGGGGCAGGCAGCTTGCTACGACACATGTATCGCTCTGCCTTTTCAAGGAGATGGTGCTTAGGGGGGATGTGCAATATGCGAGCAGGCAGCTGTTGACAGCAAGGAGGCCAGCACAGCGCAAACATGTTGCCCAGATGTGGAGAAACTTCCATAACAGCCACCTGATCCTAGCCCATGCCATTCGTGCACACAGGGGAAAAGCAGGCCCTGTGCGAGAGGTTAATAAACCCAGTTTACAAACCCATAGTTAAACAGAGACAATGCTTTCCCATTTTGAGAAACTACGTCAGGGCTTGTTGGCAGCTGCCTGCTCCAAAAATGATCACGGTAGTGACCCCTGCCAGGGATTTGTACCTGATCGTACACCAGCTCCCACCTGCTCAGGCAGGCCAGCTGCCAGATGCCGCTTTGAAAACGGCTCTTTGTGCTCTAGAAACGTCACCTGTATGGTTGGCACCCCACCACAGGGAACAGGAACGCTGTCCGGCTCTTGCGTCTTGCAGCAGTCATGCTTTGGCCACAGGCAGAGCAACATGACATGGAGGGATCTGACTTCACGCCAGCTACCTGGTGGACCCCTTGAGTCCCACTGGAACAAGTTGACAACCGTGTGGACTGCTCAAAATGGCAATATAAGCAGATGTGTTGTAGCTGGCATCCCACACAGTAACTGGAGAGGTATGGTGAACTCGGAGCAGGAGACTTCAAGAAACATTCACTAGACCCACACATAACACACCAATCAGCATGACAACAACCAGTTGAAAACCAAGACAAAAAGGACAGCGGACATCACCCCATTGCACGAGTTTACAGTTATCAGTATGGCCAAGAAAATACAATAGTAACGAGTTCAGACAAACTCTGTTACAGCAGAAGGTGGGGTAGACTAAATAAATACTGGTACATGTATTCATACTCATTTCAAGTTGGACACTGGTGTATAAGGTGGCATATTCCTAGAATTGATAATACTAACTTTAGCAAAAAGAATTCCTGCCTGTTGAAGAGTAATGAGTAAAACTCAAGAGTTTTTTATATTGGGCTTACTAATAAAAGAAAACACAAGAACAAGAAAATTGATCCTTTCTATCTTATGTTTGTCATCTGTTTAATGCCCAAAGTCACCATATAGTATAGCAGTCACCATATAGTATACAGAGCAGATGATTTCCTTTTTTCATACAGAACTGGGAATTGTTACTCATAAAAGGATCTCTGACAGCTGCAGAAAAGCTTTCACTTCACTTCCCCTGCAAACTCAATGCAATGCTTCACAGCTAACTGGGGAAGCAATGAAACTAATGAAGCCTAATTTCCCCTGGCTAATAAGGAACAAAGCCAGAGTGAAGTTAGGTTGTTCATTATGCCTCCACTCATCTGGATTCTCTGATGTCTGATAAGATTGGATCACGTGCCACAGCCTTACCTTCCAGGAGCTGTCTTTTCAGGAGAGTGCCTTTTCTTTATCATCTGTAATTTTGTGGGTTATTAGAGATGCAAAAAACTTCTTATAGAAGCATTCTGCTTGAATGAAAGCATGGCATGGTAGCCTATGCCTTTTTTCTGCAAAAGCTACTATATATAGCTAATTTTCATGAGGCTACTAAAGATTAAAGCTACTCTTTTCATTATATTGTGCAGTTACTGTGTCACACAACCCAATGAGTCACGTGCCTGTCATATATACTGCTAACAGTCAAAATACCAGCTCACTCTTTTCTATCATCATCTTTGTTCTTGTGGGTAGAATGAGTTGCTGCCTATCACACACAGAAGAATCCAATCTTATTCCAGTTGTTAAAATTTTATTAAAAATCACAGTTTAGCTTATTTAATTAAGCCTATTCAATAGAATTCTTATGGGATCTTCTTATGCATCTCTGATTGTTAGATTTTAATCTTTCTTATACAGAGAAGACAGTTTCCCCGGTAATACAAGCTTCATATTTTTAATTTGTGAACTCTATATCCAGTGTTTGCCCTCATAACTGAAACTTGTCTTAGGTTAATTTGATCTGGATCAGAATACAAGGATGCCTTTATTCTTAGGGTTAGAGAGTCCAGCTGAGTATGACTAGTAGAGGAACACGTTCCTGTTTACAGGGAGAGTAAGAGAGAACTGGTCTTTTTTTTAATCTAAAAAAAAAAAAACCAAACTTTTTTTTTTCTATCATTGTGCTCTGAAGTTGTTYGAGCTCTTGTTCAATTAGGGATTGTATGCCAAGTGTATAAAGTCATCTCATCTTTCTTTTGCTCTTGTAATAAGGTATATCTATTCAGTTTGGGACAGTTCGCAATCCTACAAAAGAGTGAGTTTTGTTATTCCAGCAACCTCAGGAACTAGAGCATTATAGGAAATGATATGTGACTTCTATTTCATTACTTAGAATGTTTTATTTAAATATATTTACCTAATGTATAGAATAGTGTAATTGGAATTTCTATAAACAATTAAAGTTCAGTGCCTGGCTGCTAATGCTCTAATGCCTTCTGGAAGGCTGCAAAACATCAAAACCAAAAGCATAGAAAACAATATTAATTATAACTGTTAACAATTACTGCCAATATGACATGCATCAACCTAGATCATCTTCCTCCACACTTTCTATAATCGGGGCTGTGTTATATAATATCAGCTTAACAGCTTCTTAGCTGACTTCCTGATGTAAAGATAAACATCATTATATAACCTGCCTATTTTAACTTTCCCAGTCAAATTAAGCAGAAAGGTTGGTGTATTGTATGGAATGATTTTGTCTGTGTGAAAACCCGACCCAAGAAGTAAACCCTCAAAGAAGGTTAGATGCTCTTCAGCAGTGTTTTCCTGTGAGAATTGCAGCGGTTGCTTTGGGTTTTGCCTGATGCAATGCTAACAGGTGTGTTTAGAAAGTTAATTTGGGAGTTTTTCTATGATCAAGTGTTACCCAATTAAAACAAAATCTATTCAAACTAAATTTAACTCTTCACATCATATGAACACAGAACAAATCCCCCCACAATAGCGAGGTTATCTAATTCAGACAAGACACAAAAAAGTGCTATTAAACCTCACTGTGGGATTCAGACACAGGCTATGCAAAGTAGCACCTTCTCCCAGAAAGCGCAGAAGCCACTTTTACTGTAGTGCTTTTTCCTTATTTCTGTAGCACAGTCCACAGCATGCCTTGAAATGGAGCCACTAGCCATGGCTCTGTTTACTCTGTGCTAATTTTCAGGCAGCTGCTCTCTGGAGGAGCTACCTTGGCCAGAGTCCTTGCACTGTCCTAGTGTCAGCTCAGACATCTGTACAAGCCTAACCACCCCTGGAGTACAGAAAGTGGTGTGCCTGAACCACGCGATCCAGTAGCGCACAGCAAAGTGACATCACAGCATATCACATCAAGATACCTTTGTTTTCCCAACCCAAGCAATATAGTATTTGTAGCAGAGAGCATGGGATTGTGCCCAGCCTTATGCCTCTTACACAGGGGTGAGATCTACGTACGTCTGCTGCCACCACGTTGTCCATCACATGCACCTGAAGAAACAAATAGTCTTTGTATTTTGGGATTACAGGCACACATAGCTAGATTAGGTGAGTGGAAAAACTAGAAAGGGAGTTTGGCAGTGATTTTTATAGGAATCAAAATCATACTTGTCAGAAAGTACCTTCTTTTAACAACTAAGAATCACTCTCCACATAAACAAAGTTTTTTTGCAAGGTATTAAAACATTCTCATTCACACCAAACACCGAGTATTTCCAAACACTGCAGGAACACACTGAGCATGTGGAGCTCATATAGTAACCCCTCTCTCCTGGGATGACAGACAGCTTGTTTAAAATTCCCTCTTCCTATGCTAACACCTACCTTTTGAGTTCAGCAGATAATTGGAGAAATACATATTTGTGAGCTGTTAGCAAGAGCATAGACAGCAGACTGCTAGTTTGCCCTTCACAAACTGTAGCTTCTTCTGTAGCACTCTGCCTACTACTAGTTACAGGCTATGCTATGGGTACCCAAGTCACAAGCTGCCCCTCTCCTGCCCCTCCTCACTCCCTGCTGCTCAAGATTGTAGAAGTTTTCTGCAAAGAGATCAGTTGAGAGGAGGATTTACTGGAGCCAGTGTGCTCAGCTGGCCCTCAGGGCTACCGCTGGTGGTGAGCCCGTAATTGAATTATCAGGCACACCTTCCCTTTCTTCCTCCTTGTTTGTGTAGAAGCTTTGGGAGGATAAAGGTGAGTATGTTCCACAGCTACGTGAAGAAAAAGAGTAGTGCTAAAAAGGAATGCAGCTAGAGAATTCAAGAAAAGTTTTGTCTTGTTTGGGATTTTATGAATAATTTACATTGTAGGAGGGAGAGGCTGCTAGTGACTGAAGCTAAGGGGTGAGTCCTCCAGTGTACCAGTGAACAACTGCAGAGCTGGAGCAACTCTGGATGAGCAGTGAGGAAACCTGGAAAACTGTGTCCAGCTATGCAGGGATCTACTGATGAAGAGGACCTAGGGGCTGCAGAAATTGTCCACAGTTAATGTATCCTGCTCTTCACTCCAGGTGAAGTGAGAATTCAGTGGTGCTGAGCTCCTGCTAACAGTGAGCATCCTCCAGTGCCCACACAGCTTTTCTGTTATATTTTCATACGTGTTTAGGTGTAGAAAGTCCTTGTAAACATGCTCTGTTTCCAAGAAAGGACTTTGCAGAGAGCCCTCACGTGGGTTTTGTAAAAACTACCCTTCAAATCCTAGTGGTATTGTGTCTACTCTTACTGAATTTAAAAGAGGTTGTCAGAGTCCAAAGGAACCTGTTACTGATTCACATGCAGATTCCAGTTTGTCCTTTCTGTGATAGATAGCTCATTTAAGCTTTGTAGCTTGCATATCACTCATCTTGCCCCAATTCCCTGATCAAATACTATTGCGAGTTGAGGTCAATGGAAATTTTAATAGTTTCTGATGGTAAGTTCCCAAGSAGTTTATATTAGACTCTCAGAATCAGAACTACTTCTGAACACACTGACCTAAGCATTTTGCTGCTGTTGGCAAAGGCTTGCATGGACAGCTAACTTCTCCAGCTGGGTCCAAGGATCTAGCTATATGCTCCAGAAAGCTACAGGGAAGCTGGCTGCAATAATCAAACATGCACACTCAAAGACAACAAGTACTGTAAGGCTATTTACTACTGATATTCCAGTGCTTCTATTCCTTCCATTTGCTTTTTGTCCTCAAAATACAGCATTTTTTGAAATAATATATCAATCTCTCTTATTTTCAGATTTTCATTACGGGGGGAAAAAAAATCTTCCACTAACCACAGCTGTGTTTTTTGCAAGGTAAAAAGTGGTATCACCAGAGGCCATACCACATTCCTTCTCAGATCTACACTATTGCAACAACAGAGTGCATTGAGTAACTAGTTTGTCCGATACCAAGACTGACTCATAAGGACAAGAAAAGTTGGAAGACAGGTGTATGCTTGCAGTTCTTGTCCCATTTCCTTGATAATTTAGAAATGTGGCAGAAGAAAACATTAACTTGGGGATGTGCAGGCCTCTCTTCTGGAATGGTTTACATTTATGTATTTGCTTAATGCCGAAAGCAGCGAAGTTCCTTTATTTATTTTTGGTTGCAGAGACCATGTGGACTAGGACTTAAAGGTAAAATATTTTCCCTTTTCTTTCATCAGTAAATATTTTACGCTCTGTGGAGACAGACTTAGAGAAGAAGCATGGGATGACACGAAGAGCTACAGCAAAAGAAATGCTGTGAAGTTGAATAGTGTAGAGATCAAAGTCATACCAGGCAGGAGGGAGAGGCAAGAAATGCAGGTATTGAACACAGGATGACTGTGAGCCCTTACTGAGATGTGACCATGAAAGGGGAAGATGACTGATGCAGGCTTCAGGAGAGAGATTTTCAGCAGGCAGGGTTATCTTGATGGCCCTGTACAAAACACTAGTGAGACCTCACCTAGAGTAATATATAACCATGGCCATCTGTGTTCAACAAAGGTGAATTTGCACTAGAAGAAGGCAGAGGAGGGCTTCTGGGATGATGACTGGAGTGGAGCGCTTCAGAGGATACCCTAAGGTCAGCAGGGCTATTGAGGAGAAAGAACAAGGCTCCCCCAGAAAGCAGAAGGCTTCCTGGGACAAGAGCAGTAAGGTTTGGAGCTGCCTCCTAACTAGAAGGGTGCAGTCACTGAGCTGGTTTCAAGGTGGGACTTGATGAAGCCACACATCGCGGTGTCCTTTCAATTCCATGTCCTACAGGCTTCGTGTCTTTTACCTCGGACTCACTGCACCATRTATTTAAAAATACAAGTAAATTTCATGGCCAGATTTGGGCTGCATCTGCATTGAAATTGCTCTGTATTGACAGAAAACAGGGTACAAAGACGTAGATTTTGGTTTTGCTTTATTCCAGTAAATTGTCTCTCTCAAACACGTAGTTTCTCTTGTGCCTTCATTCTTGACATTTCTGGGGTCCTCTGGTAGGTGGTCTGGACAGTGTTGTAAGGTACAGCAGCTTCAAGATAGCAAGCTGCTGAAACCCAGGAGTCCTGAGGACTATTCAGATAGCTGAGGACATCTCTGGCATAGTAAAACACTAGATATGCTCCTCTACTGTAAGGTGAATGGGAAGGGACAGACTAAAACCTCTGCTAGTTTTGAGTTTGGATTTTTTTACTGCTTTATACTAAATCATATCAAGGAAGGGACAAAAATCAGCTAGTGAGGAAGAGTGGTATTCTTCTCATCAAAGCTGCACTGAATTTACGTTTTTGCTCTAGAATTGCTATGAACTTCCAGGCCTGTGCACTAAGGGTAGACTCGAGAGAAGAGCTCAGTCCACCATCGTTGGTCTGGATTCAAGGAGTCCTACTTACTTTCCTAATCAGAAACAGCTCAGTAATCTCACAGATCTCCTGGCATCATACAGATGCAGAACATGCCTCACACTTCAGAAACTCACTAAGGATTTACTCAATTATTAATTAAAATCTCATTTGATTATGATTCTATCACATGCTGGAGGAAGCATCCAGTTTCATTGCGAACAGTTAATTTAGACTCTCTGAAGACGTTCCGTCATTTAAAACAAAACCAGCAGTCCAAAGAAAGAAAACTATATCATTATTTATGGCACTACATTACAATTCAGATGGGATTAACTAACTCTGTTTCTAATCTTTTTAACAATATAATATGATGAAACATGCTGGCTGTGTTAATTATTGTTTGTTAAGGCTATTTATGCAGGGTGCATCTTCGACGTAGTTCCAGTGAATTTCTGATGCATCTTTGCCTCTGCGGATTTCATTTTTCTCTGCTTTGGCTTAATGTAACTAAAAATGATAATTTTGTGGGTAGTCCCTGCACAGTGAGCCACATGCTCGTATTTATATCAGAAACAGCTCATACCTTCAAGGAATTAGCAACTGAAGTATGTTAATTTCTATCTGTGGCTGGAATTAGCTGCTAGATACCCATTGTGTCTGTTTTTTATATAGGCCTGCAGAACTGCAAGCATCAAAGGGACATTGCATGAGAATAAAGCAGCCCCCTCAGATCTCACTTGCTTGATTCCTTATGTAGACCTCATTTGCGTTTCTGCAGTTAGTCAGGAAGCATTTGATTTTGCTGCTACCCTGCTCCACGCTGCCCCAGCGTACACAGCACTGTGCTCTCCACGCCAGGCCATGGCATCTTGCTGGCCGCAGTCATACCAGCGAGGGGACTGAAGGAGACTCGGCTGACTTTCAGCCCTTATTGACTCATGGTGCTTCAGAAATTTCACTACCCGTGCAGTAAGTGCTAGTAAGTAAACTATGTGGTCTAGCCCCAGTAAGTTTAAATTAACATTTCCACACAATACAAACACTTGCTGCTTTTTATATTTTTGCAGCAAGTTATTTCTGTAAACTCTTTGGATGGATGGAAAGTACTTTTGAAAATGTGGAAAACATATAAAACTCCTCCAAGTACCCTGCAGATTTTAACAGCCCACACATGGACCAACTCCATTTCATCGCTGGTGCCCACAATGGAAAGCAGACTGCTGGCCCCAGGCAGCTGGAGCCCAATCCCTCACAACAGTATCACTATTAAAGCCAGGGAAATCACTCCGCAATCACCACAGTCAGAATGAAATCATCAGCCTCGTACCATGACAGTTTCAGCAATGTTATATATTGAAAGCAGAACACAGCTTTTCATTTTACAGACCCCTAAAAGCTTTTCAATGTCTGTGCAGACCTGGGGAGTCACTTTTAGACTCATTAAACAATAGGTTTAATTTCTTGGTTCACTTTTACAATATCCTTAAAAGCAGCCCATCCTACAGACATCCACAGACCATTTGAGGAAAACCACTCAGCTAGAAGGAAAGATGAGGTGGTGTGTAGGAAGTGCAAAATAAGTCCCTGCTAGTTTGTGTTGATGGAGCAGCACAAGCTAGCAGGGATCTGGGGCGCCCAGCCTTATCACGCACGTACCAGGCTTGCTGCTCCTGCTCCTGGTGGCCTTTTCATCCTGGAAGGCTGCAGGGGGAACACCACCTTTCCCTAGGAATTATTGGGAGGCTCAGCTGGGGACCAACTTCCCCTGACCAGCTGAGATCACTTAAGCTTTCTCAGCCTGAACCAGAGACAGCTTCAGAAATGTCCCTCAGGAATAGGAACAGCCCCGGTGCTGCCCGGTAAGTGCAATGCCCTCTCTCACAGAGAGCTGCCCCCGGGGCTGACAGGGCAGCAAGGCCCCTCCGGGACCGCCAGAAGGCTTCCGGGGACACAGGCACTCCACCACGGCATTTAGTTTGCTGTAAGTGGTCATTGACTCTGCCAGAAGCAACCTGTAGACTTTCTTCTTCTTACTAAGGAGCTACAGTACATGGACTCAGATCTGTTACGCGGATCCCTCCAGCAGCACTGGTGGAACAACTCTTCCTAAAAGCAACTACTCAGCTAATTTCTGTTGCTCGTACAAAAGCGTACATTTGGATAGGATATTTAATCTCTACTCACACTTCGACTTCTTATTCCTTTTCTTATTGGCTAGCATGTTATTGCCAGTATTTCAAGAAGCTGTATATTTGGTGGTGATGTACCGTTTGCAGGCAGAACAGTTCCTCTGGCAGTGCTGTACCAGGGGTTCAGCACGCCAGCACCCCCTGCACCCTCCACGTCAAAGCAGTTTCAGTGAAGCTTTTTCTTGAAGCTCTCGTGTCATCTCATGCACCCACGGTCCTTATAACTATTTGTATGTAGTATACCTTGCAGCTCACTGAAATAATATTAAAACTGATTTTTTTAATACCAATAAAAATGCCTTTAAAGTTTTTGAAGGACTCTGCATTGCCGTTCCTGAACTCAATAATCTCCCAGGACAGATGCTGTGTAGGCAGCCAAAATAAAGCTTTCTTCAAGCTCTTTTACAAAGCACCTGAACATTGCCATGGAAGGATGCAAACATTTCCTCTCTGGTGTCTCAGATAAGACTGCCCATAAGAAATACCAAAACTGCCTACCCTCATTACACCTGCCCTCTGGGAAACGGGCTGAAACAAACTTATTCCAGAGCAGCCATCAGACTGTAAGTCCCTTCAGTCACTACCAATTATCAATAGTGTTTGATTAAATACTATATAGCAAGTTATCCAGGTTTACTAGCACACTCTTTCAAAGTATCTGTGGGTTTGGTTTGGTTTTTTTTTTAATTCCACAGAGTGATTTTTTTGAAACAGTACCAATCTGAATGGAGGGTGGGAGGGGTCTAAATTAGCAATGTTTTTGTGTGCCCGTGTGTGGCTTTCCAGGTCAGAGACACTTCACAACAGTACAGTAACACTAGGAAAGTCCCTGCCTCCACTGAGCGATGTTTTGGGCAGATGAGTAAAGTAACATATTCTCTCACAGTGGGGGAGGCAGCTAGATTGTTTGCCCTAATGAATATTTCTGGCAATTTTACTATGCTAAATTACAGCAAGAAGTTCTCTATAATCTCACATTGCTTCTTCCAGCTCTTCAAAATGCTCACATGTGGCCTCTGCCACTTTTTCTGGCTGTATTAGACCACAGAATTGTCATTAGGTCGGGGTATGCTTATGAGGGGACATAGATGTTTATAATGTAAACAGCCACCTCGTGCTCCGCAGCAAAACAGTGTATCTACACATTCCTTCCCCTTAGATTGGTTGTGATATTTTTCTGCTTAACACCTAACGCTGCTAGCATTTGGGGTACAGCTGCAAAAATAGCTCCATTTCTGGCAGGCTCGTTACATCATTCATAGCTGCTGCAGCAAACCTTGGGGCTGCTGTTCTTAATTTGGGCTATAATGCATCTCCAGTGCTGGCACTTTGTAGAGGAAGATGGAAGAGCTATCTTTTSTCTACTTTCATCAGCAAAAAGCAACGGGCAAAGTTTACAGGTTGGCTATGCTGTGCTAAGGGGGCAAAATTACYGTGTAATGAGACTGATAAAGGGCAGATAGACTTGTCTGAGGCTGGAGTCCATGCACGGAGTCCATGAGGAGCTGACGGCATGAAGACAGACACCTGCCCCTCTGCCCTGAGCTCTGCTGGCCTGGGTCAGTCCCCGGGATGTGCTGGAGCCGGCCGAGTGGGCTCCATCCATACCAGGCCTTAGCACAGCAAAGCAGCAGCAAAGGCTCCGGGGTGCCCACATCCCACTGAAGGCAGYGCAGCAGCTGCCTTCGGACACAGAAACCCACCAAGCAAGGGTCATTCCAGAGCAGTGAGAAAGGGCTAAAGTGACTAGAGTTGAATCTGACCCTGTTCATGGTTTTTTGTGTTGGACTTTCTGTTCCTGAAGCCCCCCTCTACTTTCAAAAGGCTCTCGCTTTACCAGTTTGATCCCATAGCCTGAGGCAGCCGCAGTCAGTGCTCTGCAATTGTCTAGATTCGATTTTCTTCCAAGTAAGAAGTGCCATTGCATTTCCATGAAACTAAAAGCAGAATAGGAAAAACCATACATATGCAAATGGTTATGCATAACAGTCTAAAGTTCTTAAGAGATTGCATGGAAAATAGACGTGGAAATTTCACAGATTTCAGCATGACTCAGGGGGCATCCAAACAGTGAATGTGACTCATGGACTGCGTAGGCATGTACAGGTATGTGGGTAGGCTTCTGGAAGCCATATGGTTTCCTGCAGGAGCTGAATATCAGCACACGCGGTGGTGGTGGGGAAAAGAAATGTGACGTTTTATCACATAACAAGCTACTTAAGCACTGCCTGTCCAAGAATTACTAATGGACCGGAGCCTGGCAAGGGCTGGCTTCCATCAGCACTGCAGAATAACACGGCTCCTCTAAAGAATGGGATCTATTTACAGGAAACTCTTTGGAGCACAATGAAATTTAAGGGGGTGAGAGGCAATTATATTCCAAAATAATTTGGTTTTGTTGAAACTAGTCTTTGAAGAACTCTCTATAGGAGGCCACAGTCTGGCAGAAAAGGGACATCATGTGGGACCCTGGCACTATTTGGGCTTTGTGAAAGCAGCTGGAAGCAATTTCATCTGAACTCTAATAATGTTTAAAAATGAACAGCCAAGCTTGGATCCAGAGCAAGACACCTACCCCACACCTACCCCACAGAGCCAAAGGAGTTGTACCTGCTTAGCCCCGTCTAAATGTGTTGCGAAATACTGTAATTAATTATTCAGGTGAACTTCTCCAGTCAAAGAACAGGCATGCTGCAGTTGTCAGTTCCTGGACAGTGCACAGACCCACCCATCCGCTGAGGACGCGGGAAGTCTGAAAAGCTGCTACGCCTCCAGGGAATTCAATACCTCCTCCCCTGCCCCAAGAGCCACGAGGATTTACAAGGTTGTTTTCCCTCAGGGGGAAGAAACAAGGAGGTAAAACTGAGACATGGATTTTGTGACTTTACATGAGTAGCATGAGCCAGGGCAGACACTATCGATCAAAGGGGAACTACACGTGATAAATATACACTGCCCCTTCTTATTTGACAGCTGCAGCCTGTCATTTATTTCCTGCAAGATAAAAACAAATTGAAGGAAAAGAGTGGATGTCTTCCCCCCATTATTCTTCCTACAGCAAGTTCTTCCCCCACTCCAAAGCCCGTAAAGAAACTGAAAAGGAGGGGGTAAATAGCAGTTATGGGACTCAAACGGAGATTTTAAAAGTCAGTATCAATGCAACATAACATATGGTGCATTTGGTCCTGCAGCTTCAGTCCCAAGTCTGACACAAGCAGGAGACAGGTGAGAAAATCAGAATGGATTCATGTTTCTTTTRTCAGCCAAAGGTACCTAAGGACAGGAGGCTTGCATCCTGCTTTGGATCTCATGGGTGCTGGGTGTCTGGAGATGGGACTGAGCTAATCTTACCCATGCTCACAGCAAACCCGATCTGCTGCAGAGCTGGGGTAACGCTTCCTTTGCACAGTGCAGGTGTTACTTGGAGTCCCTCTCCAAAGAAAATTTCCACCAAAAACAGGGACTGTTTTGCCTGAAAGCATCAAAATCCTGGAGAAAGTCTGTGTAGTGGGATGCAAATCTCCTTTTGAGATCTGTACTTAAAGACAGAATTACTCTGGGGCATTTGACCTAGGGCATGTTCTGTGGCTTTCACAGTGATGGAAAACCCTGTTCTCACCATAGTGGAGACATCCACAGATAGCATAGATAGAGTTACTCTGCTTTTGGGGTAAGTGAGAATTTTGCTGATAAATACTTGTAGATGAGGTAATACCCTTCTGTCAGTGCTGCTTTTACATTATAGCAGATTCRATGAAGGAAAAGAGACAGAGACAACCATCTTGATCTAACAATATATGAGAAAAACTGGAATGACAGAAATAARACACTAGTCTCTGAGCTGTCAGAACATCTATGCTGATATGGGAACAGGCAGGAAGACAACAGAGGGAGAGCAGGTTACAAAAACAGTGATCAACCATGAAAGTTTACTTCCAAAAGCCGTTTGAAAAGTATGGACGTTGAACAGCGACCCCCATGTTCAAAAGCTGATTAGGGTGCTTGTCCACTATCTCCTGTTGGCCTCTGCAGGAGCAACATTATCTGCTTTCAAACATATTGCTGGTACAATTTTAGCTAGAGTCTTTGGGTGCAGCGCTGCTCCATCTTTTAGTTAGTGGATGTAGAGAATATGGATTAGAGAGTCTCTTTCAGCTCCCTGGGCAACTATGACACCTCAACACCTTGAAATCTCAGGACACTTAAGGTAAAAATGGAAATCTTTTCTCACCTTCCAGAAGTCTGCCAGACCCGCTTGGACAGGACCTGCCTCCCAGTGGTGGGCAGGGAGGGATAAGGGCAGTACTCATCTGCAGGAGTGCTTCTGATGTGGGAGAGAGGCGCTGGAGCTTACCCCCACTTCCACGTGTGCAAGCACCCCTTGCCATGGGTACCAAAATGAACGCCCTGCCCCAAAAAGGACTGCCTGCTGGCTGCCCTTCTCAGGCACATTGCAGGTGTCCTCAGTCATCCACCAGCTGAGCCAGTTTATATCCAGGACACTTCAGGCACACCAGCAAAAATGAAGCAGGCAATTACCAGCAATGTGCGAAGTGAGTACAAGCTCCTGTGCAGGTCCTACATCCAGTTCACTTGTGGTTGACGCACTTCATGATTTGTTCTTGACTTAGCAAGATCAAGTCTTTACAAATAAGTGAAGACTACTAAATAGACAAGCCCTGTAAGTCTTGTGTAGCTTTTAGAGGCTAATCTTTCCCCAGAATTGATGATTTAATTAATTAATTTTAATTTAACATAATAAAGATGTCTCTGTAAGAGCTTGAACATAACTGATCATGAAATAAACATAACTTAATTATATCTCACTGATATTGCAATTATCTGCACAAGCTGCTGGCTGGTCAGCTGGGTCCCTGCCATCGTCAGAGGGGCAGAGCACGGAGCCCTGCTCCAGGGATGCCACATTCCCTAAGCAACAAGCCTGACAAGCTCCTTCAGCCCAGGGGGTAGAGAACTCCTTGACCCAATGCAGAGCTAATGAAGGGGTTTCACTACAGCAGCATAGCCCAGGAAGGGCAGGATTGGAGGGGCAGAAGGGATTTCAAACCCTTTTAAAAGGAAACTCAACACAAGTTTAGTAGGCCCCTGGATGGAGGCTCAGGTCCAGGGCATATTTCTAGGTGCTCTTTCCATCATGAGAAAAAGTGAGAGAAATGCCAGGTTAGGGAGGAAAGGCAGTTGGCATGCTGGGATCCTCACTGTGGGATCTGCTGGGAGTTCAGACTTGCCTGCACCTCACTGCTACCGGGAGCAGCCCCAGTAGCCACTCATCCTCCGACCGGTGAGGGGAGGTCAGCCTGGCACGGGGGTGGTGGGAGCCAAGTCCGCATGCAAAGGTGGCAGGGCACAGAGCAGGTTTCTGTGGGACTCCATTAACTCTGGGCTATTCCCTTCTGCACTCCCAAGTGGTGACTTTGGCCCGGGGGACAGAGCCCTGCAGACACCTCGAGCCCCGCTTCTGTACAGAGAAAAGCTGTGAGAGCGTGTGAGTGTCTGTGCAAGGCATTGGCAGCTATGGCTTTCTGCACTGTGAAAAGGATCAGGAGAGTCTGTGATGTGGGCTGAAGATTTCTCTTGYAACCTTTGTGGCAAGTTAATTGTTGTTGATTACAAACCCAGTGCAATCTTGTTAATTTGCAACACAGAACAACAACAGCCATTTAAGAGCAGCCCTGCATCCAGCTCCTCAAGCACAAAATTCTCACGTTATGCAACAGCATGGTACGAGGCTGTTCAGGAAACAAATAGCACATAGATCTGGTAAGGGCCAAAAGGGATTGAAAAGCAGATAATAGGTACCTGAATAGCAGATTAACAACATGAGGTGTTACACTCCATTACCTCTTTTGCGGTGGCAGCCTGGTCTCTGCTGCACCAGACAATGCAGGCAGAAGAGTCGCTGTACAATGCCTTGGTCTTGTCCTCTCTTTCTGCTCTTGTTGGTACCTGCCGGGGAGCCCATGGGGCCAGCTGAACCTCTGGGCTGTCTCACATCTGTACTGCGGGAACAGTCCTGTCCCTGTGTGCTGGCAGGGCAAGGAGCAGGAAAGAGGCGACCTGAGAGGCAAAATGACTTGACCAAGGTCACCCAGCAGACCAGCAGCAGAGCCGCATGCGAGGCTYCATTGAAATGAGTGACCGCAGTCTGGGCATGGTGCCCCGAGCTTGCCACGGGGCAGGGACAGCCCGTTTGTAGCTGGACACAGAAGTTACTAGCCTTTCTGCAAAACAGCCCTTCAGGTGACACCCTTCGAAATTCTGGCAGAACAAGAGAAAGAGCTGCAAGTCCTCACTTAGAGCCTCCGTCGGCCCTGCCAGAAGGAGACAGAAGGGGAATGGGATGAGGTCAAGCTCCACCAAAGAAAGAGGCAGGAGACATACATTGTCTGTGTCTGGTACCCTGCGTATACTCAGGCAAGCTCTATGGGACACTCTTTCACATCATCTCACAAATCAAGTAATTTCCTATTGCTAAGAGAAGAACCACCACATCTGTACATGATGCTTGACTTGATTTTTTTATTCTAACACAGCAGCAAATAATTGCTTTATATAACACATACTCAAAAGTGGGGTTTGTAACAAATCTGTGTTTTACATTATTTTCTTTCATTCAAATGTCATGACGTTGCATACGCAACTCTGCAGTGTGCCTGCCTTCTCACTAGGCTTATATTGCCCCTTCCCAGAGGAATAGGAGCAAGAGCAGCTCTACTGAGCTGCAGATTTCTTTGCGGCTGTCCCTGATGGATGATGGTGACATAAGCTGGCTGTCTTGGGGATTTCACGTAAGCTGAAGCTTGGAAGGCTGAGCTACATAGAAGAAGTGTCAAAGCACACCCAGGAGCCCAAAATAGGAAGGAGAAGGAGGCGCATGGACTGAAGTGGCTCAGAAGCACTAGATCTGGACAGCAGATTAAATATAAATTGCTGTGAATGTGGGGTTGGTCTAAACCAGCTCCAGCAAGACAGGGATGAGATGTCCTGCAGCGTACCGCAGGCACACAGTACTCGTAAGTAAAAATTCTCCCTGCAACAAAGCAAGAAATCCCAAATCAAAACCTAGTTTGGTTAAAAGCTGTCGGTACCAAAAATATTTTTTGGGCAAGTGGAAAAGGTAAGTTTCGAAGCAGCAAAACACAGGCGACAGGGATCAGAAAGGAAAGAGAAGTGAGTATGCAGGGTCCCGATGAAGTCTGAAAGCACTGGTTCTTACCTTCTACTCCATCAAAGGGATCTGGAGTGACATCCAGATCCAAACAAGGCTTGCATAGACCATTTGGGAATTAAAGTACAGTTTAAGCCTCAGTTACAGTCATGCTATCATTACTGCAACCGGGAGCAAAGGTGTGCGGCTGCAGAGCCCCCTTTAGGGGTGGATCGCCAGCCTGTGCAGGGAGAGGCAGACAGACTATTTGCAAATCTTTTTTTCTTATACCCTCCTCAAAACACCTTTGGCCACTTCCCCCTTTCATGTGGCCAGGTAACAATGCAAACCACCAACCTGCTGACTACACCTTCTAGGTGACATTCAGAAAAATCATAGAAAAATGAAAACAACTGTATATGAAAATTCAAGCTTTGACTTGCTAATATATCCTCACATAGCATGAAGCTAGGGCAACAGCATACAGGAGTGTTTTACGGATGGGTGTGAAGAGGGCAGAGATGTAATCACTGAATAGCAGTTGTCACGTTCAGGGATGACTGGCAGGTTTCAGGAAGAGGATGTGTTCATCTTCCCTGATGAGCTGTATGCGAACAGCGATGAGAAATGCTGTCACTTCATTGCTAAATCCAAAACAACACATTCACCTTTAATCTACTGCATTTTAAAAAGCATTAGTCAGACTAGGCATATGACGCTGGTTACCCCAGAAGGAACGATAAGTAAAGCTTAGAGTCTCCTAAGCAGTTTATAGGCTATACGTTATGSTCGAATGCCTCCTCTAAGTAAAAACCCGCAAAATCCTTCATCTCCGACACCTTCGGGAGCAACAGAACTGATAACCAGCCATGCAAGAAGCTGACGCAAGTTGCAAGGTCAGCACCCAGCACAGAGGTACCAGTGTCCCCACGAAGCAGAGCAAATGTCCCTGCAGGACGGTCCCACCACCAGCACAGGCACCAAGGCACTTAAACATCTTCCTTGCTGCCTCTGTTTCTACATCAGCATGTGATACCTCCCAGGCCTCCAGGACTATATGTCCGTCCCTATTCTACATACCACAGCCGCTCTGGACTCTGTGGTTCAATGTCCCTGAGATCAAGGGAATTTATATCTGGATGAGATCCTACACAACTAGGCAGAAATACACGGTCATGAAAGCATGGTAGGGAAAATAATCCTAGCAGGAACTGGGGGAACACTCCCAGCAAGGAACCGGTTCCTGCCTGGTGCCTCTGTTGGGGATGGCCGGACACAATTCCCTTTGCAGATCAACATTATTCATATGTAAATCAAAAGCTGGTTCAAAGGCTTCTGTTGAATTCTTGATTCCCCCTGACTCTGGCTTTCAGTTTTCCGCCTTTATGCCAACAGCTTAGTCAGAAGTCTTTTAAATCACTGGAAACATCTCAATTATATAATTAACCAGAATGTGAGTATCTGCAAACTGCAACAAGGGAAGGCTTTGGCTGCCCAAGTTTGAGGGTATGGTGGAAGCTTGTATGCTATTAATTTTTAGCTAAAGCTGATACATAGGAAGCTAAAACCAGCTGTGGTCCTCTCTGCCAGTACCTCCAAGGGCACGGCAGCCACGAATGTTGCACTGTGCCTACATAATCACATGCACCCCACGGCTATGTGGGGAGGTTTGAATCCCCTCTGTTAAGGGAAGGAATTGCACAGGAGGCGGCTTGGCAAGCCCCAAAAATGCTTTGTTCCCTGGGCCAGGCTTTGCAGGAGTGGCCCATCACCTGATCCGCGTGAATAAGCCTTCTCCTATTTAAGCTTCACTCTCAGCTGGTGGACCATGAACTGCTGAGCCCTAAATGAAAGGGCAGGGCCAACGGAGGCAGAAGAGCAAAGGAGTTAAGCAGTTACCAGCCCAGGGCAGCGAACAGGAGAGCAGGGATTTATCTGTCTGGGAAGCAGAGACAAGATGAGGACAGTTATGAAGGCAGCGTGAAGGGAATGCAAAGAAGCGCAGAGACAGGAGACTGCAGTGCCACAAGATATACGTAACCCTTGAGAGGGACATGTGGTGACGGTTGCTCCAGCATATAGTGCCAGTGACAGAGCTTGTGAAAAGGGAATGGATAAAAATAAATTATTCAATTAAGCACATATTAATTTAGACCAAACCTCTAAGAAACATAGGTCTGATTCCAAATTCCCAGTTCCAAAAGGCAAATCGATCAGCTCCAGGAAATGAGAAATCAGCTAGGCTGAGGAATTCAAGGACCAAACAGTGGAAGCAAAGCTCTTAAACTGCTCTGGGACTTCTATTTCATGCAAAAGGGGTAAAGTCTGGAGCAGCACTGCAAGCCCAAGTCCCCACTCCACCACCTTAGAAGAGGAGTTGGAGCACGCAGAAACTCCAAGTAGAATGGAATAGGGAATAAAAGCAAAGGTACCAATACATGGCAGGTCAAAAACATTTGGTTATCACCTCTGGCAATCCTCAGACCAAATGACACCTCACAGTAGGTATTAAACAAACAGAAAAGTTTAGTCAGCTATATGAGAAAAAGTAGATCAAAGAAAGGAGAAGGGAAGGTCTTTTTACAGAGAAAATGGGGTAAATACTAATCTCAGGGTGGGCCCAAGCTAAGTTAACTCTTTGCCTTACTTTTCAATAGGAAAAGAATAATGTCGAATATGAGGTAAAAGGCAAGATGGATGATAGGATAAATACGATAAATACTGTAACTGGCCACTTTTTCAGCCCAGAGATGGGGAAAAAAGCACAATTTCACATACTCAACTGGAGTGGACTGACACATGAAGCTGCAGAAATAGTAGTATTTGAGCAAGTCTGGGACATTACCATGACTAGGGAAAAGCAAAATAATATTGATACTTAAGGAGGGAGAAGTGATGAGGAAAGGTCGAGGCCCAGTAGTCTAACTGCAGTAGAAAGCTAGGTCTTAGAACAAATTTTGAAAGAGTACCAGATAATGAAAAATACAGTAACATTAAACGTGGACTTTGCAAAGAGAAACTTTGTCAGACTTTGTTCTTTCTTCCTTTGAAAGCCAAAGGAAGCCCCTTAGAGCTCATCCCTTTGGACTTCAGAGAAGCAGCTGACGTGGCATCAAAGGGAGATTAGCAAACTGAACATGCTCCTGCTAAAAGACAAGATACAAAGCAGGAAGGAACTGGCTACAAGGGAGGCAATGAAAAACAGCATTGACAGAGGCAGGATGAGCCTGAAGAGGAATTACTACCACAGGTCCTCAAGGGTCTGCCACTGAGTTTGATATTTTGCCTGCGTCTCTGGCACAAGAAGTGAAGTTGGCTCTTGCTGCCTACGTTCAAGAGAGCTGGATTAATTTCAACCGACACAAAAGAGGGTACCACCAGGAAACCAGCCTGCTTCAGCAAGGACTACATGGCTGGATAGTTCAAGCTGCAAAAGAAAAACAGAGGAGATCTCGTTCCTCCCTAAAACAGACCAGAAAACAGGCACAAGAGAGGAAACAGTTATTTCAGCCACCGACAGCAGCGGCGCGGGCTGGCCGGGGTACGCCTGGCATGCATCAGCAGCCCTCTCGCCACCGGGGCAGCGGGGGCAAGAAGCCAAACTCATTTCCAGATAAAAGGGATTCCTTTGTGAAGAGCAGCAGACAGGGCAGGGTAGTGGGTGCAGTTGTGCGGAGACACCCACGCTAACAAAGTCATCCCATTCCCTAGAAACACGCCGCTCCCGTCTCTTGCTGCCTGCTTCTTTCCACCCGCGTTTGGGCAGGGTTTCATTTCAAACTGTGCCAAGGCACTGTGAAAATCGGCCAGGGAGTGCTTGCACGGCCGCGGTACCTGCAGCACTGCCAGGGAGAAGCTGGGAGCTGGCAGAGGTGCTCTGCTGCCCGGTGCTGCCAGGACAGACTCCTTGGTGACAGCAGGTGCCCCGGGAGCGGCTGCTCCCGAGTAATTCAGGAGCATTTCTAGCAGCATTAGTCACCACCCTTGTCTTGACACATTCTGGGCCGTCTAGCCGAGTTAATGACACAGACATTGCTTCACGATGGTCAAGTCTCTTGGCTCATAAAATAGTAGCTTGAGTTTCCTGCCTTTCATAAAAGTCAGGAGCCCTTCAGTATCCAGCTCATTCATGGAAGATAAAAATCTCTTGGCAGAGGCTCTTTCCTCACTTGTAGGTTAATTTCATTGTTCAGGCTCTGCAGAGCACTTAATACATCCCTCCCCTGTTAATCTCCAGCAAAGTTTTTGACTGATGTGGCTGGGTATCAGCCAGGCACCGCCAGTTAAGGTGCAGGGGAGGTTCTTTACCAGTATATTCATTTTCTCTCCCATCTCCACAACCAGCAACACACCGTGGGATTGCACAAACCCAGCCTGTGACGCTGCCCCTTGCATCTCTAATCTGCCTCACCGCTGAAGACATGTCCAGGGTCTTGCAGCACCAAGGAAGTTAATGACTTCTTCACCAGGGTGGGAAGCAGCAAAGGGACCCAAAGGTGTAATGGCAGGGTGCAGGAGATGGCAACAGCCATGAATCAGGGAAATGCTCCCAGAAACAACATGTGCCTGTAAGCACTCGGCAACCTCTCTGCAAAGTGCCTGGGCCTTCTGGTTTTCCTTGAGGACTGCGCACAGCAATGGTTCGAGCCAGCCAGCATCAGGTGTGTCCTTCTGTTCTGCGAGATAATGGCACCACTCCAGTGAAGTCAGTACAGTTCAAAGAAATTAAGCAGCACAATTTTAATTAAAATTATAAACTAATGAACCAGGTTCCCAAGGGACATGGTAAAATATCCATCGCTGAGCTTTCACAGTGAGGCTAATTGCATAGCCAGAAAATTAACAATCCTTGGTCTGGAACAAGCGTGGGAACTGTGCAGAGATCTCTGCATCTCCTTCAGAGACCAAACCTCCCAACATCTTTGCCCACCTAGTCCTTCCCTCATGGCTTGCAGTGGATATTTATCAGTTGCTTCCCATCACTGTTCAACTAATGTGGTCATACAGACTGTCCAGTCCTCATCCTAAAGCTGTATCCCCTTTGCAGCCATCTTCTTATCTCCCTGAATCTGCAGAGCTCATTTAAACCTTCTGCTGCCTGCTAGTGGTGTAGTGTTGTGTGTCAGGCTAGTAACTGAAAAGCCTTTTACTATCATAATTTAGCCTTATGTAGAAGTGTAGTTAGTCATGGATGGGCCTTTGCAATTCAGAATTACAGAACTGAGCCTAAAAAGCACAGTCCTACAAAGGACATTAATATGCAGAAAGATGTTTGATCTAAATGGGACCATTTTGTGTGCCCCCACATGGTCCTGCATCTGTCGCTGCAGTGCCATGGCAATGGTGAGAGCAAGAACATTCCCTTTGTTTTTTGCTCCACCAGCACTAGTACTTTTAGAGGCTGAACATTATAATGCAGTGCTAAATAAAAACAATCATTAAAAAATCAGCACCTCTGCTCTGTTAGGCAGCTACAAGGACACCTAGCACTGCTCAACCAGTTTGGTTTTTGTCAAGACAGCACAGGGCTCTTGCACTGCTCCTGCAGCTATGAGCTGGCAGTGCCCAGAGCTCGGCAACCTCTCTGCAAAGCCTCACTAATAATACTGGCACCACTGCCATGCTCAGGAAGGAGACCTGAGCTTTCCTCAGCCTTTTCTGGTGTTGCCCACACCAGGTCTCTTCAGGTCTCTGTTGCACAGGGCAGAAATGGAGAGGCTGTGTTTGGTTTATGAAGCTGATGGGGGATTAGCTGCAGGGTCCGAGCAGCAGGTCATTTTGCTGTTGCAGGGGGGCAGCTCACCGTGGGCAGCTCTGGTCACCAGGCTGTGTGCGCCTGGAGGACTCGGCCCTCAGTTATTCCCTGCCTTCAAGCTCTTCAGTCCAAGGATCAGTCCCAAGCTGCGTCCCCCACATCTGCCAGGGCTGGCTATGCCTGGGATACCACACATAGCTTTAGCTCTCCCAGGCAAAAAAGAATTAAGTCACACTGAAATACATAGATTAATTCTGCTCCCAATCTATAAACCCAGTGATCCAGGACAAGTTTTCCACCTCCTCAGCCCTGTCTCGTAGCAATGCCCCAGTTCCTGCTGGTTAACGGTCTCCATCCCTCATGGTCACAGTGAAATTGCCAAACAGCTGGGGAAACAACAATTTTGGAAATGATGCAGCAGTGATCAGAAGAACACAAGCTTCCGCTGTGACACTACATCCAGACTTGACAAAGTGCTAGCTAGGCAGCTAGGGAAATACCAGAGCAGAGACATTGCTGTCCCAGCTGTTGCTGCAGAGCAGCACCCACCCTTCAGGAGGAGTCCTTGAATGCAGAGTGAGCTCAGGAGCACCAAAAGGCTTCAACAGGGAAAATAACACAAGGAAACTCAGCAGGTATCACCTCTCTGCATTTCTGTAACATACTTGTTGCAACCTGTCCCAGGACAAGGGATGGCAGGTCCCATCCACGCCAGCTGGGCTCCCTGAGGACAGGACGCGGCGGGGCGGGATGAGCAGCCACAGCAAGTGCCAGAAACCAAAGCTAGCTGCCCCCCTCCCCCCCAAACAGGCCTGAACCTTTCTCGCAGAAGGCGAGGGTAGGGGGAAAAGGGAAAATCACAGCTTTGTTTCTAATCCGATGACAAGCGTGCTCTCACTTAGAGCAACAGTTACATAAAYGCTTCCTGGAAGAGAAACATTTGTACTTTTTCACGAGCCAGTAGGCAGATGCACATGTAGCATTTGGGGCAGAGCAAGGGTTTGTCCAGGGTAATCGTGTTCCCCTGCAAGTACTGAAGCATTTTTCTGTTCTGCTGCCCATTAATTCCTTGCATCGCTTGTCTCACTCAGCAGGAATGACCCGAGGCAGAGGCCCTCTGGAAACATCTGGGTAACAAACTGATACATGTTTGTCCTTTTTGGTAAAAGAACAATTTTGCAAAATAATAAAAACCCACTTCATAGAGAAGTTTAGTTTTGTATTTATGTCTTCTCTAGTAATTGTATTCACAGAATTGCATATTTCATCAAGGCATCTTTGTTCTTTTATTTCCCTTCTTGTGCGCTTACTCCAACAATGGTTATAGCTTATTGCAGTGCCAGCTGAATTAATATAAAAATATTTGTACAATGTCAAACTACTAAGTCTTCTGGAGAACCAGAAAAATATTCAAATAGGTGATTTCATCAAGTGACCTATCTCTCTAGTGAGAAGTTTTTGTGATGTGGAAAGTTATTAAAAACAAGTTTTCACATGTAAATTTACATTAACAACTTCAAGTCCTACCCCAATTGTCATTTTTATTTTTGTGTGAAGCAGCAATTACTTGGTAAAATCAGCGTGACTCAACTCTGGTCCGTAGTACGCATGAGAAAGTAAGAGATAGAGAAACAGCTTTGATTTGAATCACCAAAAGCTTCCTGATTTACTTCCTACTAGAAACACAAATGAAAAATGAGGACCTCATGAATGCATGCAATAGCTTTTCTATCAGTTGACTTTAAAAGACAGAACAGAATCATACTGGTTCACAGTGGAATAAAGGCTAAAAGTAACATCTTGAAAGTCCACTTCCTTAATTACACGGTAATACCACCTGAAACACGAGGGCCAGTGTCCCAGCCATAAAAAAAMCAAGCCCCCAAACCCCATACAGCTATTAAAGCTAATAGGAGGTGAGGAGTTCATCACCTCTGAAGAGGGATGCTTTTAGAGACCACCGAGTAGGTGTACGAAGACAGCTTGGGACCCAGATCAGGAGACTGGGCAATTGGCACGCAGTCTCCAAACAGACAAATTTGAGTCAAGACCTGACTTCATTCCATAGTCCAGGCTAATCTAGTCTTTTTTTCACACCAAAACATCATCCCCACATCCAAACACAGTTCTTTGGGACCAACAGCAGCAGTACAGATTGTACACCTGGATTCCTATAGCAATATAATTTGTTGCCTGTCTGCTTCCCACCTCAGTCCCCTTTCCATCTGATTCTTTCAGGTTAGAAGAGTTTCTTCTAAAGTTAGAGTATCTGTGGACAAGGGTGTCCTTTAGTGTAAACCCAGAAACATCAGATGTCTTCTCTGGAAGCAAAGAGGTAGACACAGCTGTTCCAACAAAGTGCCCTGGTACAGGACCATCAACATCTTGCTCTTGGAATTTGGTCTGACCATCCTTTATCTTAAGATTGTTTTTCAGGTGACACGCATTTTCTGAATTGCTGTAGGTAGTAGATAAAATATGCTTACTTAGCTGTTCCAAGCACAGAAAGTAGCTGCAGAATGATCTGTTGTTAGAAATGTTCTTCTCTGACATGGCTTTTTCACAGAAAATGCCTTTATGTAATCCACAGTAAGGGCTTTTTCCGATTTATCTGGCTTGCCCAAGCTACGGCCTATAGTATAGCCCTCTGGCTGAAAAATAAGGTCAGCAAAAATTCACATATACAAAAAATATACGAGTTTTATTCATATTGAAATTTGTTTGCTGTTGTACCTGTGCATATTTGTGCAGAGATACCAACACACTCCTCCAGGTAACAATACACAGAGGAGCAATGCACTGGGGTGTTTTAAAGAAGTTTCACAAAAATAAGACTTTACTGGAAGTCAGGAGGGTTCTCCAGGATTAGGTTTGAACAGAACCCACAAAATAAGGCTTTCTCCTGGGCTGCTAGTCAATTAACTTGATTTTTTGCACGTTTTGCCTGTCTAAGGCAACACAGCTGTACTGCCTGCAGAACACACTCTGCAGTGCCCTGGGCACAGCAGCAATTGCTGTGCTGACGGATGCACAGATCTTGCAGGCTGTCAATGCCTGTGGTCAAGCAGCGGGTCAGGACAGCTGCTGGGTTATGGGCTGCTCTCCCCAGGTGCCCAGCACAACAGGGCTGCTTCCATCCGCTGTGGCAGGAGACTGATGTCAGAGAATATTTTGAGCCTGGCACCATGAATGGAGGTAACAACTAGTATCATCACGCAGGAGCTAGAAGTAGGTAGAAAGAGAAGCTTTGTGTGGGTGGTGAGAGAGAAAAAAGGCAGACTAAGGAGACAAGGATCAGAATCTGCAAATCACGCAAAACCAGTTCTGTGTCAGGCAGGGAATCATTAACTTGCATTTTTTTTCCAGACAAGCAGCACTGGTGTTGATTTAGAAATTCCATTTCTGACACCAGGTGAAACTGGACAGCCTTGAGGATGTTTTGCTTTGGATTTTCAGTGGTTTTAGTGCATAGTTTTGCCATTCACTGCATATTAATACAACATTACAGATGGATGGTAGATGTTACCCTCCATTGCATATCCAAACCTGCTGGCAAAGACACAGGGCCTTGGTGAGGGTCAGTGCCTGGGGAAACAGTTCAAGACAGTTCTAGTGATAAACATCAGCCCCAATGCCAGCCAGGGGTGTCCTCCTGCGAGTTTAAACAAAAGGAGGAGTTACTCCCTAGGAAATTTTTTGTATCAAGATGTAGTGGAATTCCTGTTACTTTATTCATTCCTTGGAGTTTTCTTCCACATAAGGCTTTTGCACTGTTACACCCATGCAACTTTGAGGATGGGATCCAGGAACTTGACATGCTGCAGGGAGGATCAGGAACAAACAGCTGCCATAGCAAAGCACGAACAAAACCAGTCTGCTGGCAGGTTAGCTTCCCTTTCCTGGATCAATATGGGCCTAGTATTTCTGCATTACTGCCTAGGTTTTTTGCTTTGTTGGAATAAGACATTTTCTGAAGATGTAGTTAAGTCCCACATATTAAGAAAACTGCCAGTGCAGGCTGTAGCGTTATGCAAGCCATACCTGCTCTTGGCCATCATCTGGCCATGATCAGGCTGCATTCATCTATTTTCTGCTGGCTACAGCACTGAGCATAGTTAGTTCCGTTCATCAAGTTGTAAAATAAAGCTCAGTATTAAAAGCTAGAAGTCCCTGACCTACACCTGACAAGCATGATACACATGGCCAGCATCAGATCTGAACACACCCCGCCTTGCTGCCGCGTGCAAACCCACCCTTAGGCACTGCGCCTGTTCCCAGACCAGCACGACAAGCAAGCAGCAGCCGTTTGCTCTTTATACCTTTGACACAGGAATCCTAATTTCTGTTGTGCTTATTTTCAGGACACATGTGGGAAGTAGGTAAGTGTCCCAGGCATAAATAGAGGCACAAAAAGGATTAGAGGACTTGACTATCTGACCTCTGCAGATGTCAACTGAAAACAAAATCCAGGAGCCTTTACACTTTGTCCTGTGTGCTAAGAGCAGAGGTGGAAAGACTCATTGCGTGTTTTCACACATCAGAGGACAGAATCATCCTGCATTTAGAAAAACCAGACATTCAAAGCCTGCTGTTTTGAGAAAGAAACTGTTCCAACTCAGAAAAAATACACAGGCAGCTATTATTCTGTCTGTTCAGGACTTATTAAATAACCCAGTGTCTGCAAACCATAACTTGAAAATTTTCCCTATCATAGAATGTGCCAGACCACAGCTGCATAAAATAGAGAAAACCCGTTATAAGTGACCAGAGCCATTGGAAAACTGTGGAAATATTGCCTCAGGCTGCAAGGCCCTTTCCTGTGGAAAGAATATTTTGCAATTGTCTATTAATACTGTTCCTTGCTGACAACTAGCACTCATACATTCTGGGTTTCATCAAAAAGGCTTACGTACAGGCTGTTCAAAACTGTGAATGCAGAAAGAGCAAATTTTCTTCCTCATTATTCCGATTTATTCATTTCTCCCCCTTCTCTCCTACCTCACACATCAGACATTGAAGAGAATGAGAACTCAAGAGCGTGGAAATAATGAATGTGCAGGAACAGGATGCCACGTGGCACAGAGGTACCATCACTGGATTCTCCATGTAATAAGGGACACTTCTGGACTAGCATATGTAAGAAGATGCTAGAGGAATGCTTTAAAACAATTTTGTCACTATTGCATCAATACTTAGTATTATTCTTTAAGCAAAGCAGCACTCCACATAATCAGTTTTTTGCAATACCTTCTAAGACACCAAGTGAATGAGCAGAAATCAGTGACTATCTGAGTATCAGAGCTGCAAAATTCTACAAAAACCTGCAAAGTTTTAGACTAYGTGCAATGCTCCACTCCCCCTCCCTCCCCCAGGCTGCTCCCCTCCGGGCTCTAACTCAGCATCCCCTCCAGTGAAAACTGCCCCTCTCCTGCCCACAGCCCCATCTGTAATGAATTGTTACTCCCCAGGTCTCTGCTCTGTTTGCACACTGATGTTCGTCAGCACACATTGCTTTTGAATGAGAATAAGCCAAGGCCTTTGAGCTGAATAATTCACATGCTGATTTTTGYGATTTTTTTTTCTGAGCAACATACAACTGCAAGCTAACACATCTGCAGAAGTGTGGAAGCAATTAAATCTGGGGTTCAGGGCAAACTCAAAGCTGTTAAAGGGGCCAGTTAAAGATTTAATATGGACAAAGGTTCTTCTAAAGTTTAAGGATGCTGGTTTGGGCCCCTCCGTAACATCTGGGGTAACACAAGCTCAGCTTGCCTATCACACCAACGTCAGCCTTGTCAGATAGTCCTCGCTTTTCCACTCGCTGGAGAGTTAATAGCCTTCTCTAGGTTCAAACACCCACAGACCCTGCCAGGAAATTCTCCACAGAGCTGAAATTATATTGTTAACTTTTCCTGCCAAAAACTGGTTTGCCAGCAGTCCCCGTGCTGGGGGCCATCAGAAGGAGTGACACTTGCTCAAAGGGGTGTAAGCCAGAAGGGTCACAAAAAACTCAACCCCAGACTGTGAGCCCTCAGATGGAAGCAAGTGAAGACAACTCGGTGCATACAACTGGTAAAGCCACTTGCGGTCCTTTGGCACCCCCCATCCACAGGACAACCCCCATCCTGTTTTCTGGTTGCACACCTGCCAGCAAGTGTGCTGCAGAGCTCACCGACATACATGGTACATAATTCCCCCCTTCAGCTTGACTGCAATCAGAATAGATGTAGTTTGCCCTTGTGCTCCTAACTGATACAGCACAGAAGATATAAGCACTAATGGTTTTAATGGGGAGGTTTCTGGCAGCAGATTATAGTAGTCAATATAGGGAAGACTGTAGTCTCACAACTGGACTGAAGAGAATTACTAAAGGCTTAAAAGGGAAGCATTATTTCTGGAGCATATCCTAGCCACTGTTTCAATGTTGTTTGCTTGTCAGCTCAGAGCAGGATTAAAGCAGCAGACCAGGAAAAAGCAGCAGGGGACAGGAGCTAATAAGGGTCTGATTCACTGAGCTGATGGGCAACCTGGAAATAACAGGACATTTTGAAGGGTGAGAGCTGTAGCAAAGCCAAAACAGTTTCGGGATCTTCACCAGGGCAGCAAAAAGAGCAAAACCAAAAGTTGTGCAGAAGGCAACACCCGTGCCATCTCATGGTGGTTGCACAACAAGCCACCCACTACAATACACCCCCCCAGACAGCTCTCATGCTGCCATCTGGGACAGGTTCTCCTGCCTGCAGGACAACATCTACAGCAATGCAGGAGTGCAGAAGCAAAGATGAAAAGGCATTTGACAGCAACTGATGTCAGCAAAATCTGAGTAAAGTTTCTGTTTTCACAAGTCTATTGCAGAAATATACTGTAGATTTGCAGATTTCTTCAGTTTGTCATAATTTTGAACCCCAGTTCTGTCCTCCAGCATGCTTGCTATCAGCCTAGCATGCTCCACGCCATCCCCTGTGAGCCAGACTTCTGATGGAGCCACAGTGGAGAACGAGACCTGGGGCAGTCCTCCCCGCTTGCTGGTACAGAGCAGCACTTCACTCCAGGGCAGCAGGAGCATTTGCAACATCTCAGAGCTTTCAAACTTCAGCAAAAAMCAGCTTTATACCACTCATCAGAAACTGAAGCACAAGTCTGCACGGTGCTGAGAAATCAGAAAGAAGACCTAGAGATCTTGATGAAGAGGGTTGAAAAAGAGGACACTAACTAGTGTGGGCTGCCAAAGGGGGCAAGCTCCCGCCCCAGGTTGGGAGCAGCCAGGACCAGCCTGGCTGCTACCCAACAATAAACTATATCACAGCCCAGACCCCTCCCAACAGCTCCTCACCTATCTCCTCCTAGCAAACATCCACCCACAGACCTACCATACTCAGCTAATTCACAGGTCACAGGCAACCCATGCCCCAAGCCAGCTCCGGCACAGAGCAGGGTCACCAATGTCCTGCCAGTCCTACTTCCCGGGACAAGAGGGGAACCTCTTGCTTTCTCAGGCAAGGCAGGGTTTTGGCAAAGCAACAGGAGCAGGGAAAAGTCAGAACACAGATGTGAGGAAACATCTTACACAGCAGAATTGCAGGCAGCTCCAGACCACAGGGGCAGTTTGCAGCACTGACAGCAGCCAAGCAGCTCTGTGCTGCACAGCCCAGGGAAAACTGAATCCAAAATAACGATGAAAACAGACTTGCTGCTAGCACAAGAAAAATCCACACAGCCACTTCCAGCTAGCAGGGGAGGGGGCCCTGCAAAGTCACACAGCCCAGGGCCAGATGGAGAGGTGGAGCAGCGGGCAGTGCCCAGCTCGCAGTGAGAGTTAATCAGTAAATAGCACCAGGATTTTTGGCTGTGCAAACAAACAAGAGCAAGGAAGAAGTGAGGCTGGGGCACACAGACGCTGGGGCAGAACTAGAGGTCTTCCAGGTCCACAAGAAGGAAGCAGTTTAATTACTTTTCTCTAGAACAACGGTGGGTGTGGGAAAAGGCACAGGCTGCTGGGAATGAAGAGTTAAGCAAGGAAATAACCACATTGGAGGCAAAAGGAAAATTCTGACATGCAGCATGCTAGACCAGGGGAGGCCAGGCAACAACCATCCTGGAGAGCTGGAAGCCAGCGTATTGAATCACAAGTCTGACAGCAAGGATTTGCAGCAGAGCCATGAACTCACATTGTGTCAGATGGCTAGGAGAATGGTTTTCCAGGCTAAACACAGGTAGATTCAGCTTGAAAGCCACAACTATGGTGGATGAGTGGCTTCCAACAAAAGGTTTGTGTTATCCTGAAGTTTTCAAGATTTGAGGCTATAAGGCTGGGGACAAGGCTCTTGTTTTCTACCTCCTTAAGACCCCTGCTCCTCAGCAGGAACAGAGCAGAGCTGTCATATAGGCAGCCCCCAGTGCAGGGGCTGGAGGAAGAGCAGGGCAGGATGAGACCCAGCTGGTCCAGGGAGGTGCAGAGGAGGCTCAGGCAAGGGGGATACCCCTGGCAGTACAATACATCTCTGCCCACAAACTCCAGCTTTGCATACTGCAAAGATGTGTATGTAACATGGGTGCTGCCCGCTGGCTGTGGAGGAGCTGTATACCTGTGCTTTGCGCTCCAGGAGCCAGAGGGGCTTTGCCAGCACTGCTGTGCTCTGGCTCCCTGCAGTCCTCTCCAGAGAGGTGCAGCCCTTTCCCAGCAAGGAGCTGAACCCATCACGCTCAGAAAGTTTTTGGGGTGCAACATGGGACAGGCAGAGAGTCAGAGATGCAGCAAGCATCTCCAGGCTCATGGCATGGCTTGGGAGACCCTGAGGAAGCAGAAAACACCCACAGCACGAAACAGACCCAAACCCAGCCCCAAAGATGGGGCAGGGGAGAGACTTCCTAGAGACCCAAAGGACAAAGTTTCTTGCAACTCAGGAGATACTGAAACCTGCTGAAGTAGAAAGCAAGAGTAGAGTTAAATGCCTTCTATCACCCCCCAGAACACAGCAAGGGGAAGTAAATCAAATAACAAGGTCTAAAACAAATTCACTCACACAGCAGACGTGTATTTGCACTGTTCAAAGGGCAACCTTGCTGACCGTACAGCAAAGCACTGTTTTAGGGAACAGAGACCTTTTGCTGTCTCCTAGTTAGACAAAGATGGGGCAATTCCACCTCTGGCTGTTGCAGAGCCCTCACCTACCTCTCATGGTACTTATAGCACCACGTGATGCTGCTGTCACCCCATCATGTACTCATCCAGACAGCAAACTGGTAGCCCAGATGAGCTCCCACCAGTCTCACACCTTCACTGATAGAAATGAAGCCGAGAGCAGAGGTGGTTATATACTAATGGGTACCTGAGCAGCTGGGAGTGAGAGGGGCTGTCGAGGCTGGTGTTGCCACAGGAACAAATTGATATCATCTGGCCACAATTAAAACTCAGGCTGTGATACTTTCTTTTCTAAAACAAGGTTTCTATCCATCAGAGCTGTGGGTGTCTGCAGCAGCTTCCATATAGGAATAGCGCAGGCCAAGCCCTGCTGTTTATGAAAGGGATTACATCATATGGTTGCTTGAGATACTAAGCGATCAGATTTGAGGATCCGTTAGTTTCCTCCTGACCTATTTTCTGTGATCCAAGGAGAGGATGTTTTTGCTTTCACGTTCGGAGCTGGCTAATTAGGAGAACACCTGCAAAGAGACCAAAGCAATCTCCCCATCCGCAAAGGCACTTGTGCAGGCTCCTAGACCGTAACAAGGGCGTTGGGCAAAAATGGTGCAGAAAGTCCTGAGCAGCACCTGGCAGGTGTCAGGTACGTAGGAGGGGAGAGCTCCATCCTTCCTATGGTTTCTGCACATGGAAAGCATAAAAACCCCATGCTCAGCATAAGTCATTTATTACCAGTGCTGCAAAGCCTTAGACAAAACAGATTAAATCAGCTGGCAGTGGGCAGGCCAACAAAACATCTGCTTGTACCCATATGGGGTGTGAAAACGGGGCTGCCGTGTTCTAACATCTTAATGGTATGAAATTAGAGCAAAACCACATGGCAAACAGTTAAATGGTGTTTTTATCTTATGCAGAAATTAAAATGTATCTATGGCTCTTGCTGTGTACAGGATGAATATCTTTGTAAGTTGCCAGCAATTAAGGAAAACGCACTTGAATTAAAGAGCCACGCTGGTTTTAATTTTGAGATTTTATTATTAGATTGCAGGTTTAATTGAGAGGTAAGTGCTGGCCTTCTGCGCCCTCTGCATCTCACTGTGCCTGTTGGATCTGAGGATGAGCCCGATGCTTTATTTCACACTTACACAAAGCCATGGCCAAGGCGAACCCAGCTTGGGCTTTGGGGTGCTGCTGTCACTGAGCTGAACCAGTCAGTCGGGAGGGGAGAAAGTTCCCTCGCAGGATCTTGGCACTGCCCAAACCAGCTCACCTCCCCTCTCTGCTCAGGCAGATAGAGGGACTGCCTTCCTTGCGGTTGTTTTGATATGATCAGGCAACAAATTATTTTTATTCTACCAAAATGAAACTTATTCCTCAAAGCTATTACAAGGGCAGCTGCGATCAAAGGCAACTGGGAAAGCTGCTAGTGGAAACAGCCATCAGCGGTTTGCGTGACCCAGGGATGGTGTAGACCAGGGAGAAGATGAAGAAGGTCCCGTAGCACCTCCTGTGGTCTATTGTTCAGGACTTCAAAGAGCCCAGGAATCTGTAGCCACTGCTAATAGCTGTTATCTTCCGGCAGCTGTAGTTATGAACTGAAGAAGACTCAGAGACAGTGACTGTAAAGGGCCAATAAAGCTACACCTTTTCCGCTTCATTTACTTGATTGCCCCCATTTTCATTATATCCACCCCTCTAGGATGTGTCTTTTAATCCTCCAAGCTGATCTATCCCTATGAATATTCACTGTCAATAATACAGTTATTGCTGCTGCCTGAATATCCTGAAGCTGCTATCAATCATGCATTAATCTTACACGCAGCTCCTAGGATTTCATCTAAAATGCAAATGCAAAATATGTAAAATGTAGAGAACCAGGAGAAGAAAACGCTGAAGTCAGTAAATGCTGATTTAAGCTTTCTGAGTTCAGCTTCATATTCATTTTGCCATTCTGGATTTTGGAGTAGTGACTGATCAGGCAGCATTTGTTGAAAGTCCACATATTATTTATGCAGAAACCTATAAACTTCACATGTATGTTGAGCAAAGGGACGTGGAAACAGTCACAGTGAGTCAGACCAGTGGTGCATCGCCYCAGTGCGTGCCAACGGAAGAGTAAGTGTCCAGGGGAGCTTGCAAAAATGACTCCTGAATGTCCTCCCCACATCTGCTGGCACTTGATTCAGGCACTTCATAGTGGGATTGTATTTGAATTAGTGACCACCAGGTATTTTCTTCCATGAATCCAATGAATCGTTTTTTGAATCCTTGTAAAATTTTAGCAGCCTCTATGCCATGCAGCAAAGAGTTTCACAGCTTAGCTACAAATTCTGTAAATGAGTTATGTCCTCATTTGTTGTTGTGAACAGGCTTCTGCTAGTTTCACCTGATGCCTCCAAACCTCATATGAAAGAGGCAGAGGATAACCATTCCCTATTTGTCACAGCACTCAGCATTTAGTAGACTTCTATAATATTCTCCCTGGGTCATTTATTTTTGCAATCTGTAGAACTGTCCTACCCTACTGAACCATCCCTCACGGAGAAGCCGTTTAAACCCCAGATCATCTTCGCAGTGCATGACTGTGCCATGTCCCTAATAAAACACTTCRTTGAGGTGATGCTGGGTGACATACAGACGCAGGAATTTGCTGATGCAGTCTGCATCTGCATTTGCTGAGCAGCTGCTGTGGCACTCCTAGGCTGCCACAGCAGAGCACTCCTCCGTCTGCATGCACTGAGCTAGCTCCCATCCCTGTGTGCTGAACTAGCTCCGTCCCTTCTGCACTGAGCTGGCTCCCATCCCTCGTGTGCACTGAGCTGCTCCTGGGACTGGCAGTGCAGCAACAGCATCCCTGGGCAAGAGAGGGGCTGGCTGTTTGCACAGCAAGCTGCCCTGGCATTTAGGGTAGACTGAGAGAGCCAGAGGGCGTTCCCTGAAGCAGGGACTTCACTCATCACTGTTTTACACATCACTTTGTTCGTATTTCTTCTTCTACAATGAAATGTCATAAGAGGGGCAAGAACACTTTTGTCATCAGCTGATGGGGAAAAACAATAGCTCTGCTCACTCTGTCACCACCCCGCAGAGGCTGAATCACCATCACAAGGCAAATTATCCTCTTGCCTGTTTGCTCAGCTCCTTCATCCCAGTGACTCATTCTGGAACAAGGACGGGAGTGAAAGGTGGATGCTACAACCTCCTCCCCCTATACCGAAACGTGAACCAAATAGTAATCTGTGGTTGGGATCATCTCAGGGCAGGGCACAGAGAGCAGAGCTGGTGAGGAGAGCCCGGGAGGCAGCAGCAGGGCTCAGAGGCTGGGGATGCTGCACGGCCGGAGGCAGAGCTGGCTCGGGGTGCGGGGAGCACAAGCAGCCTCTGCCCAGCAGCTCCGGGTGAGCAGCGGTTTTGCTGGTTCTGCAGCCTCTCTCAGGCGTTGGCTTTCTCGTTAGCTAACTCCACCAGCCTGATACCATGCATAAAAGCTTGTCTTTCCTTGCTCAGCAAAGGTTCCCCATAAGCAATGATATTTCTTCTGCCTTCCTTTGGTGAAGCAATGAAGACTGTTTGGTTTTCTGTACATGGGGTCAGCAGAGCACTGGCTGCTTTGTGGGTAGCATGGAGAGATGCTCCTCTCTGCAGCCTAGTTTAAATAGATTTAAATGGGCTGTAGGTGCCCATGAGGAGAAATGAACCCTGTCCTGGTCTAACATGGCTCTTGTGGCTCATTCTGGAGGGCAGCCCAGTGAGTCTCTGACTGCGGGCTTATGGTTTTCCTAAAGGGGTCCAAGCCCCACACATACCCCCGGGCTGTGGGCAGCCAGGGCTGGACCCGGAGCTCAGCCTCGCACGTCATCCCCAGGGCACATCCACTCAGCTACAGAGCCAGAGAGGCGGCATCTCACCCGGCGCGTGATGCGTTGTAAAATAAGTGCTGGTGATTTCAGGTTAAGGAAGTTCAAAACAGCCCRATGGGGGAAAATATGTCTCCATAAAAAGGGTACCATATGTGCCTGCCAAGCAGGGCTGCTCTCGCCGCTGCAGCGAGGCTTCTCTCGTTACTCATCAGCAGTGAAACGCGCTGCCAGGCTGGTGGCAAAGAGACATTGCGTTACCAAGATTAGACACAAAATGTATTTTACAGGAGGGATAAAACTAGTCCAAGGGTAAYGAATTTTACGGCATGCTGCCTTTTGGAGCATGCCAGAGGGCAATTCCTCCTTCCCGTGGCTTTGCTGTTACCAAGGGAGCTCCGAGATCAAGTTGCTGCAGGGGCTGTGTGAGCACCCGGTCACCCTGGGGGTTTGGGTGAGCAAGAGCAAGAGCAACAGGGCACAGGGAGGAGGATGCACGCACAGCCCTCAGCTGACGCGTGTCGAGGGGCAGCAGCATCTCTGGTCCCTACCAACCCCAAGGGCACTTTGCCAGGGAAACCCTAAAAAACAGCCCATGGGCACTTTGCTTGCTGGGCGGATCRCTGTGGCAGAAGGATTTGTGCTGGTTTAACTCTTCGTATTTATGTCTCTCCTGTGTCACCGCTTGCCTTGGTCCCCACGGCCATGCCTCCCTTGGGTTTCCTCTCCTCCATCACCTCCCACGCCGCAGCTCCACTGTACGTGCYGTGTCTCGCGGAGGCTCGCAAGAGTGCGGCACAGCCAGCAAATGGCCTTTCCTGAGCACACGGAGCTGAAGGAGGAGGCAGCAGGTGCCACAGGCTGCTATGGGAGAAATTAATTGTTGATGCAAGAAGGTCATTGCATTATCTCATTGCTAACAGAAAAGTTCAGGCAATTAAGCTTTAAGACACATCGGAGGTATTAGCAGTGATTACAACTGTCAGACAAATATTTTGTGGCGATAAATAACAAATGAACACAGATTTTTACCAAGCTTTTCAAGCTTGGGGAAAAAAAGGCCTTTTATTTATTTTTTCTTATAAACCTTCCCTCTGCATAGGCAGTCAGTAAATCCAGTGTACAAGCCTTTCCTGGAAAGGAGAATCTCTTCAGATTGCAGCCCCAGTGTAAGCTCCTCTGTGTATCATCATACCTTTAATTGTGCCTATTATGCTCAGAAATCACCTATGATTTCCTACAAACCATATTATATAAGACACAGAGTTTCAGAGTGTTGCTGAAGAGCAGAGGGAGCTCTGCAGGCAGCATTTCCATTACAAACTGACTACTCCGTGGCCCACGCCAGCTTGTGTTGTGCATGTTGGACTAGCCAGCACAGAACAGCCCCGTGCAGGACCTGGCTGCCATAGCCAGGATGCCCCATGGCCACAAAGGCAGAGGGGAGCATCCCCAGGCGCTGCCCCCAGCAGCCAGCACAGGGGCTGCGACGCAGCCAGCGCTGCCATGAGGGGAGGGCTCGAGGTGCTTTGTCCATGAAGTTTAGCTGTGATCTCACCTGCGGGGAACCACAGAGGGTCTAGGAGCCTCCTGAACACCTAAAAGATGAGTGAATGTGCTGAGCTTCTCTCCTGACTCTGCATGGGATGGCTGTTGCTGCAACAACAGTCTTTGCTCAACGGCAAAGACCCCACCAGGTGAGCAACGATTCCCATTGCAGGGTAGCAGGTATCACTGGAAAAGCCCAAAGCATGGTCTAGCTCAAGTGCCCGGCCCCCGTGAGCTGAAGAGCAGCCCTGCACCCTCTCAGAGTATTTTCTGAGATACCCAGAGAAGGGGAGAACCTCTCTACAGCATCGCCAGCATCGCTGCAATGCTCGAGCAGGGAATAGCATGTTCATGAGGCCACCTGCCCCCACTCCCTTGGGGATTAATGGCACTCACATGTGCTGGGGAATCATTAAGCCCAGGAGAAACGGTTCTCCCACAGTAATGTCTGCTAGTAGTACTGACAGCCTTCGCCTTTGGGAGGCTTAATAGTGTCAGAATTAGAAAATGGGTATTTGTGTTCCTGCTGACCCTGTGCAGACTTCAACCTCTCTGGATAGCCAATTTTATCCCAATAAATAGCAGGCTTGCTTAGAGATATTATAAATAGACTGATAAGTAAGATAAGTAACAGGGCTGCTGTTATACCAGAGGGTTATGTTGACATTACAAACTGATGCTGAAGCTGGAGAAGTGGTGCTGGGGTCATTGGGCTCCCAGGCAGGACGTYGGTTGTGCCCATTGCAGAGGTTCACCCTGAGATATTTCATATTGCTTCGGGATGTGTTTCCATAGCTATTCATTGACAGCATTTCCAAGYTATTTTTAGTACAAACAAGATAAAATAATGATGTTTTACACAAAAGACAACTCCCACAGTTTACAACTGCTGCAAGCCTCTCTAGGCGTTTGACTACTAAGGGGTATTATCAGCATTTCTGAAGACTGGGAACAGTCTTGGAATATGCGGAAGCCTTGGTAACGGTGGCACGAGCCTGAGCAGGGAGCTTGGGAGAGCCAGCTGAGCCCGAGATGCCCATCCCTGCTGGGCTCTGGCCTGGGGAGGAGGCTTGCAGCAGGGTGATGAGCAGAGGAAAGACGGAGGGTTACAAAGCAGAGGATGGGGGGACATCTGGGCTTCTGCACGGTCACTGTCCGCTGCAGAGCTGGAAGATGCTGCAAACACTGTGGGGCCCAGACACAGCGGTACCTGAGCAAACTGTGCGGGAGAGCCCGTCCAGCGCAGCTGGGCTGCGGGAGCACCAGGACCCCTCCCCGCCCCACGGGCGCTTGGTGCTCAAACGCGTGGCTGGCTGGGCACTTGGCTTAGGAGACTGGGGAGCGGAGAACACATCTGACAGCACTGCCTGTGGGTGGGGGGACCGAGCGGCGGGTCCCCGCATTGGCGCAGCACCACGCTCTTCCCAAACACAGCACACCAAATAAAAGGCAGTGGCATGTATCACACCGATAAGACATTTCCTCTCCGAAGTGCTTTATGACTGTAGCCCAGCCAGGCTTCCCCTCACCTCCCAGATGTTATATGACCTCCGGGGCAACACTCTGTGTACCAGAACTGCGGCTTCTGTCCCCAACAGTGCAAGACAACACTTGCAGGGAGAGCTGAGGTCTCGCGCTGGCCCAAGGAAGGGTTCGCCTACCCGAGCACTTGTCTGTGTCCCCCAGCTGTAACAGTCTGCTTAATTAAAAACTCGTCTCTCCTTGCAAACCCGGCATGGCAGGAACTCCTGCCGGTGGAGGGGAGCGAGTTTGGCAGGTCTCTGTGCTCCCTGGAAGAGGCAAGCGACTCTGCCCGCCTTGGGGCCGGGAGAGGGAGCATGGCAGGCACCAAGCCCAGGCCCCCGGGAGCAGATCCCCCCATACCGGGGGTCCCTGGGAAGCCCAGCCTGCCCACCACCCACCTCAGGGGGCTCTTTTCCCCAAAAAGAGCAAAGGTCTTCAAAATAACACTTGGGACTCTTACTTGTTCCCCCTGAGCCTGCTCAGGGCACATCCAGACTTCTCTCCACGAGTACAAGGGCTGCAGATCTGCTTCCTCAGGGTGAGGAGGCTGACGCTGGCAGCTAACCGCTTCAGCCCCGAGAGCCTGGAGCTGCAAGGAGAGAAAAGCCACCAAACCTTCTGTGACTCACACCGAAACCATGAGTCGTCTGCATTTCCAGCCAGGCCTGTAATCAGGCTGGAAAAGGGCTGATCCCGACAGGGTGGGAGGGTGACACGGATCCAGCTGTCAGAGGGGTTGCAGCCCGAGCTAGGTGACCCATAGCTCAGCCCCAAGGGTGCAGACCCCCAGGCTGGGGGGAGCATCTCCAAGCAGCCATGCCTGCGTTTCCCCCTGGCTGCTCAGGGGCTGCTGCTGCTGCAGAAGCTTCAGTAGGTTTTGCCACTGACAGCACTCATACCACCTCCAAAATTAGGTCTTTTAAGGAATGTGATGTTTTAAAAATTCTGCTGTGGGGTGTGATGTGCACTGGTGTGGTTACAGCTTAAGACACATCCACCACCTGGTTACCAGCTGGCTGAAAATCCAGCCCTGCCTGTTTGCTGCCTTCACTTACAGAAATCCTCCGAAACAGTTGTGATCGCTTTGGGAATGCTGTTATTAGCTCAAAATCTCCTGTCTGCCCGCTGCTCGCCGCTGCAGCGCTACAGGAGCTCCTGTGAGCTCTCCCACCACACTCGGGATCAAAGCCGCCAGCTCAGCTCAAAGCACTGCTGAGAGTGGATCTTAAAGAGCGTTTCAGCCGAGTCCTAAAAAAAGCTCATCTGCTTTCATCCTCGCTGTGGTCTAACAGGCATCTACAGGCCCCTGGGTAATTCCTGGTGGATTCCCTTTCTCTCTGCTGTATCAAACCAGGATGAATCCTGTCGAAAAGCACATTTCAAAGATCTCAGAGATCTCGGCAGTCCCATATCCGCTGGCTGGGAGCTGGGTGGCTGGGAGGGAGGCAGAGCTGGAGCCGTGTTTTCCAGGAGCAGGAGCTCAGCCTGGCGGGCATCCCCCGGAGATGCCAAGCGCAAGGGCTGCATTGTGTGTCCTACCTCCTCAGAGACCTGGCTGTCAGCTGGGCTGGGAATTCAGGCACATTTTTTCCATCTCTGGGACGGAGTTAGCATGCCTGGATTTTTTTCTAAACAATTACAGAAGAGGGGAAACAGCAGTCAGAAGATGCAGTCCTCCAGGGCACCAACATTTCCTTGGAATGGGAAAGAAAAATGCCCGATGTTATTCTCAGATACCAGGACATCTGCCCCACTTCTGCTTCCCTGGTGCAATCCCCTGCACGTGCCAGGCACACAACACTGCTGAGCCCAGCCTAGGACCACCTAAGGCCCCATTTACTCACAAGTAACAGCATTCGCAGCAAATCCTCCATCCTGTGGAAGGCCAAGCAGAGCAGCAAAGCAAAGCCCCAATGCTGCTGGGCAGAGCTGTGTGCAAGCGTGCACCCAGGGCCAGGTTAGCTCCTGGACACAGACCTCGGGGCAACGTGAGTGGCTCTGGAACAGGTCTTTGTTAGGGGATAGAGCTGGTGACCCTCAGCACCACGTGGGAGGTGTGGCATTAGGATGGGATGCACATCCTGGGAGAGCATCACACCCCAGACATCGGCACATGAGGCCTTCTGCCCAGCACAGCTTGAGATTGGCCACGTCTAGAGCAAACCCAAAAAAACGCATGTTGCTGGTGCTCCACTCTTCACTCTGAGTGATTTCTGGAGGATTTTGGCATGGGTTTCAGTTATGGTGCAAACCAGAGCACGACTGCAGCAGGTCAGAAAGTCACAAAAGCGTCCGCGCACAGGATCCTGCTGCGAGCTGGGGACCAGGAGCGGAGACGGGTGGCACAGGGTCCGGCCGCAGCAGGCAGGGCCACAAAGAGCCTTTCAGGGTGGCAGGCGGCAGCTGGGGCTCAGCCAGTGGTGCGGTACCAGCCCGTGCGTGGCCAGCAGCACCGGCGCACGGCTCGCCTCTGTCTGCGCTTTGTGCCAGCAGCTGAATCGTCTCTGGCGGATGTGTCACCCCTTGTTCTCATCTGCCAGGGCTGAAAAGGACCTTTTCAGGGCCTGGGGACAGTTGCTCACCTCCACCCAGTGCTCAGGACACCCAGTGCTTGTGGCACCCGGCTGGGCCACAGCACCAACACCCGTTGCATCTGTGGGGGGACTGCAGGGAACAGCACAACTGTAAGGCACCACGTACTGGGGCTCCAGGGGGTGCCTGGGCTTGCAGACAAGCTAAAAGAGCCCTTGGGCTGCACAGGGGAGTGGGATGAGCAATGGCTTAATGCTTAGAGCCAAGGAGCCCAGGTATCTGCCTACCTCATTCCCACAACCTCCTCCACACAGGAGGGCCAAGCTGATGCACAAGAGGGGCTTTGCTGCACGCTCGTCCCAGGAGCCGGGGATGCCCTGCCAGCTCCCCTCTGCATGCAGACGGCAAGTGGCTGGAAGGGCCCCAGGGGTTTCAATCCGGGGCCAGCACCCTGGGGACAACCCGTCCTCCCACCCACCACCCCACAGCCCTCCTGTGGCAGCTGGGGCGGGAGCCGGCTGGAGGTGGTGCAGCAAATCTGCTCAGGTCGCGGTGCTGTTTTCGGCAGCAGGTTAGAGCCAAGTGACTTCTGGCAGTACCGGGGTGGGAGGCCCTGGCRTCAGCGCGGCGTGGGCCCAGAGCTCCCCAGGGCTACTCCGGCCAGGGGGAAACACTGCACATGGGAAAGCTGTTCTCGGGGTGAGCCTGCTCCCTGCCACCGCCGGCAGGGCTGCAGGCAGGGCTGCTTCAGATTTCCAAACCCCTTGGGAGCACACAGCAACTCACTGTTCAGCCACGCACGCTCGCGCCCAGCCTGCGGCAGGTTGCCCTGTGCCCCTGTAGCCTCCCCAAGATGCCACACTGTCCCCCGTGGCACCCCTGCCACATCGCTGTGTGACTGTCTCACCCCACAGCATCCCTGTGCCCCGCTGCCCCCACGGCACACCCACCCACACCTCCCATCAGCACCCTGGTCCTGGCCCCACCGAGTCCGCAAGGGAAACTTGCTTTGAGGAACAACAGGGGGAAAAAAGGTCTACCAACCATCAAGAGGTGCTCTTGATGTCCCTGCCAGCGGCTCACCTTCCCCAGCGCARGGGCCACCAGCTCCAGCTGTGGGTGCGTCCCGGGGTTTTGGTGCAGAGTGCTCAGAGAGCTCACCAGGGATGGTCACTGTCCCCCAGGCACGGAAACGATTTTGGATGGCAAACTACAGCTGAACAAAATCTTTCAAAAGACCCTGTGCATGTGCCTGTGCATTTCTGTCTCCTCTTCAGCAATGAAATGCAGACTGGGCACCCCCAGAGCCACGGGGTGCTGCAAAACACAGAGGTGTCGCTGCTCCTGCAGTCACCCCCCGGGCCACCGAATCCCCAGCCCTGAACGCATCACCCCACRCAGAGGAGCTGACCTGTGCCTGCCAGGGCTTCCCACGCACCAGTTACCCCCTGTGCTGTAGAGCCCCTTGATGCAGAGCGATGGCAGCCTGGCCTGATACAAAGCCACGTGCACCATGACAAAGACACGGCCACTGCCGAGGGGAGGCTGGGAGCCGCTCGCCACCCCCCTGGGGACATTCACCCCTCCAAGCCCCTCGCCAATTAGTGCCAGAGCACAGCTGGAAGTGTATTGATCCAGCCGAGCAATTAACCTGAGGGATCTCCCAGGAGCTGAGAAACAAAGGAAGGGTTCAGAAGGAAGCAAGGGATGAGGAGGAGGAGGAAGGGTTGCATCCCAGGGGGATGCTGCCTGGGCAGCAGCAGCACAAGCAGGGCTGTGCTGTGCTGTGGGTTTGCCCCCCTCTCTCCTGCGCAGAGCCCTGCTTTCCTGACATGCCGGTGATGTTGCTAGTGAGAAGTGCTGCTCCACTGCGGGTGAGCTGAAAGAACAGCACGTTGCTCCTTGCTGAGGGATTCGGTGCTACAGAAAACTCCTAAGTAACACAGAGAGGCAGAGGTGGCCCACAGCATCAGCAAAGGGAATGCAAATCCGTCTCCGTGGGGTGGAAGGTGATTCCCTCACCTGCAAAGGTCTCTGCCAAGTGTGGCTAATCCCCGTGGAACAGGCTCAGAGAGGCAGGGAGCAGAGTGGCATCCAGAGGAGCTTCAGAAAAAGTGCTGGCAAGCCAGAGGAAAGCAGCTCCCTCCGCTCCTGCTGATCCAGCACCCTCTGCTGAGTGCCGGCACATTGACCGGCTACAGAAGACAGCAGGGACCGCTCAGCAGCGAGAAGCAGCAGCAGTGTCAAGAAGCAAAAGCAGGACAAGAAGGGAGGGGGTGACCTCCCAGTCCCACCAGGATTATTCCCAGGTGCAGCAGATTGAGTGAGAGCAGTATCAGGGCTGCCAGGAGCATCCCCATCAGGGCAGATCCATCTCTCACCCCGGGTGCTGCTCTTCCCCTAAGCAGGAGCATGGGCAGGGGTCAATCCAGCCCAGTAGGGCTGAAGACCAGCTTTCTACAGGACCACTGGAGCAGGGATGGACAGCCCCAGCCAGGGCTAAAATGGGGTCCTGGGCCATGGGCAGGGCAGGGGATGCCAGGTGGGGCTGGTCAGGTCCTGGTGATCCATCAGGGAGTAAGATCTTTCTCAGTGTTTTTAAACTCATTGTAGATCCAGAGGTGGCACATCAATGACAATAACCCAAAGCTTCTGTTGAACCTATCTTTGTAATTTTTCCTGGTCTCTCCTTCAGACCAGTTATACTTTCAGTCTCGTGACAACAAATACCCCAATTTCACCGTGTTGTGGATTGGATCCTGATAAGGTTTCCTACAACACCTCCAAGATCTCATGATAGGGGAAGCAGCGAATACTCACCCTGTGTTTATGGGTACAACAGAAACCTGCTGCTTTCTGCGCTAGCAATGCCCAGCCCTGGGTGGGCTGGTTCAGATGCGCTGGCAGCATTCAGACTCTTAAGGCCTGAAAAACTGGCTGGAAGTCTCTGTGGCAACATGTTATCTTGCAAGATTTATGGTCCATCCTGCTCCAGGCGAAGTCAGAAATACCACTGCAGAGATCACTCCGGGTATTACCGCATTTTTTTACGCTACTGCTCTGACATTCACAGCCGAGGGAGAAATGAGGACAGGAACATTTACACTTTCACCCCCAGCTCTGGCAAGGAGCTTTCTGGGGGTTTGGTGTGTGGGTATTTGGGGAGGGGGAGAGCAGGCTCCTGTTACTTCCCAACTTGCGATTCTGGCTGGAAAATAAAGTAAGGTTGCACTCAAGGATGAATACCTGCCCAAGTCCAGGAGGGGCATTTTAGTCTTCTATGTCCTCTTTTCCCTTGGGAAAGGCATGATGCCTCGTCAGTGCCCGGCTCCGTATGCTGATGGAGAGGTAAGCAGCGAGGGGAGCAAATACCCCAGGGACCAGCATGTTGAAGCTTGTCAGAAATGCAAAGGGAGGATGGGCCGAAGTCCCCGCTGAGGGCTGCACGTGCCTGGGGTGGCTGCAGTGAGGCCGTGGTTCCCAGGGCACAGCTCCTCAGCACCATAGTCTGATCCCAAATGGTTTGCAGGTGGGACGACCCGCTTGCTGCATGGCTGTGAAACCGGAGTGCCCCCACCTAGGGAGAGCTCTGCTTCCCCAGGACTCACGTGGTGGGTGAGGACAGCTCTCCCAAGCTTTTCTGCTAAAGCTGTTCCATATCACACAAATAATTACACGACCTTGTGCTAGGGAAGGGAGGGGAGAGGATGACTGGAGGAGCCTGCAGCCAGGTCCAGTCCCCCTTCCAGTTCATTACGGTGGTAGAGTCCTAGAAGGACAGAGAGACTCATTTGTGATCGGGGACAGATGCTGACAACAAGGCATCTTCGAATAACCACACTCAGTAGCAAACAAAACACTGTGTTAGCAAAAATTATTTTAAGATAGCAACCTACATCTTAGCCAGACTCCTCACCCCTATGCTTCTCGCAGACTGCAGTGAGCTGCCTTCTGGCTATGGGAGCAGAGCAGCCTGATTTGCTTTTTTCCAGGCAGTCCTGAAGTCCTGGGGCCCTTTGGAAGGTAGAAGGTGGTAGACAACTACCTCCGCTTGTCCCTCACCAGTTGCAGGGGAGCTGCAGAATGGCATCTGTGCCACTGCATGGTTGTGGGTGGAAGTCCCCAGTAACATAGGCCAAGCTGGGACCCCTGTGTTTGCCATTGCCACCCTCACCGCTCTGCTGGCAGGGGGTGATGGTGAGCCTGCTCCAGGCAGTCAGTTTGTCCAGCTGAAGGACTGTGCGCTACCCCAGCTGACTGCCAAAATTAGGGCAGATTCACAGCAACACTTTCACCCACTGCCCAGCAAGGGCTGTGACATCCAGGTGATGGGTGGTGACAGGCAAGGGGTGGCACAGCCAGCACTATCTGCCATCCGTGTGACGGGTGCACGGGCTGCTCCTGGCCCTGGCCCTTCTTGCACTCATTCACGGTGAGGATGAACCCCTCCCTCGTGAGGTGCTGCTGCCACCTGCCACTCGCTGCTTTGGTAGTACGAGGCTGGCGCTTCATCTCGCACGGGGAAGCACCAGTATGTCTGCAGCACCCCAAGGCTGCACGGCAAGCCCTACATCACTGTTGGGAAAAGAGGGAAGAAAAACCAGTGCCGTGTTCCTGAGCGGCATCTCCCCGGGGAAGTGTCGTCAGATCTCTGTGAGTTATGCGTATGATTCCCTCCTTGTTTGCTGGAAAGATATTTTCTTTTTAAAGCCATAGTTCCCGAAGTGCCAGCAGCTGCACATACGCTTTGGAGCAAGCCCCCTTGGCTTCAGCCCAATCTCAGTACAGACAGGGATTTGACTTGGTGGCTCAGCAACTGAGCCACTTGTATATTTAATTCAGTATCTATTTAATTGTTATATTTCATTCATTTGGGGCAGGTACCCTGCGCTCAGCAATTTAACACTGCCTGAACTGAAGTGGTCCCTTCCTCTTTTCTGTATCCAGAGCAGTCCTGTTTCCAAACTACCAGCCCAGGACCATGTCTCAGCCAGACTCACAGGGCTGAGATGTCTATCCAGGGGGGAGCTTGGACCAGACCTCTGCTGGGACGCCAGAGCTGAGGCACGGGCATGGGACCAGCTCTCCTAAAGCTGTGTGACTTCCTGGCTGTGAGATGATTTTCTGTTTTACTGCAAAATCCCTGCACTTCATCCAGATAATGTGGCAATAAAGGGTCACTATCTGCTGGTCTCAAAAGTAGCATTCACCACCCTCATCACTAGGAGCAAAAAGTTCTAAGTGGGTAGGACTTCATGATTTCCTCATTAAGGCCCAGAACAAGATGTAACAGCGGTAGTTAAAATTACCCCATCTCTACGGCCTCCCACCACAGCAGGGAAAGTTATTTTTAACTCCAGGTTGCCCAAGGGATGCTACACGGCGAGATCTGTTGTATCATTGCCAACGGTCTTTGATTGGCAGGAAATTTGGGAAGAGAGAGCCCTCCCTCCAGCCAGCTGGGATCAGCCTAGAGCCCAGGGGTGGGCACCACTGCAAACTGACCCCTCCAGGCTCCCCAGCTCCTCCTGAGGGGGCAGAAGCTCCCACTGAGGCAGCTCTGGGAGTGCAGAGGACCAGGTGCCCAGCCAAGTCCTCTTTTGCTATGCTTTTGTTCTTTTTAGTTTTCTAACAAACTTAGTGGGCTGAAGCTATTCCAGAAGCTGCSGTGGCACCATGCAGGCAGGACCTAGAGTGCACTGCATCACAAGGACAGCCATGCAAAACCAGAGGGGATTAGCTTTTAATGCGCTTCTCAGGGCAAACCCTGAAATTGTGGGACTGCCAAGATCCCAGCAGGAAAACTAGCCAGCTTGCTGCCCTCCTGACCACGAATCAGCTACCAAACTCTCCCAGTGTCAGGAAAACTCGCACAGAAACCTAGGAAGGGCTGTGATGCACAGGAGCATCCTGGCCATCACCTCCCCATCGTATGTGGCCACACAGGGTCCCCTGTGAATCACGCTGCAGGGCAGCGGTACCGTCACATCTCCTCCGGCCCCGGAGTGGTGGCTCGGCTTCAGAGCTCTCTGTGGGTACCTCATGCGAAAGGGTTCAGAAGCTTCCAGAAGAGATGTTGTGTAGATGTGAGCGCAGTTATCACTGTTTGGCTTTATCTTTCTGGCTGGGAATGAACGTGGTACTGTTAAATGTCTGCTACATTTGCTCTCAGGGGTCTCAGCTAAACTGAGAGAACTCAGCTGCACACTCAGACTTCTCCATATCTAACTTCATTGATCTCTGTATTAAAACCCAGCAGTACGTGTAAAATTGGGACCTTGCATCCCAAGCAGAATTACATCATTTTTTGTGTTGGCTAAATTTTTAGACTACAAGAACTTTTCTTGTAAAGGCTTTTCTCTTTCTGCTGTGTCATCTGCAGCAAACATTGTTATCCAGGTGTTTTGCTCTGCATTGCAAGTTAATCCCTGTGCCTGCTGGGTCTCTTGTGGTTCATACTCTTACGTTTTGTCCCAGAGAGAAGTCCGCTTATTGGAAAATGAGGCAATACTCCTCCCTGCACCACAAGATGCAGCTACCACTGCTAGGACTCTGGAGAAGATCACGAAGCCAGCAAGCCTCTCCCAGGGTTTTATTTTGGGTCTGTCAGTGACCTGCTGTGTGCCTGCCCTGCTGAATCACTGCCATCCCCCTCCCCTCTTCAGAGATCAGTTTCTCTTCCCGCTCCCTGGGAATAATCCGTAATAATCCTTTGTAATCTGTGGGAACCYGGTACAGATGCAGGTTTAAGAGCTGTGAATACACAGAGTCCAGGGGTTAGGCACATTTGTCACGAGATGCAAGATACATCTGGTACTCCTATAGAAGTCTTGCACTATCAAACATGGACATGTAAGACCCAAGACTGCAAATCAGCCTCTGAATGCAGTGTGTATGCATAACAGGCATGAACCTCACCAAATTAAAAAACCCACCACTAACTAATATGAGCTCTCCACCTTAAATATTAAAAAAATAAAGAGAGGGAGCCTCTGAATTATGTTAGCATCCATGTATACATTTATTAAGCCAAAGGAGTTTGATCATGTCACGGTATGTTACTAGAGCACATGAGATCCCTTCTCTTTAACTTTGCTAACAATGGTATTTTAATTACTTGTTTGGTTTTTGCCTTTCAAGCTTAAAAAAATTAACTCTTTCTGCATTTTCCCATGAAAGGATCTTCTACGGTTTTTTTCTTTTCTTTTTTTTTCTTACAGTACAAAACAAATGTTTCTCAGACATGTAAACAACCATCATGGAAATGAAACTGCTCTTAAAGTTAACTTTATTGTTATGGACGTTCTGTTAGACTTATATCATGTTAGATGTATGTCAGCTGAGTGAATCCTTCAATGAAACTTATTATTGTTATCGTCCCCTGCACTGCAATAGCGCCTAGAGGCCCTGGTCAGGGTTAAGGTCCTTCTGTGCAAGGTGCTGTACTAATACTTCCATGTAACTCTGAGGTCCCTGAATCCCTGAACGGCATTCACTGATGTGACTATAACCCTCTCTGCTTCCCTCTGCTCAGCGGTGATCCTCACAAATTATAGGAGCTGGAGTGAAACTCTTCTCCAAACTAAGTCTGGAGTTGATGTTCAATTACTGTTAAGAGAAGATAAATGTTACTATGGGCCAATCCTGATGCCTGCAGTCATGTGCATAAAGCTGCTCACACTCATGGGAATGCTCATATGAGTAAGAAACTCCTGTGGGAAAGGTCTGCAGGATTGAGTCCCTGGATCGTTGAACTCCTTTGCAAGAAAGCATACAAGAAAAGCAGACTGGTTCCTTTTCTCTAAGGTTTCATCAGTATAATTGTAAGAGAGAAAGAGACAGGATCAGTTGCTCAGTTTTAGCACCTCGAGCATTTTGAGTTCTGATCCCCAAATTAAAGAAGTCTCTGCTCTGCCTTGGGCTACTGTGACCAGGCCTGGAAAAGTCTGTTGGACACTCCTTGTCATCAGGAGGCAGTGGTTTGCTGTTACAGCATGGAGGGCCTCTGTTTTATGGTGTGAAGGCTGCATCCTAGGCAGGAATTGTGAAGATTGTGTTCAGCCATTAGCAGAAATTATTCTGAAAACACTACAGAGCAATTGCAGTTTAAATAATGATTTTAACTTGACATTTGAGGTGAAAAAAAAAGATTACATGAAATAAATAGCAAAGAATCAATGTCCCTGCACAAACATAACGTATTCCTGCCTACGAAGTATCCCTTGCAAATTACCGCCCTTTAGGTTATGTCAGATGTTTAAATGAACCCTGTAGAGCTAAAATACAGTACTCTGAAATGAGGTTAGAAAAATTTAAAAACGACTAATGGGAAGTGTGTACAATGCTCTCTTTAAAACAAATTTCCCACCTGGGTAGCCTAGGAGCATGAGGCCTCAATAGACATAGAGCCGATCTGAAATGGCAGCAGGCATGTGCGTCATGATCTGCATGCGCAGCCACCAGTAGTAATCCATGGGGTGGTAGCGGGTGTAGGGGGTCGTGGAGGTGAGCGCATGGGCGACGCTTTCGATGACCGGCGAGGTGTCTGTCGAGCCGCTGTTGCAGTACGTCTCCATCTTGCTGACCTGCTCATCGAAGTACTTCCTGCCATAGTCTTTGCGCACTATTTCAGGGAGCTCATCCCACATTTTGTCAGCTATGGCTTTGATTCGCTCGGGGCTGTACAGGTTGGTGGCAGCTATGAAGTTGCCAGGCTCCACGATGCTGACCATTACTCCCTGGGGCTGCATTTCATACCGCAGGCAGTCGGAGAAGGCTTCCACACCAAACTTGGTGATGCAGTACGGTGACCTGGCAGGACTGCCCATCCGACCCATCATGCTACTGATGTTCACCACACGACCTAGGCAGGGGCCAGGCAAAGCACAGCTGAGCTGTGGTACCTGATCCAAAGCAGATACCTGACACATACCACACAACAGATTCCTAAACGTGCATCCACCCGCCCACTGCGTATCTGTAAGGGCTGCCTGCCAGACCTGCTGGTGGCTCTATCTGAGCATTGCTGTCCTATGCAATGGCCTTCAGGCAGGAGAACAAGCCCATTGCTTGTGCTCCCTGGCTCATTAAAYGTGAGGACACAGGTACATGGTGACACACAAAGCTCAGTGCTACAGGGAACACAGAAGAGGCTGGACAGAACCTGCACGGTGGGAAACAGGATTGCTTAGCAGTGATCAGGGCTGAGCCCAGACAAGAGGAAGCTGCAGCAGAGAAAATCTCTGGCACCAAGGCTGAGCTTGTTTATTTGCAAGTCAAAGGCACAAAATCTAGGAGCCCAATGGTGGCTTATAGTGTCTGCCTCTTAAAAGGGAATGGATTGCTCCTGCACCACAAACAGCAGAGCAGTCTATGTCCGCTGCACCCTTTTCTGTGTGACAGCTGGATTATGGCTCCGGGCACAGAGCTGGGGCCTTTCTCCTCTCCAGAAGCCATCCMTTTTGTTCGGGGAGACTGCTGGTAGGAGATTGTGGATGCTGCAGTCTAATCAGAGGTTGCAGTTCTCTGCACTTTCTATCAGTGCTCATTGCTGAGTTGGGTTAGAAAAAGAAACTTTGACCACATAAGTGGATACTTTTCCATGGTGTAAGAAATGCTCCCTGGGCCACATACAGCCCAGGTCTGCAGCACAGTACTATGAAACCAACATTGTTAATGTCTGTGGATGCCTCTTTATGCCGAGACCCATGCGAGCTCCAGGTCTGTGTTCCTTTCCTGTACAAACCCCACCTCTCATACGTTACAAGCTCGCAAAGTAACAGCGCACAGCTGACAACTTCCTGCAAGATGCATATCATAGTACACTGCTGCTGCCCCCTCTGCCCAGCACTGGCACAGCTGGTTTTTGTATAGAGGGGAGGACTGCTCCTGGCACTGGAATTTATGGTGAGCTGCAGCTTCTGAACAGGTAAAAGAAGGTATGACGGATTAGATCTTACATGGGATGTTGCAGGAGAAGGCAGCACATATGGGAAAGAGAAGTAACAACTAGTTTTCAGGACTGCTGCCTTGCCGTGTAACTCAGAGTGGTTAGGAAATCTGTCATTTGTGTGTATGTTGTGGGTCACATTCTGTCTGTAAAGGGATGAAGGTGGCCAATGGTGGCCACCAAAGGTGGATCTTTTGGCCTCTAACACAGCAAGACATTGGGCAGGACAGAGAAAACGCTCCAGGGAGTGCCAGTCCAGAGGCGATCACTCACCCTTTGACCTCCGGATGAGCGGGAGGAAAGCCTTGGTGGTTCGCACAGTCCCCCACAGATTCACTTCAGCTACCTCCATGTAGGTGTCCATGCTTGTGAACTCTACTTCCCCGAATGTGGAGATCCCAGCATTGTTAACCAGCCCCCAGAGCCCTGGAAGACAAAATCAAGCAGAAAGCTTTCCCTCTGGGACACTAATGAGAGCAGCTTGGAAAAGGCATTGCTAATAGATTATGGAACCACACAACAGAGCTTTTCATTAAGGCTTGTAAAGATGAAAGCCAGACAGAGGAGAGTTCAGAGCGAACCTCAGCCTCCAGAGTAAATATAACCACAATCAGGATCTGCCTGTACTGCCCAACACTGCAGCCACAAAGTACCATGAATAAGGCTTCCCGGGAAGTTCTGAGCCAGCAAACAGAGAACTTCAGCCTTGTCTAAGCTGTTCTCCTTGCTATTCTCTTTTTATCCGTCATGATTTTTTAAAAGAAGCAAAATATAGTCTCTAAATGCAAATAATAAGAATAGGAAAGACGTTGTAAGAAACAAAAGAGTAATTCTTTCAAAGTAAAATCCCTTGTGTCACCGTAAGAACTAGAATGTCTGCAATGCTGGGAAGGGGGATGTGAGCATGGGTGGACATGGGTGGGCACACATGCCACAGCCTCTCCCTTTTATTCTGCTGCAACCAAGATGGCAACAACTGAAGATACCAACTCATTTGGCAATGAAAACAAAGATTTAAAAGGAATTTGGAATCAAATAAACTCACTTCATATAATATTCTAATTGCACAGGAAACAGACTGAGAAAGGTCTGGGATGGCTTCTCTCTGCTGTTTAGAAAAACTCGCTGTTATCTGTTGACTGACTGTGTCCAGATCTGTGTTCTCAGAAGCAGCCCAGAAAAGGCAACTTCATCCCGGCCTATGCTTGAGAACACAGGGCTAGAAAACTTAATTTATATAGAAGAACCATATATAAAAACTAAATATAAAGAGAAGTAAAAGAAATAGGTTTATGCAAAATCCAAAATAAAACATTACTGGTTGTTCTGCTTTTAAACAACCTTCATGGGTTGAAGTGTGGATGTTCTTTAGGGGAAAAATGTAGTTCACCAAAGGGTGGAAAGGTTTCAGGAATGCATGAGCAACTGGGATTTTCACAGTACTGGGGCAGAATTTGCTGTCGTCACCTCAGCAGAATGAGGTAGACAGGCTAAGAAAGTCAGTTACAGCTACCCCCTGAACTCTGAAATCTGTAATATATGGTAATATCTGCAATGGCATTAATGATACTCAGCTGGCTTCATGGGAAATCCTTTAGAAAACCTCTCAATTTCCTCTGCCTTTTGAAAGTTTGGGGGAGACATTTCCATTGCTAATCCCCAATCTTTGGGCACTGGCCAGGTTTTACAACATAAAGGGAGTCACAATAAACTTCAGGTCACAGGAATAAAGCATTAATCCCAGGGCCTTGAACACCACCTTGATTTCTGCTAGTTTCTCCCTATAGGAGCTTAGCAGTTTTCTTTGTAGATGGCGTCTTAAGCGGGAAGCTGCTTTCTGACATGACACAACATTTAAACAGGCCATTTGCTCTGYACTGCTGCTCCTCAAAGCTTTGTGCCCTTCAATCATATGCTCAGCTTTTGCAATATGCCCTGAAAACGCTCTCAGAGCCCAGCTGAGGGAGCTCCTGCCACCTATGTGACCTTAGAGCCCATTGCATACACATACCTTTCTCTGGGTCCTCCAGGCTGCTATTCACATGCTCCACTGCTCGATCCACTTCTTTGCTGTCACAGACATTGAGCTGGACAGTTCTCATTCGATCACTTTTCATGTTGTCCAGATCCTTGGAGCCACCATCTCCTTTGTCCTAGAGGGGAAGAAAGCGATGGTTTGAATCTGGCCAAAGAGCTTGTGTAGAAGATCAAATTCACAGCAACCATCAAATCAAGCAAAAGAGTGCACAGGGCAGTCACAGAATAATCAGGACAGTCCTGCAGCTCTAAGAGGAAGGGGAACAGACAGGACTGCTCCTGCAGCAGAACACCATTCCTCGAGCATCTCCATCTGACCATGAGCCCTGCCACCGAGTCAGCTGGTACAAACTGCTCGGACCACCAAGAAAGCAGCCAGAGCTGGATCTGTCCCAGCAAGGCAACTTTTGCCTGTACAAGCTCCTGAGATCAAGCTATGCCCCACTACCGCAGTGGTGGGAACGTGGTCCCATCCTCACTTTGGCTTGCATACGGGGCACAGCAAATACCTTGGAGGGGGTATGGTATAAAATAGCCAGTGAGTGGCTGCACATGTACGTTGCATGTGCTTCTCAGTCACGTTGCCAGCTCTGGGAGCGACAGTCCTAGAAGAGAGACTGCCTGCCCACTACTCTCTCCCTTCGGCTGATCTACGCACACAGCTCCCACTGCCTGGAAACCTACCTACTGCCTCCAACGGACTCCTACAGAGTCCAATCATCAGGTGCCTGGCCAGCTTGCCTGCTAGCAATTCCCCCCGGTGTCTTTTCCAGCATCTTGCTCTCTTCTCTGCCTCCCCCCATGAGCTTTTTCTCACTCCCATTTCCCATCTCCACTCCTTTTTTCTCAGCTCAGAACAACAGATTCCCCCAGTATACACATATCCACTCACAGCCCAGCCATGTAACTGTGACCAACCCCCAAGATACCTTTCACATGGGCTAGACGCTGGTAGCAACAACGCTGCCATGCCCAGAGCTAGTCCCTTCGCACTGACTATGGTGGTTCCAGGACACAGACAGGAGATATTAATATGAGTTTGGGACTGTCCCTGAATCACTCCCATGGTTATAAGCTACTGGACTGTGCTGGCCACTCCAGGGTACTTTTGTAGAGGATGGTGAGGTCTAGCTCTGAAAAGAATCACTTTTTGGGAACATCCCTGTCTTTACTGTAAGAAACTCCCTCTGTCCCCTCAACATCATCCCTCACTAGAAGTCTTTTACTCTCCATTAACAGGCTAGCCATAGAGCATGACCCACAGGATCATCTGACGGCTGCTCAGCTCTTCTTCCCCCCATCACTCAACCCTCCAGGTAGCCCCACTCTCTGTGTCAGCATCAGCAGGCAAGCATCATTCACTCCTGAGCTTTTACAAGGCAGGTGTCATAGACGAGGCTTTTTTGGATAGATAGCTTTTTTTCCTCTGACCTGGAACAGGTCAGTTCTTCATGGCAGGGCTGTTTCCTGACAGCTGAATGACATTAGCTCATTCTAAACACCTCGAGCCACAGGCACTCCCTGGCAGAGACTGTCAGTAGTCAGCTGTCAATGAGATGGTGCTCGTCTCTGCAGTCTGAACCCAGGCTGCCCATTTGCCCCCCGCAGAGTGAAAGTCCCCTTCAGACATCACACTTATAGATACTACACGAAGGTGGCCATACATCCCCCTGTCTCTGTGCCACCTGGTCTTCCAAAACACCTTCTCTTGGCTCCTCTCATTCATGGGCTTATCCGCTGTACTCGCAGACAGTTCACTAACTTAAGTACCTGATGTCTCCTCTGTCATCTTCTCCACCCTTCCTTATTCCACTGCAGACTGTTAATACCGGTTAGTGTTTGTCCTTAAGGGAAGGCATCTACTGCACTCTCTTCACACGGAAACATAACGCATACAAAATGGAGCAGTTAAAAGTCCCATGCACAGCTTAGTGGTGTTTGCTTCTAATGGTGACTGAAAATAGAGTTTTGTGCTAAGTTTGCTGCTCACTCAAAGCTTGTGGTGCCGAAGCCAGTGTGTATGGCAAAGCATTGAAAAGCATACAAGTGGCACATGTGCGAATGCCAATAGGGAATCAGCAAATGCAAGCATGCCAGTCCCTTGTAAACAGCAGATATGGCTAAAGGGAAGAGGAAGAACAATAAGGCCAAGGTGCTTCTTTCCCCGATCCCAGGTCTGTGAGGTGCTACAAAACCTCCGGGCCACAGCAACACACCAGCCTCAGAGGCCTCGTAAGCTCTACTGGGACCTTCACAGCATCCTCTTCTTCCTCCTTTACAGGGTTGGCTCAGCAACCCAACATCCCTCCTGCCCTCCCACCCACACGCAGCTGGGTGCTTGGACAGAGACCCTTGGGGCTGGGATCCTGGCCAAGAGTTGGACTCTTCAGAAAGGGCAGATGGGTGGTATTTAARTCAGGCACCCTGTGATTGTGTCATGCTCTGCTGGCACAGGATGCAGCCTGACCCACAACCCCCGGGCCCACACACAGCAGTGGAAGGACCTTCTCATGCTACGCCAAGAGACCAGTACATCTCTGCTGTCAGTCCCAGGGTCCGCTGGCCCCATGGCAAGAGGACCCAGCTCTTGCATACTGAAAAAGCACACCGCTGCCTCATCTTCCTCTTTCCATAGTCACCCTCTGGGGCCCATGGGCTTCAGCTTGTATCTTTATCAGTGTGTCCTTGAAGTGGTATGTAACACCCTGTGGCTCTGAGCACTCTTGTTGAGCCCTACAGTAACTGGCCTGCATGCTGGCTTGCTCAGATAACCTCTGCCTTTTCATCCCCCTGCAAGCCCCAACAGGCCTGAGCACACAAAGCAAAGCAAACAGGGGTTCCACCACACTCCTGACAGCCGTGACAAACATCACATATGTCCACTGGTAACAGATACTGACGGAAAAATACCTTCTTCATCTTGTGTCAGCTGGCTCCTCCAGCTATTAACCAAAGAGGAAAAAACAAGGCAGCTGCAGCGTGATCATTCACTGGATCCAGTCTACCACTGTCTTTTGGCAATGAAGCATCAACACAACTCTCACATGAATATATTTGCCAGTGAAAATGTTAGGAAGAAACTGTGTGTGAAATAGCACACCGTTAGCACAGATCCATCCTTGGGCTCCCCTCAGTTGTGACTCTAAACACCTCTCTCAGGTTTCCTTCAGTAAAAATACAKTCAGGCGCTCAGGATCTGGCCACTCTAGGAAACCTTTCCTGATGAAGAGTCAGCACTGCACACACTTTTAATCTGCAATAAGGACGTGACGTTCCTAAGAGCAGTGCATACCCTGAGGACATGATGGCTCCGCAAGCTGGAGTATGCTTCTGATGTGCAGGTGTGCTGTGAAAAACAGTCCCATGAAAATAAGACTGAAGTTTCATAGTAATTTCCTCTCTGTCAGGGCTAAGTCAAATATACCCAAGCAAAAGATGATCTTCTTATTTCTACCTCCACTTCTATCTAGCATCTAAAAACATACCAGGCTTTTTCTGCCCCTAAAATCAGCACCAGCAATAATTACACTCTGATCAGAATTCTGCTTATGATTTTGCTAGTGAAACCTGTGGCACAATGAGAAATCAGCTCTGTCTCCTGGAGTTGTTTTAGTTCTACAGAGCAGTTCTACATGAAGTATATGGCCTGAAGACACATAAGAGGCCAACCTGTTAACTGAAGAGCTTTGGCATTTTATAGTGTTCTTCTGATGACAACTGCTGTTACCAGTCTTGTCATAGTCCACAGATTTTGGAACATGTGATGTGAGTCCAGCTAAAGAAGCGATATTTAATTACATAGTGATACAGCAAAGCTTTCTGCTGATTTTTGGTGAGGAAATAAATATTGATCAAAGCCTAAAAGAGTTCTGGCATGCTGCTGCATCTCAGCTTATGCTAAAATTGTCAGCGGCCAAGATTTTCCACTAACATGCATTCAGTAGAATGAGTACTGAAGACACCAAAGTGGAAGGGAAGTTTCAGTGACAGTTAAAGACATGCTCACTGAAGATCGGGTCTTTCTGGCAGCTCAGACAGAGGAAGTGAAACCCAGAAGTAACTTTGCAGCTCTGAAATTTTTGGCTCCTGTCAACACAGAGGCAGGCTATTATTCTAAACAGTGTTTTTTATGTCTGCAACATTCTTATATCCTCTAATGTTGATCTTAAGATACAAAAGCTGAGTAGAAACACCTGCCGAAAAAGTACTCATCTACCCTCTCTCTTCTTGACACCTTTTGAAAAGCAGCAGTTTATAAGAAGTGTCTTGTTCTGCTGTGAAGCCTGTAGAGGGAGCCCAGGTTAACAAATAAACCGTTGACCCAAAGCTGAGACCCCAAAAAGGACACCACATCGAAACACAAACTTCTCTTCTGAAAAACTGCAGCAGAAAGAAACTARTAATTTAAGCAAAACTTAGTAATAATGGAAAAATTAACAGCAGAAAGAGTATTGATAACATTAAAAAACATCTGGCAAATTCTCTTTAAATAACATAACTATTCAAGATACATTTATAGTGATGAGTGAGCTAAAAGATCAAAATAACTGACCCACCCCAGGATATCCTGAGGAGTAAGTTTCTGTTGGGAAACAGCCATGCAGCTAAAAAAGTGCAGTGCTTCATAAGGAGAGAGAGGCTAACACTCTCTCCTATTCTCCATGACCAGGCATCTCTGACTGCCATACAGAGCACTCCTGAAGAGTGTATCAAGACTGCGTCACGAAGCTATTTGTGGCCTGATTCTGCTCTCATTTGCACTAGTAGAACTCTATTGCCTTCACAGCAATTTCAGGAGACCCTCAATACACCCTGAGGCATGGCTGTACTCATGAATATAGAAAAATATGCTCATACCACATGCCATAAAATCACTGGTGGCTTGGTRTACATCACAATTAATCAAAATAAACCCTGCGTAAATGTGTATAGTCTGGACCTTTGCCCTGCTCTCAGACTCAACCTGATCCCAAAATTTGCTTATGGATAAGCCCATTAAATTAGATTTGGGGTTCCAGTCCATCAGATATGAAACAAACCACAATGTCGTGATTCAAATAAGAACCTCCCTAGATACCGTTCAGTCCTGGTTCTGGTCTAGACCAGGTTACACTCTATGAAATTCAAGCACCTGTGTCTTTCCCTTTGGCCTACCAACCACCCTCTCTCTCCTTGCCAGAAAGCTGTGCAGAGTGGAGAGGGAAGGTTGGATTCACTACGTGTCTGCGCATGCACCACAGGTGAAGAATACAGTTTTTGTTTTCCCTACCTTTTGCAGGCAGCCAGCATAAACAATGAAGCCTTTGGCATGCAGGTGCTTGGCCAAGGCAAATCCAAACCCTGAGTCACAACCTGTTATAAGCACAGCTCTGCTGCCAATCTGTAAAACAAAACAGAACAAAACGCACTGGAATTGAGTATTTGAAATCAGTGATTTGCAGTGCACAGAACAAAACCATGTCCTTGGCCAGGAGCAGTCTGTTCCAGGGACGTTCTCTACACTCATTGCCAGCTACTGCCACCCAGTGCCTCCTGAAGACAAGAAACAAAGGTTTCATACCAAGTTCACTCCAGTGAGGCAGGATCACTGTCCTCCCAACACAAAGAGAAGTTCGGCACCTCTGGCAATGGGCTCCCAAGGCAAGGAGACCAAGCAAACCACCATTCTCTGGCAGTTCACATCCATCTTGAAATCTGAAAATATACCAGACAGTTCCCAAGAAATGTTTTCCCTTCAGTAGGAACTGTTCCTATACGTTCAAAGCAGGCAGGATTCCACTCTTCTGTGCCATGCAGCCTATAGGGTGTGGGGAAGATAGCTTGACTGAAAAAAGGATATGGATTAACCTTACTGACTGCTCACTCATCTTCCTCTCTCTAGCACATAAACCCTCTACTGCTGGGTTTTAAAAGCTAAGCAGAATCAAGTGGGTTTAATATTTGAAATTAAGACCAGTTGGTCATCAGTCTTTTTGTTTGTTTTCTGGTCTTTTTATTTTTCCAACTTACAATTTAAATAGAAGTACACCTCCTTCCTTCCCCAAATCCCTTCTTCTAACCCAAAGAGGGGCAGCAGTTAAGTGACAGGTTAAAAATTGCATGGTTTATCAGAAATTCCAGCAGCAACAAGTGCACATACAGCAAGGTTMTGCTGTGGGTGGGATTAGGTAATAATTACTTGCAATTCATTCCAACTCATCTCYTTTAACAAACTGGAAATTTGGCTTTCCCCAGCATACACAGGGACTAATCAGGGTCACACTGGAAGTCCAGCAGCAATCAAGGGCCATATGYGAATTCCCCTGAGACTCTGTCCCAGGCTTACAGAGCAAGATGTGCATGCTCTAGTACTGCTACAGTGCTGAGTTCTGTGCCACAAGACAGGCAAAAGGGCAAAACATCCCCCTCCCTTTTGTCTGGCACTGTTCCTGGCAAGCTAGCGCCTTCAAGGAAAGGGCTGTTAAAAAAGAGGGCTGCTCTCCAGAACAAGAGGTGCGGACATACCGATTTATTTATGTCTCTTTACACAACCATACTCCAGAAAGAGTGCTTTATTAAGAATTTGTCATGCAAATTCTCTCCACTCTAAGGTGGAAGATTTCATCTGCTGAGCGAGTTCCTAAAATAGAAGAACACACTAGTCTGATTGTTTATTTCCATCCTTAGCAGCATGCACTGTGCTACGTCAGTGGAAGCTCTATGCTAGGAAAGAATGTGGAGTATGTTGGAGAGGTCCAGCTCGGAGTCTTTCTGGCAAATCAGAAAGAAGAATTTAGTCACCAGGCTTCAGGGATTTTAAACCCCCAGCTCAGCAGAACTAGTTCCTGGAAACCACAATCACACTCACCTGATCGACTTCATTTGCATAAGAGCGCCTGCCACATGGGGACAAGAGAGGGAAGCAAAATCTTTGCACAGGCCTGTTAAAAAAAAACCCAAACAACAGAACAATCAAGCATGGAATATCTTGTCCGTACGCTGGTGCTGCAGCATACACATGAAAAGGAATGTAGCGTTGCCTATATACATGATGTAGACTGTCATTTGAGAAGACGGAATCCAGTCTACAGTTCTCCTTAGTCTGAGCCTGTGTGTTTCCTACAGTATGAAACATTTGTTTCTCAAAAGACCTTGATGCTATTTCCAGCTGTAGAAGGTCTCTAGATATTACCAAGAATTGTAAAATAGTTCCCAGTCTGGAGGCACAGAGCTGCTTCCACCCGCAAAATGGGCAGTACAATGTTTTCATTTACAACAGCAACAACACTCTCACTTAGAGTTGCACAAAGCTGGGGTAGGGGAAGTTATTCATTTGTCTGATGAAAGTATTCTGCTCTGGCATTGTCTCTTATGCCCARCCTAAGGTTGAATTTGCTTGGATCTATCTCACTGCTTTTACACACAGCTCCACCCTTCTGTCATTTTGGATGACACTTCTTCCTCTGCAGTGACTACCCATTAGATGCTCTTAGATTTTATATCCCCTCTTTGCAACTGTTTAAGCTAAGAGACACTATGTCTTTGAGCAATTCCTGCCATGCAGACCTGACGCTCCTCCGCATAGTACATCTCACCCCCAGGAAGATAAACCATATTCACAAAGACAGACCAGAGCAAAGCAACAATGCCTTCCAGGGAGTGAGATTCTATTTAGAAAAGCTATGCTACCAGTAGCATCACACTGTCTTAGGTCTTGCCACCATTCATCAAAACTGGGCCTAGACAACACACCAGAGTGACCCTAGCCTGTGTCCTTGCCAGCCACCTCCCTGGACTATATCAACTTTTTAATTTTTGCTTTGGGCACTGACATTGCCCTCCCAGAGCCTTCTGGCCTTCCCCTAGGCTTGCTGTACTTCGTCTACCCTCTGGCCCCTCTAACAACATCTATCCTTCAGCAGAGCTTATCTTCCCAGGACGCTCTTCTGTCTTCTAAGTGAATTTGCATAATCATTCACAATTATCTCCTGCTCAGACATCACAGGCGCTCCCAGGGTGACCTGTGCTACACTGAACAGCAATCTGCAGACACTCTGGCCTCTGAGCTGCATCTTGGGAAAACAAGGCTAGAAAAAGGGTCTGCTAGGGCAGAAGCTTTAAACCAGATGGGAAAGGAGCTGATTTATATTCAGGCAACGGTGTCCGCTCACCTTCCTGCAACAGTTTAGCTCTTTTTCTAACTTTGAGTGTCACAAGCCCAATCAGCTCTTGAAATAGGTACAGCCAATTTAATTGCTGCAAAGGTCAGTCCCCAGACACAAGTCTGTGTTAACATCACTGACCTGCAATCCTGGCTTGGAACTTTTATCTCAACAATAAGCTTCCTGGTGTGTCTCAAAGTGCCCAGAAATGTTCATAACATTTCTTTTAGTTGCATGAACCTGATTTTTATTTTTCAGTGTCATGTCTGGTCCTGTTATTTCACTGCACAGCACTGATTTGCTGCACTCCATTCACAATAACCTCTAGAGAATAACTACTTGACATTCTGCCCACCTTGACCTGAAGGCAAGGGCATCAAATATGTGCCAGCTGCTGATCAGCAGGAATGTCATCAGGGGAAACAGCTACAATGCGTATGCGATCTTAGCCCCACACAGTACACTAATGTACCATGAGCCATTTTTGTCATTCTGCATGACAGAATTCTAGAGACCACAACTGAGACTTTTAAAGTGCACCAGTGGTCRTCGAATTGAATCTGTGCTTGTAACCACGCCTTCGCTTTTGTTCAGTTACACCAAAAAAGGCAGTCCTCAGCTTGAAGAGTCAAGTATATAATGCCACCTCAATGCATTAAGATACTGGTATAGTGACAACACTGCCTTTCAGATGAACAGTTGGATTTCTATTTCAGGTTTAGCAGCTTGTGGGTACTTCAAAAAATGCAACACATTTTTTCCCTGAGTACAAGATGCACAAAGCACAAATACACAGTAAGCAAAACAAAAGAAGAAGAAAAAAGAATATGCTGAAAATTCTTTTCTCAAGTTAATAAAGCATTAATTTGTTTTTTTTAAGGCCACAGCAGATTCCTGCCGGTGCAGCTTTGGTGTGTGTGGAGTAAATAGGAGATAAAAGGCCTAAGTCTGTTTGCATAGGAAATCTCTTAACAGCTTAGCTATCTTTGGTCTCTACAACTCCCTGTTACGGGAGCCATCCTTGATGGTGATGGTGCTGGACACCACTATCAACAGCAGTAGAACAACACTGGAGGTGGCAGTTCTTGCTTAGCAGGCCATGAGCCACTTTTAAACGGCTTATGTACAATTAGTGGTACACACACCATTGTTTGGGGACCCTGCTCTAAAGCAAAGCCAGTGAAAGCACTCAACTTGCTCTGAATTTGGACTAGTAGGGTTCCCATTGTATATCAACATAAAAGGTATTTTTTTCAGAGCTGGGAATTAGAATTAGGTAGGCAATTTTCTGTTCATGTTCAGAAAAAAACAGCTTCATTACTCAGTCCACCTCCATTTCTCACTAAAACCCTCCCTCTCAACTTTCCCTCTCATTTCGTGTGATTCATTGCCTCTTTAATGAAGTCATAGAAATATGCACTGCAGCAAGGCCTACTTGCTGATATACAGGAATAAATCCTTGCTTGACACTGAATTAATGCTCTACTCAATCCCCTTTTGCCCAAGTGTAAAAAAACCCATGTTGCCAACTTGTCCTYGCATACAGACTCCAACTCCTCTGTGCTCAGCACAGCTCAATGACTGAGCACTGGCACAGGTTGCCCAGGCAGGTTGTGGAGTCTCCATCCTTGGAGATATTCAAAAGCCATCTGGACACAGTCCTGGGCAGCCAGCTCTAGGAGGCCCTGCTTGAGCAGGAGGGTTGGACCAGATGACCTCCAGAGGCCCCTTCCAACCTCAACCATCTCGTGATTCTGTAAATAAACTGTCCCACTGAAATCAAATGAGCCCTCGATGTGTGCTTTACTCAAGATCTCACTCTTTCTTCTTCTCCACCAAGTTACTTACCTGAAGCCATTCCCTGGGTTCTTGAAATTCAGGGCTTTCACAGAGAAGTTCAGGAGAGGCCGGGACAGCTTGGTAGCCAACATGCTTTCAATTAACACACTCTACCAACAGCAGGACTGTTCTCCCTTAGCTCTGCAATASAAGATAGCACCTCTGTTTTAGTTGCTCAATTATTTTGTAAGTCATGCTGACTCCATGCATTTCAACAAGAAAATAAGGTCCAAAGGAACTCATCTTTCCCCCTTGCAGTCCCTCACACTGAGATAAACAGCTCAACCTTCAACCATCTCGAGATGCTTTTAACTAAGGAAAAAGATTATAAGTAAACTGACAAGCAGGGAGGCATTTAAGGTAAATGTCAATTTCTCCTTCTTCAATGCATCTTTAACTGTATTCTCTGAAACAGCTAAAAATTAAGGTACTTAAATGGAATAAATTATTTCAAGTGAGCTATATGAAATCATTTTAAACTAAAATATAACTTCAAGTCATGGGTGAGGTTGTGTTACACGTTCCCAGAGCAATCTTTGGGCTTTACAGCTAGTACAGCCATGCAGTTAAAAATATATTTCTTTGTAATTAAGTAGCTGGTGATGCTGGACTATGCACAGGGAATCACCATTAAATTCACTATGGGGTGAAAACAGCTCAAGAACAAGAGTTAAGTACAGAAAGTTAATTTCAATCATATTCATCTTGGATAAAACTGATACAGCGCACAAAAAACATCTCCCCAGCTTAATGTACAGCCTCCTTTATTAAAGGAGAAAAACGGTATCTAATTGTTAGGGCTAATGTACATCTCTGCCGAAGGTTGGGCTGCTGCTGCGGCAGCTTCAGGGCCTGCTGGGAAAGAGGCCTCGACTAAAAACCAGTGAAATTACCGCAAAAAAAGCAGTGGTGGGGCACCAAGCTCGGAAGGGAGAGGGCTAGGCTCAGAAGCACTAGCTGGCTCCAGCAATCCTCAGAAATTCAGGGGTTTTGATCAAACTCGAGAGCTCGGTTGCTGCCCACGCAATTTTTTTGTGAGGAATTTTGTAAAGAGGGGGCGAGGGGACGGGCCTTCCCCGGGCAGGCCCCGCTGGCCCTRCCCCACGCAGGGGCGCGGCTTCCGCGGCCGGGAACGGGCTCACGGCGCTCGCCAAGGACGAGCGAGTGCGTGACGGCCGCGCGCCCGTGGGAGCGGAGGGGCACGGAGAGGGTCGCGGCCTCCCACGCGTGAGCGGCGTGGGGCGGGCTGCAGGTGGAGGCCGCGCACGGCGAGATGCCAGCGCCCCCCGCTTCCCGCCGCGGCCTGCCCCGCCCGGATAGCCCCCTCCCCGCGGGCGGGCAAGGTCACCGGGCGGCCCGGCAGCCAGGGGGCCGGCGGGGCCGGCCTGCCACTGCCGCCGCGACCCCTCCC